>OW240916.1:193553442-193572245 GCA_933207985.1 Pelobates cultripes
TATGGAACAAAATAGACAAAGTGGGTCATTCACAAAACAGTAAGAAAATGAAAACAAGGTTGCAATAGGCATGTAGGCCATAGCTGCATTAGAAAAAAAAAATCACCAACCCATTTATAGTCACAGCTGGACTATTTAAGCCTTATTTTGCAATTCAGTTTGGAGTTCACTACATTTTACTCTTTGGGGGTTTATTCATTAAAAGATTTTTCTTATAGAATGTTCCCTCAGTTACCTCCAATATTAAAGGAGCACTACAGTGCCAGGAAAACAAACCCGTTGTCCTGGCACTATAGGATTATTAGGTCCCCCCTTCCCGCTGGGCTGAAGGGGTTGAAACCCCTTCAGCCACTTACCTTAATCCAGCGCTGAGCTCCCTCAGCACTGGTGACCTCTCCTCCCCCTGCCGATGTCAGCTCCTGAGTGGAACCGAATGCACATGCACGGCCAGAGCCGCGAGCATTTAAACCGCCCATAGGAATGCATTACTCAATGCTTTCCTATGGGGATATGAACTCAGCTGCGTGAGTTCAATGCGATTTTTTTACACTGATAATCGCGGAAGCGGCCTCTAGTGGCTGTCAGAGAGACAGCCACTAGTGATGCTGTGATGGGATTCCAGCATGGTTAAAATTTAGTAGGCCAAAATCTCCATGTGGCATATGTGTATGTTGTGTCAGTTGGTTAGCTACATGTAGCTAGGATACTATCATCAGTGTACTGAGCATGTGCAGGAATGCAGGAACTGAAATTGCACTTATTTCCTTTGTCTTGGATGAGCCATGTGGTTTGACTAGATGTACAAGTCTATATTCTGCTCATTGATTGGTTAAAGGTATATGTGGGTGTAGCTATTAATGGGAGGAGTTATAGTGCTATATAAGGAATGTACACTATGTGTTGGTCTCTCAGAAGGTTGGAACAGGAGTTCATCTGAGACCCGATCGGTAATGTGAATAAAGGCCTGTTACTTCCTGAAGACCTGTGTCCAATATTTCTGTGTTTGGCTTCTGCATGCTTACACTGCAACATTTCTGGTGCAATTGGGCCGGGAACCTCATTGCATGGAAGCTGGCACAGAGATTTGAGACGGTAAACTTTTACCAAACCTTCTACGCTACAATCCTGGACTTCTACTGCGTGGACCTCCTTTCGTCTCGGCGCCACTGGCCTTTTGTCCAGGAGATCATCGGCTTCTGAGCAGTGAGTCCCGGATTGTTCCGTCTATGAGTGAACCCAGGTCCAGAAATTAACAGGTGAGATTGATACCGTTAGAGCGGTAGACCCACAAGGGGTTTTATATTTGGAACCGGTTATTGGAATCTGCCCTGTCCTTATGGATGGAAGAAGTGAAAGCGCAACACTTATCTGTAAATTAGACGCTCTGTAGTCAGCCCGTCTAATATAGGTGGTTTGGGTCAGACTGAGTTCTGGTGTAAATAGCTCATGTCGGACACCGGTGTCCTGTCTTGACTAGCGTATCTAGGGTGTAAATTTTGTTCGCTAGGTCGGGGGGACGGGGAGACTAGCATACTCTGTTGTATATTATAGTTTGCTAGATTTCACCCTATCTTAACTAAGTGTGCTCTGTTGTAAATCCAGCCACTAGCTTATTGATAGTTTAATAGACTAGCTGGGTACTGTGTAAATTCTGCCCTCTAGTTCGCTATACGTGGTGTCTGGGCAGCGAAGAACTTATCGAATCTCTGGTGTATAAATAGATCGAAAGCTCTCGAGGTGCTGGCCAGTTAGAATAGTTAGGATTATTGTAAATGTTGTTAAATATATTGTAGTTGGTGAATTGGTTAACTTGTATGTCCTACTAGAAAGTTAGAGCTCTGCTGTCTAGTGGGAGTGTAAAGTGTGTGTATAACTGTAAAATAGCGCACGGTACCATAACTACTGACATGTACCATAACCACTGACATTGTGTAAAAATTACTAACAATTGCTGTTTTATGTTATATGTATAATACCATAACTGTTACTAACTGATCTGTGACTTTAAAACTGTATTATAACCACTTACTAACTGTACCATAACCACTGACTGTAAAGATGAGGTTACTAGAATGTGATATATTTGGTTAGTCAAGAGTTGATTTATAGTACGGATAATTGTAGAGATGAAATTTGTTGAAATGTTATGTGATCGGTTAGTTTATATGGATTAATAGCGTGGATAGTTGTATGGTTTGAATAATAGTTACATTGATGAGTGTATAGTCTTTGGTGGGTTTTTGATTTAATTTCGTGTGTGCGACGTCGTGATATTGTCGAGCATGTGAGGATCCTGTGTGTGTGTTTGGGCCTAGTGACTGCGCAATGTGTTGCTGGTGATAAGGAGATTGGTGTGACTGTTGAAACTGTGTGTATATTTGTACAGCTTTTTGAATCAGACGTTCTGTTGCAATGATCTTCTGATTCACTAGGCTGTTGTCTTGTATGTTTAAAAAAAAAAAGTAGAGAGTAGCCTGTCCTGGTGGCTGCATGGCCTCCATGTAGCAGTCTTCACTTAAATTTAGTGCAGGGTGTACATGTGGCTGTAACTAGTAGGCTGGAATTCTATGATCAGTTTCTATATATTGACTGTTGGAAACTGATTGTTGAAAAATTGCCTTGGTGAATTAAACTGTGTCATATGGGAAACAATGTAGCCATATGGTGGTCAGAACTAAGGCCTTAATTACAACTGCTTTGGACATCCCCTCCCCCCCTGGCATCTGATTACCAACCCCCCAAACATCCTCCAGAGCCAGATTAGCCACGCCCATTTCTGGCTGGTATAATCAGTATTTGCACTCCCCTGCTCTACTGTCCCCGCCTACCCACATACCTATCTGTTCCTGTGTTTCAAACTCTTGTATTTCTGTACTACCCCTCCCCCTAATCAATGATCAATGGTATCAAATGGTATATTGGTTTTTTTTTAGTTACTGGATGGGCCCCTCCCAGCTTTGTCCAAAATGTCCCCTTTTACTAAACTACAAACTGAAATGTTTAATTTACCTTAGAACTAAAGATTTAATCAGGCCTAGATATCAGGGTGGACAGTGATTAAAATAAGTAATAATAAAATAGGGACATAATTAATTAAAGTCTATTTGTTTCATTAGACTTTAGGGAGGCACTCTAAGCCACCTACTGGCCATCTTCGGGAGTTACATTGATAATACATTGTTTATAACAGATAGATGTAGGATTGCTTACCCTATTTTAATATATTTATTGCTATAAGGTTTTATTTTATGTATAAATATATTAAAAGTTGAGTTTTCTTATTAGACCCATAAAGATTATTTTGATACAATTACCCTCTGGTGACACCTACTGGTAGGTTTTTGGTTTAACACTTTAAAAAAAATACGTTTTTTTCATCCACCAAATGCTGACTAATAAAATTAGCTCACCCCCTTACACCTATCTTACTACTCCTAGACTGGAACCTATTATTGGGCAGCCTTGCCGAAGTCCCATATTAGATACTGCTTGAGTCAAATAGGTTGTATACTCCCTTTAATCCTGAGGCCCCTGAAAACTTCCGAATGATAGACTCAGCATTTGTCAGCCAGGCCCAAGGTGATAGTAAAAGGAAATTACAGAAAATTAGAGGGATTTGTAGGGATGTCCATAATACAGCTAATGGAGATTGCAAATACAGTATATATGAATAGGGAGATGGAGGAAGAGCGTAAAATGAGGAAAAAGGCAGATATGCTAGCGGTAGCTATCTTAAGTGTAGAAAGACAGGGAAGTGAATAGAGGAGATGAGAATAGGCTGAGCAAGGGACTTTAAGTAGGAATTAATGTGCGTATTGTAGAAAGGAGGGACATTGGAAGAGTGAGTGTCCACAGAGAGAGTAGTATGAAGGTGATAGACAAGGAGAGAGAAGGGTACGAGGAGGTTATAGTGGTAGTTATAGAGTAAGAGGAAGTTTTAGAGGGAATGGTGGGAATAGTAGAGGAAGTGTTCAAGGAGACAGATACTATCCACCCACGCAGAGACCTAGAGAAAGAGAGGATAGAGATTTTGTGGGTCTGGCTGACACTATCATGGAAGACTATTGATACCGACTGGGCTCCATCCCACTTGGTCGAGCGGAGCCTATGGTCGATGTAGCAATAGGGGGAAAGAGAAGTTCTTTCATGATCGACACAGGTGCTGAACATTCTGTGGTGACTAAGATGGTGGCTCCGCCTTCGGGGAAGACTATAACTGTGATAGGAGCTACTGGGAGAAGTGCAGCTAGACCGGTTCTTAAGAGTCGCACTTGTATTCTGGGAGGCCATGTGGTGAAGCATTAGTTCCTATATATGCCAGAGTGTCCGATTCAACTTTTAGGACGAGATCTATTATCGAAGCTTTAAGCTCAGATAACCTTTTACCTAATGGATTAACATCTCTGAAGTTTAAGGGATTACCAGGCATAATGGTGATATAGGTGCCAAGGGAAGAAGAATGACGCTTCTATTCCATAGTGACAAGTGTTAACCCTAAGAGTGATGAATCCTTACTTGACATTCCAGGAGTATGGGAAGAAAATAATCCTCCAGGACTTGCTCGTAATATCCCACCAATACATATTGAGTTAAAGCTCGGGGTGTATTCTGTTAGCCTTTGTATGTTGTTCTTTTATCTACCCCAATAGCTGTAAAGGTGGTGGAAGTGACTCCTTGGATTCATCATTCTAAGGTTAAACCAGCAGCAGACTCTTGGCAAGCTACTCCAGATCCTGAGAATCCTTGCAGGACCCGGTTGAAGCGTGCAACTCAGTCGGAGTGACGAGGGGATATCGAGACATTCTAGTTAAAAGTCTACAAAGATCATCAAGTAGGTGTTTTGACGGCCATAATAAAGCCTGACCACCTGCCTACGTGTCATAGCCAGAGTATCTTGAAGGGATCTCTGTGAAGGAAAGTGAGGATCAGAAGAACAACATCCTTGCAGCCCTCACAATCGGGAAGTTGAGAGGCCATCGCACGGTCGAAGAAAAATGAGGATTTCAGGAATAATGTGTTTTATTGTGTCTTAGTATTTTTATGATTTTTCAGGAAGGTAGGAGTACAGACATACCAAATTGCGATAGTTGCATTAAGACTACTAAAACAGGTAACCAAATATCCCAAACTCTCATCTGGCACTCACAGTATGAATGTAAGGGATCTGTATCTAAATGTAGATATTTGGATATTGATTATAGTGTGTGCAAGCCAATATCAGGAGAGTCTAAATGTTTTGATCCCCATTTCCAACCCCGTACAATTTGGTTGGTAATTCGGAATAGTAACTCCCAGGGGACATTACTAAATAGGACTGTGATAAGCACCATACATTCCACGGGTATTCTACTATTTGATGCATGTAAGGCGATTTCGGGTAGTGGAAGACTTTGGAATGTATGTGGTAATCTTAAATGGGAACGAACTTATGGGTTTAATGATAAATACTTATGTCCCAGTAAAAGATCTACTGATCCTGATTGCCCAAATAGAGACTAACTTCTGCCCCTATTTGTCATGTGTAGGTTGGGCAACCTGGGAAAAACAGTGGATCAAGATATGATTATCCAAAGGTTGCCTACCACACCATACTGTAAAACTATGTGTGTAACCCCGTTCACATGACCATTTCCAATCTGCAGTACTTTATTGACAGGTTTGGAGGTCTGTTTGGGTTTCAAATATATGGCACAGGAGTAGATTCAGGAACAATAATATATGTAGGTCTTGAAACTGAGACAGTGGCAACTCAAACTCATCAGGTTTCTCATTCCTTCTATGAGGAGATGAGTATTGAGGATAAAATTCCCCATAATGTTAACAACCTATTTATTGATTTGGCTGAGGGTATTGCAGGTAGTCTTAATGTAACTAATTGCTATGTGTGTGGAGGTACTAATATGGGAGACCAGTGGCCATGGGAGGCAAAGGAAATATGGTACCCTGGCTCTGAGACATATGAACAACAGATACCTTTCCAGTCTGATCATCAAGTAAGTACTAGAAGTAAATTGGAATGGCGGTTAAAAACCTCCATTATAGGTCATGTTTGTATAGCCAGGAAAGGGACAATGTATAACACGTCTGTAGGTGAGCTAACTTGCTTGGGACAAAAAGCCTATAATGTTAATACTAAAAATACTACTTGGTGGTCAGCTTCAAATGTCTCGGAACCTACTAATCCGTTTGCCAATTACACTCATTTAAAGGAGGTATGGTTTGACTTATCGGCTACATCTAGTTGGAAAGCCCCAGCAAATTTATACTGGATCTGTGGTAAGAAAACTTATTCGGAGTTACCACAAGATTGGGAAGGGGCATGTGTATTAGGTATGCCAAAGCCATCCTTCTTCTTGTTGCCAATCGAAACAGGAGAGACCTTGGGAGTTAAGGTTTACGATGTAAATCATAAAAGGGAGAGAGCATCCTTGAATATAGGTAGCTGGGAAGATAATGAGTGGCCCCCTCAACGTATTATTAATTATTATGGACCTACTACTTGGGCAGAAGATGGCACTTATGGATATAGAACTCCGATTATATATGCTCAACCGCATTATTAGACTACAGGCGGTAGTTGAGATTATTACTAATGAGACAGCTCAAGTGCTTAATCTTCTAGCTAAGCAAAATACCAAGATGTGATCAGCCATATACCAGAATAGGCTAGCCCTTGATTACTTACTAGCAGTAGAAGGAGGTGTATGCGGAAAGTTTAATCTAAGTAACTGTTGTCTGCACATAGATGATGAAGGGCAGGCAGTGGCTGAACTTACAAGCCACATGGTTAAATTTGAGCATGTACCTACTCAGGTCTGGAATGGGTATAACCTAAGTAGTTGGTTTGGAAGTTGGTATGAGCAGCTTGGAGGAATTAAGACATTAGTAGGAGGAGTAGAATTTATTATATTTTTTTTGTGCCTCCTCCTGCCCTGTCTAATTCCACTAGTGGTAAGGTCCCTACGTAGTATTATAGAGAGTACTATAGAGAGAAAGACAGCTGCCCATGTAATGGCTGTCTGGAAGATATGATCCCCTAGCCCGAAGAGAATATATTCAGGATGAAGAATGTTGAAGGAGTTTTTAAGATGCTTACAAGGTCTACTCTGGTTCAATGGCTACTTGAGAGATGTAGGTAAAACTGTGATTGGTGATGCATCTGGAATAATGTTATATCAGAGGCATCAAAAGGGGGGAATGTGATGGGATTCCAGCATGGTTAAAATTTAGTAGGCCAAAATCTCCATGTGGCATATGTGTATGTTGTGTCAGTTGGTTAGCTACATGTAGCTAGGATACTGTCATCAGTGTACTGAGCATGTGCAGGAATGCAGGAACTGAAATTGCACTTATTTCCTTTGTCTTGGATGAGCCATGTGGTTTGACTAGATGTACAAGTCTATATTCTGCTCATTGATTGGTTAAAGGTATATGTGGGTGTAGCTATTAATGGGAGGAGTTATAGTGCTATATAAGGAATGTACACTATGTGTTGGTCTCTCAGAATGTTGGAACAGGAGTTCATCTGAGACCCGATCGGTAATGTGAATAAAGGCCTGTTACTTCCTGAAGACCTGTGTCCAATATTTCTGTGTTTGGCTTCTGCATGCTTACACTGCAACAATTCAATGACACAGAAAGCACCTCTAGTGCTTGTGTGAGTGACTGCCACTGGATGTGTCCCTGGGCAACAATGTAAACACTGCCTTTTCTCTAAAAAGGGACTGACTATACTCACCTGAACAACTACAGTAAGTTACACGTGCAATATTAACATTCTGATGAACTATACTATTTATGACACATATAAATATATATGAATGTAGTGGTTAACATCTGGTAAAGATATTGAAACAAAACATTCGTTTTCTTTCATTAGTGAAAAATGTACCTAATTCGACTTGTTAGCATATTTTTATTCCTCGTCCAAGCAGTTTATTTTTAACTTCTAGCATGGAAACCATTCAGTCTTTTTTTTTTTCTTCTAAACAGACTCAGACAAACATTAAAAACATCTGATCTCTGAGAGTTGACCCACTCACACTATATAAAGTTACTGAAAACACAATAAAATATATTATGTAGAATCTCTTTAATGAGTAATGTCACAGAAGTCCTTCTGTTCCCCTACAAAAGAATACCCAACGGGTACAATTTTAATCTGCAATTAGAGTCTGGTGTAATTCAGCCATTAGGGACGTTTGCTGTATTTAGGTTTAGCAGAGTCATTAGCTAATCATTACATTAATTGTCACTGTAACCACTCTGGCAAATCAACAATTTAATTACTAAATCAGTGCAAAAACTGCCCAGACAAATAGATGAATAAAAAAAGGAAATTTTACAGCTCATTAATCAGGCTCAAAGTATATTTTACAAAAAGTAATAATTCAAAATAAAGTGGAACAAAAAACACTCCTCTGTTTTAAGCATCTAAATGTATAATATAGGTGTCATTTTACTGGGACATTTGTTTGCAGTGCTAGACCACGATCAAAAACATCATAACTCGCAACATTGGATATGAGAATCAGGATGGAATTGAGGCGGGTAGATGGCATGCCTGTGATGTAATTCACAATTCAGAAGCCTGTAATAGTATTATTTTCCTACAACACATTTATTACTGTTTTGTATTTTTTTATATTACTTGAAACATGTATACTTGCTCAACTTTGCAGTTTGGCAAAAGGCAGTCAGCGAGAGGAGACTGACAGATGCATGTAAGATAGCAGTGCAGATAAGCGTGGGTTATAATTCATTATCAAATCTCCAACTGTCCTGGATTTAGTGGGCCTATCCCAAATTCTGTACTGGTTCCCTGGTGTCTTGCATTTGGGAATGCCACGAGCTGCCTCCAATCAGTGCAATATAGGCGCACCATTACATTTGCTCACTCTACTCTGAGTAAACTTGTGGCTATTAGTTCGGACTCAGAGAGCTTCAAAAGCACACGGGCCGAACTCTGCCGTGAGTCTGGCAGTTTAACATCAATGTACCATTCTGTCACTCTCACTCCGTTAGTCCGTATCCATACCTCCTGTTGCTAGGAGATATTAACAGAGGAGTGTTATAGATCTATATTATAATGCATCTACATAGGAAATAGCACTGAGAAGGCACAGAACTCTTGTCCTGAAAGATTATACAGTTCACTTGCTCACTGGTTTCCATATAAATCCTGTCATTCACAGGGATGATGTCATTCTTGTGGTGAAGAAGTATGTAAAAACATGGTCTGTCTGTTAAAACATCAAGCAGATTATTTTTTTTTATCTGTGGACTAGCCTTCAATATTAAACATGCACTTTCACCTTTAGCCATCATGTTCTTGAAATGCTATACTTAAAACAATGTTAGTCAAAAGAAAAATGTTTAATTCTAACTGAAAATGTACATTTTCACTTTTCCACATGTATAATATATTTAGTACCTTGCAAAAATATCAAGCTGTCCTAGTCTTTTAAATCCCTGCATTAAAGGATACATTGAAATATTGTTCTGTATGACATTTTGTCTCAACATACTAAAACCTCAAAATCATTTATTTAGGGTGACAATAGATTTCCGTACAATTTTCACTAAGAAAGATAACAAAACATCTGCTTAAATGCATTATTTGTACAAGTCTACAACTCCTGGGATGTGTAGACTCCCAGGAGATTCTTGAAAACCAGAGAAATCTCAATGTATCCTTCCTGGTAAAATATTTTCTGACCACACAATTTTAATATGAGGCTTGGATTATTAAAAGCTGTGACCCTCATGTAAACCAAACCCCATATATGTCACATGGCTGGTTTGAGTAATTGCACTGCTTAAGTTCCTACTGGTGGCAGAAACAACGGGTGTAACTTTAGCTGTGCCCATTATAGGTGCAGAGTGTGTACAAAGTAATTGTTTGTTGTTAAATGTTTTTGTGTGTTCTGTCCTGCTGATGCTCTTGGCTGTGAGGATCTTAAAAAAGCTATATGCACTACCTGAATAACAAGGCTCCTTTCTGTAGGCCGGGGAGATATTTTGTGCTAGCTATTCCTGAGACAAGTTAATAAGAGCTCGGCCTGAGATCCACAAGTGCATTTGTAAAGGCAGTAGCTGGAGACACTGTGGGCAGAGGTGATAATATCTGTCTGGAAGAAGAGAGTTGCAGCCTGGTCGCGTGGTACTAGGAGGTCGCTTAGGCAACTGGGTCTGAAGTTCTCCAGAGTTCCCTGTGGCAGCAAGGAGGCAAACATGGTGGAGGAACTCGGTCACCGGGTACATAGGAAAAAAGATTTTAAATTAACAATATAGGCACATGTCACACATTTGAAATATGGTGGTAGGCAGGTGCCTATTCTGCCATTTGGGAAATCTGGTACAAATAAATCTATATCCACAACTGTTTTAGCATTTCTAGAAATACATGCCAATATGGAGTTTGAATAAAGAAAGCAAATGTTTAACGAATATACTTTTGCTATGGCCTTTAACACATTAATAGGTCTGCCATCTTCCAATATTCTAAAACTCTCTTTGATCCTTCTCTCACAAATATCACATACCCTCCAGCTCTATAACATTACATTTTAACCCAGGTGCTTTAATATTAAGCAAAACAGGGCTTTACGATAAAAGTCAGGAAGCCAAATTCACATAACAGTTGTATTGGCACTTAAAAAAACAGTAACGCTTGAAATCATTTATAAATATCATGTGCTTTTACTGAGCATCTGTAAAAACTATTTGGGGTGGGAGTCCTAGAATATTGCTATAATATAATTTTCCTATGAATGTACACATTGCCATGTTTTACCATTTTACATCTGGTTTTATATGCGATCGTACAATGCACAGTAATTACATTGTAGGATAGACTGCAAGCGAAGCGAACAGAAACATAAAGTAAAAATGAAATAACATAACGGATATCAAAGGCAGAAGTACAGTATTAAAGCTATTGGGTACAGGGGAATGAGTACTCAGTATGTATATAGATACCAGCTAAGCATGTACCCACTGAGATGTCCTAAACGGTAGCATAGTTATATTAAATATCTTTATCAATCCTGGGCCACAACATTTTTCAATTTACTGGACACAGCAGCCAAGTTAATTATTTGCAAAGTGTATCGTTTACTTTACAGTCAATCCATAACAACAAAACTTGGAATATTTTCAAATCCTATGCAGTTTATTATTTCAGTCAGATTTTTAAACTTTTTAAAAATACTACATTTGAGTTAAAGGAATACTCTAAGTATCATAAATAGTACAGTGCTCTTTAGAGGCTGTGGAGCCAAAGTGCCTTGGTGCCCTCTCCCAATGTAATTAGACAAACCATTAGTAAACAGTTTGACTTCTTATTTGGAATCTAATGTATGCCTCTTTCTACCTCTCTGCAGCTGTAAGCTCTCAACACTGAGCTATGCCCGCCAGTGCTTCTTAGCTTAGCTCAGAAGAGCTAATGTAAGCTCCTATTAGGAGCATCAGATCTCAGTCCCACTGCAAAGAAAGGTGCCTTGTGGATTCCAGATAAAAAGTCAAACAGCGAACGGTTTGACTACTTACATTTGGGGGTGCCAAGGCACAAGAAAAGTCAGGAAAAATATTGAAAATATATGCTTTCTGTATGCATTCCTTAGGCTGACTAGCAGGTGCAAATGACAGAGCTTTTAAAAATGGCTGACAGAGCTAAGATGGAGGATAAAGAACGTTGATGTCTATATTTCATTTTCTTGTTTATATTTAGAAAATAAATATTTGCAAAGCAAAGGGGATACACATAAAACTAAAATTACTGGCAAGTGACAATTCCCATTTAAAGTAATATAAAAAACAATATGTCTGACATACTTGTGCTAACAATACAAACTGCAGTATGAAAAACTAGTGCTTTGAACATACCACTAATTATAGGCGGGCCCTAAGTGCTAAAAATGTTTTGCAAAATAACAGTTATTGTATAAAATGATGTAGTAGATCAACATAAATATGTAAAAAAAAAAAAAAAATAACCATTAAAATATATGGTAAGGAATGTACATATATCATCAAACAATTTCTTCTAACAATATCCATACAGAGAAAAAATTGTGTAGATACAAATTAAGAGTAATGTCTGTGCTCAGAAGTGTTTAACCATGTAATGATGTCTATTCATTAATACCACGTGCAAAACAAATGTTTGAAAATGCATGAAGGTCACATGGTAGTGCAGAATTGTTACAGTCAGTCCACATAAAAGTGCAAGACTGCATCTGTTAGAATATCATTCCACTAAAAAAAAAACAAAAAAAACAGCCAATTAATTATTTGCTACACTGCCAACAAATTCTACGCTCTAGAGTCTAAACAGGGTTCACATAGAATTGCTTACAGTGTTCTCATATATTTTGTCACCTGATAAATTAACGAAACAGCTGTTACAGACAAGATCTGCCCAATAAGCATCCACATGTATATGGATTTAAAGGGCTGAGAGCAAAACTAAATGGCACTGAGAGACTGTAAATAATATATGACAATATTTAGGACCTCCTTCATAGTTGGAAAAATGTAATATAAAATATTCAATCTATAGGATAAGGAGATGTGGATTTCTATATGTAAATTTATTTTTCACACTTAAACAATGCATATTGGGCACAGATAATGGTAGCTTCTGTTTTCCCTTTTCTGTGAACAGTACTGGGGCAGTCTGGTAGCAGTAGTTGGCTCTCCCTGGTAATAGCCCACTTTATTAAATCAAAACATATTCAGCTTTTAATTTTGGAATATTTAATATTGGAGGGTGTACATATTTTACCTTTTTACAGAAGGGTACATTACTGTCTTTGCAGTAGATTTAAATTTAAAAAAAAGAACAAGATTAATGCGTAAGCAAGGCTACTCATTAGTCAACTGATCAAAAAGTTGGCAAGTGCTTTCTTGATACAATTATATGTCATTGTATCACCGCTGAAATCTAGAGTGATTTATGGAAGCTAATTATATGTTGACTCATTTGGTTTGCCAGAAATAGTAAAATTTACTAGCCAGAATTAGATCTACAAGGAGCACTGCATTAACCCCTTTACTTACAAGTTATTTCTAGCAATACAAAAATGTACCCTTTAAAATGTAAAAATGCAGGACAAAATAGCATTTTTGTTTAGTCTAGTAAATAGGCATCCGCAAGGACAATTATCTTATGTTTTTGAAGAAACACATTGTGACTTTTTCTGTATTCACTTAGCTACGATTTAAAAAAAATAAAAATAAACAATATATATATATATATACGTATATAAAATTTAGTAGAAGTTTTGCACTCAAGCTTTCCTCCTTTTAATGGCCCTGTGCTTAACTGCACGAAGATATAGATTCCAAAAGAGAACCAGCACTCAAGGACTTATATGAAAAGTATGAAGGCTTTTAATCCAAACAGTCAACGTTTCAGTTCACCATAGTGAACTTTCCTCAGGACATAAATAGCATATCTCAAAACATTGGCTTTAAATAAGGAAAGTTTACTTACCCCAACCTCCATCACCTGTGTGCTGGCGTGTACTGCCCCCCTGTGCACATGCGTGTGGTCTAACTCCTCCCCCTATGTTGTCATACCATCCGGGTCGTCTGAAGCCATCACCATGGCAATGTATAAACATTTCAACATAGGGGGAGGAGTTAGACCGCACGCATGTGCACAGGGGAGCAGTACATTTAAATTATTTTTATTTTATTATAACTGGTGTTTTGTTTTAACGGTGCACACCACCATTAAAACCCTTTGTATGTAAGGCGAGTCAAAAGTTAGGAAGTAAATAAGTACCTGTAAGATGTTTAATTGTAAGTGTCTTACAGTTATTTAGATTGTTCATGCCTTTTAAAAATATCCTATAGATTACTGTTGGGAATACCAAATAATAACTGTAAATGATGTGCCTTTACATAGTTTTACAGTTTTATTATTCTCTGTAGTCATTTACAGAAATAATAGAAGTATGCAACTCTTTGAATGCCACACCATGCCGTGCAGGTCATACTGATGGTCTTCCAGGATACAAACACTAAAGTCCATACTTTGCACTTGTCCTTCCAGGACAAAGGTTGCCATCCCTCTCCTAAACAGCTGGTATGGTAAATGACTTGCCTGTAGGTACTTACAAGAACTCTGGGTGCCTGCTTACATTGTAAGTGGGCAAAGCATCTGGCTGGTAAATGTATTATTGTGAAGTAAGAGATGCTTGTTTGTATCATTATACTATATGTTATTTTTATTGAATTTATGTTGATGTTGTGAAATATAGTGCTATGTGTAGTGTCATGAGTAAATCCAAGAAGTGGCCTAGAATTAAAATGTAATCATTCCAATCTTAACTGCAGTAAAGCATCGCGGGTGACTAAAAAGGCACAAAACTACAAACTGAAAGGGATCTATTGAGCTGAGTGTTTTCTAACCTGGCTGGCAGGAAGAAACAGGTCCAGCTATCTTTCAGCTGCTCAGCCAGTTCATTCATTATTCTGTCTTCACTCACAACACAGACACAACCTTAGATTGGCCTAACTAAGATAACACTGACTTTGGCCTGGAAACTCAAGCTGACTTATGCAAATGAAATTGCCAAGAACTGTAAAGCTGGAATGATCGCCTGCTGGCTCTACGCTAAAGAAATTTAAAAAAAGATAAGGTGCAGCAAAATGTGCCCTTTTATCAGGACAGACTGTAAACCCTACATGAGCTCTATGTGAACTATGAACATAGCTCTCACAATCATCTATTATTATTATTTTTAAAGCGCCAGCAAATTCCATAGCACTGTACAATTGATGGATTAACAGACATGTATTATGCCATTAAAAATTGAATTATTAATATTATTAAAGGAATAGTAAACAATATAGCATCCTTCTGCTTCCTACAAAACTGTACAATGCAAACTGGTTAGTCAATGTTGCTCTTATTTTAGGCTATTATTCCTAACAGACAGGTAGTCAAAAATCAGAAAACCAGCTATAAACAGACTACAACTCCTATAATCATTAAGTCACATGTAACGCCATTATGTTGGCTATCAATAGGCCAATGAAGGAGGAGCTGTATTACAGGGTACTGCCTTGAGAAAGTTGGAAAATTAAACTGTTTGGCATGACTACTCTTTGAGACCCCAGCAGCATTCCATGTCAATCATAAACCTTTTTTTTCTGTGTTTATTGTTGGCCGGAGTGTATTATATCTGGAACCTGAGCTGCAGACTGAAGAGGAAAGGTAGTTGTATTTTTCAGAGGGACAGAGGGGGCAATAAAACGCATTTTGCGGTTTTGTAATAGCTTTTATATATCAGTAAGTAAGTGCACATTTGTACTTTGCTGTTAAACAATTTAAAAATAGCATTATCCTATGATTGGTGTATTATTATTTCTGTTTTTTTAATGTGAATAAATGTACCTTTTTAACTAGAAAGCGCAATTTAAATTTCCATATATTTTTATATAATTTGAACACATTCTTCACTGGGTTGTTTCCATTTAATAATAATAATAATAATAATAATAATAATAATATATTATATTTATTATATTATATATATTTAACCCTTAAATAATTCCCAAGACAGGTCAAGCACAATAAAAAAATAAAAAAAATAAAAAGAAAGAAAGAAGAAGCAATTATGTTCTTGGGGAAAAAAAAAAAAATCTAAAAGGTAGAAAATATAAGTCAAACCAATTACAGGACAAGATTTCATTGTGTAAAAATGTGTTGCTCTGACTTTTGGGTACCCATGGTATAAAAAGACAAAACACCAAAATAATATCACAATTTATATACAGTTACAATTATGGTGGATAATTAAAATAATTTAATTACATGCCCAGCCAATAATGTCATGCAGCTATTTTATTGACCCCGTGGTCTAGAATATGTAAGAGAAAACATCAAAATCATAACATAACAATTTAATAATTATAAACATTAAAATCAAAAGTATAGACAACGTAATACCTGGGTGAAGTACGTAAAGCATTTTGCCCAGACACATCAAGAACACAAATATCTTAGCTTCATGAGTATTCAACTATTCATAAAAATGACATTCTGGTGATAAATATAAAGGGACCCTATAGGCATCCAGACCACATCATCTCATTTAAGTAGTCAGGGTGCAATGCCCCTGTCTGTTTAACCCTGCAATGTAAATCATTGCAATTTGAGGGAAACTGAAACAGCCAGCCACTAGGGGCACTTCCCACTCCTCCCTAACAGAGTTTTAAGCTATATTGGACATTAAAGGACATTGGAAGTTCTCATGCTTTGGGCATCTAACATCTTCAAATTCTTCATAGGAACGCCTTGATTCAAGGCTTTCCTGTGGGGAAGATTTAACGCATCCACGCCATGTGTGGTGCATGCGCATTAAGTCCCACAATTGCAGTGACACCTAGACAGCGCAAAGGCTCACAATAAATGAAAAAAAGCATTTTAACCCTTTATTTACCGAGGGAGGAGTAGACCTCCAAAACTAGGGACAGGGACACTGTAGTGTTAGGTATGCAGGTTTATATTCCTAATGCTATAGTGTTACTTTAAGTGCTTAGGGTAGGTAGAAATTGAAAAAGGTTTTAATTAAACACAAGCAGGCTTTAACAAAAAGTTTCCATTCTTCACTAATATGGAAATGAATATAGACATGTTCCTGTTGGCATTAATTCTTGTAACTTCCTTATTTTCTGGTTCCCTATTAGGTTTTTATTTTACATTTCATGGGTACAATAGCCTGTTTATCTCCTTAGTGGTTTACAGATTACTCAATTTGTTACAATGTTTTGTTTTCTATACAGCTTTTGTTATATATTTGTTACAATTTAGTTTTTGGTATATTAATGGAACAGTTCTAACCCACAACAACTTCATCTCGGGAGCGCATGGATTTATTTTAGGTGTTAAACCATTTTTGAAAGGGTTCAACCCCAAAGTTGCTTTCCTGGCACCTGGCAGCACGGTCTCCCACTTTCCTCCGCCCCTGCCAAACAGCACAACAGGGTTTATGTACTGTGACTAGCAATGGGCAGTAAATGATAGGCTGAAAATGTCAACAACCTCCAAGGCACACTTTCTGCCTTCCTGGACAGGCAGTGCTGTTAGGGCAAGGGGGACAACCCTTCAGGGTTAGATTAGCATTTGAGGAAGAAATGTATGGTTTTAGATTGTGTTCTGTCAGAAACAAAATGATCAAAGATGTGGAAAAGAAGATAGAACAGGGTTGTTGCAATACATGGGAACCACACGTTCTAGACTTATGATAAGGACACATGGTTAACGTTTCAGTGGTGCATTTCCATGTGCAAGACTGTCAGTAGTTAAATTCAACTTAAACAATTATCAGGTGAGTTTTAAATTATTAAGCATGTGTCTTACCTTTACTATAGTATTTTTTTATTGACTTACACAATTTCCCGAAATTAACACAATGAATACAAACATGATCTATAAATTAGGTATTTTATTTGAATTCACTATCTTTTAATTTTAATAATATGGCTGTCTTATTGACAAGTACCTGACAAGACATGGTGTGCTGGTATAAAATTCTGTCTGGCACTAATATTTGGTCAAGGCATAAGGACACTTTTTGACTGCATTGTCCCTCGGCAACTTACACCTAGAAATGATGGTCCAGAAAACTGGACTCAGCCCTCCTAGTTAGGCACATATGAAAGGTATGATTTCTAAGTCTGCAATGTTATAAATGTATTCAGTCCTAGTCAGAAAGCTAGGTAGTTGGTTTATGAACTCTATATGCATGCATTTTAATAACATAATATTATTTGGCACAAAGAAAGGTATAAAGGACAGTTAATGTTTAATATTCTCATGACAAGAAATCACATGCACACAGAATAATTGCCTTATTTGTATCAGAGTAGCTTATATGAAAAACTAGCATGTGATGAAATACTAGGAGTTCGTTTAGTTCAAAAAATATTGCCAGAGCACAGTCATTTAAGAAGAACTTTTAACATGCCCAACAGCCTCTATTATCCAATATAAATAACAGATTTTTTTAGCTATATAAAACTTGAACTTGGAGCTACAGCATAAATTTGTCCCAGGGGGCACAAAAAATGTAGAAGTATTTATTTTTCTGTTCAAAGGAGCGTATAGAAGGTTAAATGCAGCAATCACAGTGACCTTGCGACAAACATATCATTACAAAACAAAGTATGTTTTTTTTATGAAAATGGAAAGTTGTATTTTAGCTGTCAGTCAGTTTAATGCTCTAATAATGAAGTCAAATATGCATGGACAAAAATGGTACAATAAGCCTTCAAAAACTCATTGTAAGTCAACTTAGTTTTCTTTTCTTTTTTAATTATAAGTAATTAAAATGTCTGACAATGTATATATTGTATGGCTTACTATTCATTTATAGGAGCAGAAATTATTTGGATGGATCTAATGACAAGTAAGTATAGTTTGTAACTGAGAACTTGGTCTGACGGTGTCAGCTAGAAAATAAAGCAGTGTTCATCGAAGATGAAGGTAATTGCTCAGAAAACTAAAAATCATGCATAAAATAGAATTATAACCTGTTAGGGGTGCTGTGGCTCTGGCCAATGTGAATAATCGAAAACCTTAGATTTCAATTACGTTAATATCATATTATGGTAACTTGGATTTTTTTTTTACATATATATATATATATATGTGTAAAAAATCCAAGTTAACATACCATTTTTTAAAACTTGGATTTAACATCCAAGCTGGGGACTCTGGAATAGTTGTGGTAACATGATTTCTCAAGTTTCTGTGCCCAAGGAGGACTTGATATATGGCAAAGCGC
>OW240916.1:193578436-193645928 GCA_933207985.1 Pelobates cultripes
TGTGTGTGTGTACTCAGCAGTCTGTGTGTGTGTGTATTCAGCAGTCTGTGTGTGTGTGTATTCAGCAGTCTCTCTGTGTGTGTGTGTACTCAGCAGTCTGTGTGTGTGTACTCAGCAGTCTGTGTGTGTGTACTCAGCAGTCTCTGTGTGTGTACTCAGCAGTCTCTGTGTGTGTACTCAGCAGTCTGTGTGTACTCAGCAGTCTGTGTGTGTGTGTGTGTACTCAGCAGTCTGTGTGTGTGTGTGTGTGTACTCAGCAGTCTGTGTGTGTGTGTATTCAGCAGTGTGTGTGTGTGTGTATTCAGCAGTCTGTGTGTGTGTACTCAGCAGTCTCTCTGTGTGTGTGTGTACTCAGCAGTCTGTGTGTGTGTACTCAGCAGTCTCTGTGTGTGTACTCAGCAGTCTCTGTGTGTGTACTCAGCAGTCTCTGTGTGTGTGTGTGTGTGTGTGTGCTCAGCAGTCTGTGTGTGTGTGTGTGTGTGTACTCAGCAGTCTGTGTGTGTGTGTGTGTGTGTGTGTGTACTCAGCAGTCTGTCTGTATGTGTATTCATCAGTCTTGTGTGTGTGTGTGTATTCAGCAGACTGTGTGTATGTATTCAGCAGTCTGTGTGTGTATGTATTGCATTTGTTGGAGATACTAATAAATATAAGCTTAATTTTATCTATTTATATCATTATTTAAAATTTGTATCATTGAACTCTCTGTGTTCTTTTAAAACAAAAGTTATTAGTTCGGACAACAGTACGAGTTGTTTTTTTCTAAACTTAAACCTCAGTATTTGGGTTTAATTGCCGTGTTGGCACTTTAAGGAGAAAAAATGTTGGCATGTATTGCAGTTTGGGCACTCGGGCTCAAAAAGGTTCGCCATCACTGGTCTAAACAATGGGTGGCCCTTTGCACCCCTACCATTGCCGCATACCATCTGCTTGTTTCTAACTTACAATCAAGTTCTATTTCCCACTTTTCTATGTAACTCAATTTAAGAGGTCGGCTGACTGTCAATAACATTTTGCAACATATGGACAAGGGCCTTGATAAGACTGCCACTCCTAGACATAATTTGTCAATGTGTTGCAGCTTATTTAACTCCACTCCTGCTAGTTTATCCTTCTATAAAATGTGTTTTTTTACGAAGATATGTAAACAATTCTTTTCTTGGCAATGCATTAGTAGTTTGCAGGTCTTAAAATTGATGAATCCCACCTTTCCCCAGTATCTGTATTACTCTTTTTATACCTCTCTGACTCCAATTCCCTAGATACAGATCACGTGTGCGATAATGCAAACTCTGCAAAGTGGGACACATGCCTATTGGTAATGATACTAGTTTTGGAACCCATTTATGCCATAGTAATAATGACCGTTTCGTTGTAGCCAACATTTTAACGTTACGAGGATACTGTTGTTTCGGGACCCAGAGTAGGTTTGTTATTGAATGTGGGACACTTATTGCTTGTTCTAATACGTATCACTGGTGGGGGGGGGGAGAAGGATGCAGCACTTAACCTGGCCATCTGAGCTAGGATAGAGGCCACATAATACTTTGCAATATGCCTTCCTTCATAGCGAAACAGGTGCTTGTCAGGGAAACGCTCGGAGGATTGCATTTCCATATATGTGCATTTAGCGTCTGCTGAAATTTCATTATGGGCGCTTTAGGGATTTTAATCAGGATTGTTCAAAATATAAACATTTGTTGCAGAACAAGCATTTTCAATGCATTGATGCTGTCTAGCCACGAGGTATTGGACCCACACCAACCCTCCAGTGTTTGGATTACTTTAGTCTGTAATTTGCTATTATTTTGCTTCAGAATAGTATGTTTTAAAGTTGACAAATGTGTCCCTAAGTAAGCTACAGTGTCTTTCCTCCATTCAAAATCATATAGGGCCTTTAATTCATTTAGTTAGTGATGGTAAAGATTCACAGGAAGCACCTGAGTCTTTGTCGTGTTATTTTTATAGAAAGACACTTTGCCATATGCTTCAAGGAGCTATATTACGGGCTTAAGGGAAGATTGCGGGTGAGTGAGAAATAAAAGGATATCATCCACAAATACAGCTATTTTTTGGTTGCCTATTGGTGTAGGGACTCCCTCTATGTCCCGATCATGTTTAATCTGATAAATCAAAGGTTCTACTGCTAAGATAAAGATCAAGGGCGACAAGGGGCAACCCTGCCTCGTGCCATTAGTAAGATAAAAATGGTGGGATATAAAACCTGCATTCAACACCCTAGTTGATGGCACAGAGTATAAAGACAGTAACCCATGCAGAAATTTGCATGGTAAGTGATATTTTTGTAAGATCACAATCATATACCCCCAATGGAGACGGTCAAAGGCCTTCTCTGAATCTAATTATTGTATTATGTATTATTTTTTTATTAAGTGAAATATACCTATGTTAATCCAATAGCACAACTGATAGAGATGTTAAAGGATGGTAATGATCTCAGCTACAATTGGTGAACAATGATTTAAAGGGTACGCCAGTTTGTAGGTCACATACACAGTTTCTAAATAAATTTTGCCTATAGTACACTGAAGAAATAAGCCACAAAGTGAAACACTAAAACACAAAACAAACTGCCCACTATATTGTTATTTTGTTTCTTCAATTGTTTGCTCTTTCCCCCGATGCTTATCACCATGGCAGCAACAAAGTAATAGCGGAATAATTTTAACAAATTCGTGCTCTCTCATAAAACCACTATTGTTCACTGTTTATTACAATTTATGAAAAAAAAACCTAATAAAATATATTTGACAAAGAAAATGACACTGGTCATGAACTCCTTTGATGTCACATGCCTGCTTATGCAGTGAATATGATGTGTTGTACAAATGCATCTGCCGATTGTGATGTCATGAGCGTGCTTTATACTGTACGTGATGTCACATGCTTATACATTTGCACTACATTGAAATACTTTCCTGTGGATTGCATTTGGACATGTGAGGTACTGCCAAGAGTCCTTGTATTGACAATCCCATTGGTCCTTTACATGCACATACTATGATATTTGCAAGGAACTTCACAAGTCGGTCTCCTTTTAAAATGTTGCAAGATGGTATAAATTCTGAAGGAATTACATGCAGAGTTTTTTTTGTTTGTTTTTTATACCGAACTTAGACAACTGCCATTATGTGACAGTTTCCTTCAGATTCCTGTTAATGATTTTTAAAATGGTCTTTGTACATTGGTCTCAGACTGACTTACCTGTATTCAACCAATTCTATAATGCATTAATATGCAGAAATACAGGAATATTCAGAGGACCTTATAGTGATTTCCACACTGCTGAACAGAGTTGTACAGCAAGGCATTTAAAGAGTGAAAATACAAGATTTGTGGGTGGATAGATAGATTTTTTAATTATTTTAATATATCAACATACATCAAATTGCAAGTTGGATAATACGAATTGATTGGGGTATTCCTCTAGGACTGCATTGCTCTAGACTTAAACAGCATGAATTCAGCAGCAAATGCCAATTTATAAATTCTGGAGATGGGCCAAGTCAAATTAATTCTGCAACTCTGCATACAACTGAAATTGAAAACTGTAGCAAACTTAGCCCAGAATGGTTGCTTTGAGGTAGAATTGTGCTAAGAACCCAAAAACAAAATCTCAGTAGGATTTGGTTTCATTAGCCAAGCACTGCACACAGCATGAAGCGGAGTGTGTGAGACAGGAAACAGTAAATTATAAACTTGGTGTCCACATGTACACATGGTCTTGTTTTAAACATGCATTTAAAAGGCGTCATTGCTAACAGGGGGGAAAGAGGAGAAAGAATCCCCCCTCAGTCTAGGTTAAAAGGACTAATTTCATAAATCATTCCTTGTTAACTGCATCATGGGTTTTTTACCTGTGTCAGAACAGAACACACTTTGTGGACTTTAAATCAAGCCATTTATGTTCACATTTCTATCGTTATCCAAATATTGTTTTAAGACAAACGATAATGCTTTTATTATCACAGTGAACTCCATCTTCCAAACTTAGCTGCGAAGTCAACTGGGGTGTTATTTTTATGATAAGTACATAGTAATAGACTGGGAATTTAAAGAAATCTACCGTATTGCTACAGTTTGTTACCCCTCAGGCAAGACATTCCATATAGGATGAAGATCTGAGTGTGACACGAAAGGGAATACAAACACTTGTGTAAGACAATATGAAGATGTAAGGAGCATCAAAGCAACATGCTACTATTTATTGGCCTGTGAGTATGGCTGTTACAAGAAGTCCTATATATTTCCCAGAAATACTAGTGAAAAAAAATAAAATAAAAGGACACTAAGCATCAAAACTTGTTTTCTCAGAAAATAGTAACACATTGCTATTTCTGAGAAATGTTTGCATTAGGCTGAAAACATGCCTCTCTAGACTGTCAGACAGATGATTTTCAAAGGATTTCACATGCTGTGTCAACACAAACTGCATGATGATGCTGAAAATGGCTGACTTATCTCTATGATTGTAATGATTGTTGCACATTCACCACAGGCCACAATGCTTCTCAAAGGGAAGCATCTGATTGGATCAGAGATCATCAGGATTGATTATTTCATGGAGGGCAGATCAGCCTGCAAGAAGGAGTGTTGCTCACTGCTGGTTATATAAGATGAAATAGTTTTCACTTGCCAGTTTTTAATATCTTATTTACTTATCTCTACATATAACAAATATGTATTGGTGAGGTGAGAAAAATAAAATAAAATGTAGAAATCCACACATCTTTATCCAGCAGCTGTACCTCCATCTTTGCTATGAATGAAAAAGGCTGTGCAAAATTGGCTTTGTTGTTTAAACTTTTGATATTTGCAGCACCAGACATCATTATGGAGCCTTGCATGATCGCAGCAGAGTGTATTGATGTGGAATTGAGGCTGAATGCAAGGTAAAATGCTACAAATTTGCAGCAATATTATAACCAATGCACCGTGTGTCCTTTATTGACTTGGAAATTGCTGATCCCACAGGAAGGGGCTGTCTCCATGTTCGGATTGTGCTGATAAAATCCCAGAGCATGGGCTGTACAATGCTTGGTTATTCTGCAGCTCCTTCTCAATCCCTGCTATCATCTTCTCATTTACAGCCTTGTTCCTTATGTTCTTGTATTTCCTGGTTTCTCAACTTTGGACTTGTGTGTGATAGTGTGTGCCCTAATATTTGGACTGTCTGACTATGCCTCTGCTTTCCTGTTTCTTGGATTTGACTTTTGGACTTTTCATACTCTATTAAAGACCCCTGCTGTTACTAATAACCTGTACCTAACCTCAGGTCCTCCAAGTGGTAATGCTTGCAATGGTATCCTGTTCCACTGCAAATGGGTTTGTTTCTTTCAGGCCCTCTATGCCCTCTGATACTTTGGCTCTAAGGTGAGGTAATTGTGATATGACTGTATCTTTGCAATATAGCCATACTTCCTGTCCATATCCACAGAGGCTCGCCGCTCAACAATGGCTAACTCTTCCCTCTAACTCAATTGCACAGAAAAAAAGAGATGCAAAGTTTTTCTCATTCTCAGGCCCTGTCTCCTACTCAGTTTGATTTGACAGACCTTTCTAAACTGTTAATTTAACTTTTGTAATGTAGCATGGTCCTTTTTGTCCTTTATACTTGGAGAGTTCAGTCTCGATCTCCTGGGAACTCCCGGAATAAGATACACAGCCAAACATGACCCCATGGCAGTAAATTTTAGTAACCGGGGACCTTTGCTGCTCTGATTACAAGGCTGAATGCTCAAATTGTGCATCTGAGATAGATGTTTTATGCCACCTTTAAGATATATATTGTTTATATAATTATGTGGTGCACTGAATGCATTCTGTATTGTGTAGATAACATCTTGAATTATCAGACTGATTTTACTAATTTGACCTTTGTATAGTCTTATGCACAACTCAAATGTCCACACATATCTTTACATTGTTAGCCTTTTCTACTTCTCTCAGTGTTGAATTTACATTTCGGCTGCCTGTCGAAAACAAATAATGATTCTCAGACTTCTGCCATCCCCCAAATACAAAAAATCCCCACAAAACAAAATGATTTAAAATGATTTGAAGAGAAGTGAAAAGGGAGTTGGAGATATTTTTTTGTATGTTTAATAGCAATGTAGGACTAAAATTCCACAATTAACTTTTTCAATACTATTCGCTGAATTTGTTTTCATAACTTTTATGCATCCTAAACATAGTAAAAGGGCAAAAGTTTTTATTTTTTGTTATTTTGATAGGACTAGTCATAGTCCAAATACAGTATTTGCTAGAGTGTAATATAAAGTATAAGTAAGTCAACGTCACCATTCAAAACAATGCATTGAGCATTAATATTTTGACAGTTTGACACCACAGGTATTTGCCTTCAAACTGTTTTATAACATATGGCATGCCATTACTGTCATAATTCACTTTTCCCAACCCCTGTCATGGATAAGTTAATGATCCTGCCCTCATATGGCAGGACAGTCACGATCTTTGATCAATGTCCCACCATCCAGAGTTGTTTCCATATCTCCTAAGTGTCCATATTTAGCAGAGACACTCCCCAGTCCCCCTTTTTTATCCTACGGCCCCTCCTTTCTAGGAGCTCCATAATGTTGGTGTCTGTGTGCATAAGAGTTCCGCAGCAATAATACTGTGATACAGTGATTTGTCGTTAAATTACAATAAACATGTTTAGAAATCAGTCTGTGTGAATTAGATACATTGTTCTTTTTCGAAACTAACTTTAATCAGTTAATTTGTTATTAGTAAAACACCAAAATTTTCTTAGAACAGCCCCACCCATGACCACACCCCACTCACAACCATAAAATTAGTGTCACTCTTTCCACAAATGTTGGTGTACCATTGTACCTCTAACGCCTTGTTTTTCTGGGTCACCAGAAAATATGTTCCAAAAGTACAGTGCAGGCATTACAGTACATGACTGGTCTAGAAATCCATTAGCATACACGAGTGCCTCTTTTGTGCTCTAATCATGTAGAACTGCTTGGTTGCAGGCTGGAGAATTGCACAAGCTAGTTTGTTGCACATATCAATGAGCTGATGCAGATTTTAATGCTGATAATGCACAACAGACATCGTGCACATACTGTTGTTGCATGGGGTGTGCCATTAACATGTCCACTGTCTCAAACACATCCCCTAATTTACTGCTAAATATTTAGAGAGACAAATGTTTGGAGGTGAATATTTATTTTGTGCTAGAATTAAATAAATGTACTGATATCAAATGTAATAGTTCATTCTGATTATCTATTTAAAAATTATTTGATCCAGTCTGCCATTGATATAAGATTTTTTGGTTAGTACTAGTAACTATCTCTTCAGAAAACATTTACTTTTCATTAACAGAAATTACTACTTGTAGTTTTGTTTTTAACAAATCCATAGCTAGTAAAAAAAAAAACAAGCAAACTTGGTCCCTATTATCAAACTCATATGTGAAGCCTTAGAAATAGGTTTCAAATTACTGTGACCTACATTGTTCAGTGTGTACATGTCCATCCATGCATACAGAGCCAAGGAAGGAATGCCATACTGTATATGCATCTGTACAGCACTTTGTAATGATGGCTAAGATTGCAGGAATGCACCAAAAGCATTATGGGGCAGATGCTGACGCCAGAATCTAAAAATGGTGCTGGCGTAAGAGGGTGGTAGATTTGCCTATGCTGAATTTGTTGAGGGAAACAGAAACTGTCACTATCACAAACTGACAGTTCCTCTTTAATCACAGTCATCATTTAGTTAAAAATATATACATCAGAATGTATACATGCAAGACATAATACAGACATAAATCTGGTCGTTCGAGGTGAAAACCAATGTGCGTATTCCTAAAGTAGAGTTTATGAAAGATAATCTTGTTTGGTATTTGAATTACACAAATAAAAACTGTGAGGGTACTCAAATACACAGAAACATATTACACAAAATGGCTCATTCAGAAGCCAGTTAAATTTTGTTGGGGGATGGAGGAGGGGCATACATGTCTCCTAACAGTCCGATCTCACATAAGGGCTTCCATTCAACTGCCCTGGGTTGTTTCTCTGGTGGCCCACATCTGTAAACCCCAGGCAAATGTCCCTAGCAAGTGAAACGCAAGTGCATCAATAGACATGCTTGCACTGTTCTGACTGCTGTCAGCACTAGGACCATGCGAAGAGCAGTGTTTTGTGCATTGTCTGCCCTAAGTAGTGCTGACCATGGAGACTGGCAGCCAGGCATGCATTCACACCAGCGCAAATCTTTATTACTGAGAAAAATACAATACGCTGGAGACACCAAAAATCCATGAAAGAGGACACGCTATAATGCACAGCTAAATATACCTTAATCTACAGTCTCTGATGAAGTGCCTATAGACATGAAATGCTTCAGTTCTTTTGCTCTCCCTGTATGTCCTAACCACATGAATTTTTTATTGAAATAAAAGTAAGTTATCTTGGTCTTTGCAATGTGGCGTTTTCCATCTTCTGTATGGAGAAGAACCCACAATTTAGCTTTTTTATGCATTCAAGCCAGCCTGATGCACCCGCTCCCACAGCTGGGTGCTTTCAATTAGCTACATGTCAGTCATCGTTATAACCTCTATCCTTTGCACCTGGAAGTTAGTATAAAGAGAAGAGGAGAAATAAAACAAAGCTTCTATTTATTCTCTTCATCTTCACAATGTTTCTTCTGACTTTTCCTTGTCTGCTGCAGCAAAACTAGGAGAGGTTGTGGGTGCATTGTGCCTTTGGTGCCAGATGTAGAGGGGGCAACTGTTACAGGCGCTCTACAGATCATTACAGGATTACCCTGTTTATTTTACCGTATACTCTGTTTCGGTAGTTATACTGTATGAAACTCATTCCATGAACAGCCAGCACTATGTATTCGTGCATTCGAACAACGGACCCCCCGGCCCTTGGCGTGTGCCGCCAGCCCGCCACTTAACCTTTTTCACCTTTAAAACAACCGAACGATCAACCACCGTACGAGCGGAGTGTGCTTCTAATTTACCACCGGGAAGCTGCGGTCTGCGGTTAACCGCAAGCCTAATTGACTGTCTCAGGGTGGCCTCGTTCGTGTAATCATTCACCGAACTGAAATTCACGAAAGACTCCAGAACAAAGACCACCTACATCCTGGCATGTGGCCCCAATTAGAACGTTGGGTCTGTGGTTAACCGCAAGTTAAGTACCCCCCCTTCATGGCGGTCTCTGTTCGGCTCACGACAACCATCCTCTGAGCGGTGTTCACGCAATTGTTCAGCCACTACTCGCTCCATGGGTTTTAGGTCCAGGTCCCGCTCTCTATTCACCAACCTGAAAACATGGCCGCCATCTCGTGTTCGGGACAAAAAGGCACAAAAGGACTTTGTATTGAAGAGACTGGCTATACCGTTCGTGAGATCTGAGCGCTATTCGCCTATCTGGGCTATCTAACGAATGATGGAATGCAAGATGTGTCTATTAAAATGTTATAGTTATATATTTTTATACTGTTTTAATATGTTACAATAAAACGTGGGATTTTGGGTGCTTGGAGATAATTAAATTGCCATAACCGTTAGAGTCATTATCTCCAAGATGGTCGGTGACCATTTTAAACGATACACTGTAATGCCATTGGTCAACTCTTTGTATTGTCCCTGTATCCCATCAGGTCCAGAGGGGGCTGTCCCTGGATCTGGGGTTTTGCATAAATAGCGATGCCTGTGTGCCATTAAACTCAGTTAGTTTTGACCCTCAAATCGCAGCCTCGACTCGTTTTGTGGGAACAAGGGTATCCTAGCTGTGCCATAGCTAGTGGGATTGCTTTATATTCGCAGGATTCTTGTGGTATGCTGAACGGAATGGCGCTCCTCTCTCTCCACAATCGGGAACCAGGACATCCAAGCGGTCCAGCCTTCAGCTAGCTTGGAGGTAACCGTAACAGCAACCATCAGAGTAGTGGAGGCTTTAGGTGCATTGTGCCTTTGGTGCCAGATGAAGATCGGTGCTGCCATGAGAGCTGGATATCCATAAGGTGAGCAAAGAGGCCACCGGTGGTCCCTATCAGTACCTGGAGCTCTGGCTCGATTGCCCCCTACCAGCCAGCAGGGAAATCTCCCTGCACAGCCCTTTAGATATCATTACCTGGTGGTCTGTGGTTCCTTACGATTCCAGTGCTCTGTGAGGCAGTCAGAGCATAGGTTGGGGTGAATATATATATAGCATTACTGGTGTGTGAAACTCAGTGTCACCAGAAACACAGCACACAAAGACCACCAGCAGCCCCACTTACACACAACAAAAACTCTTTAGATGCCTTGGTGGCTGTTGGGAAAGCCAGCAGTCAGGATCTTACTTATTGAAGCATGCCTGTCTGAATACTCTTGTTGGGAGCAATAAGGGGTACCCAAATGAGTCTTTGTCCCTGGCGAAAGAATGTCTAGCTTTGCCATTACATGTCTGAACTAGATTGCAAAGGCATGCTCCTCCATATCAATTTAAAAGAAAATGGAGCATTGCATGAAAAAAATGTTGACACAAGATATAGGTGAAACTCAATGTTTATTCAATGGTGTCAATTCCAGAGAAATTACAGTTTTCCTTAAATTGCCTAAATTTACACTGCATAGCACAAATGTACTTGTGCCACATTGATGGAGGCAAACCATGTCTATGAAATAGAACCACAAAATCAGGACATCATTACTTGATCCTCGACAGCTGGGAGGTATCATATAGTTTCCCAACATCTAGATATTTGATATGCCAGCACACCTTGTCTTTTTACATCAACATCCATTAGGAGCTCCAGGTGATGGCAAAGGTTCATTCTAGTGTGCTGCACTGATGCTTTTTTCTGTGCTCAAGTACAAGAAATGTGCTCTGGCAGGCCTTTATTTACTTATAACAGATTTATTTAACCAATCATTGTTAACAGGAGTAGTCCCAGAAGATTGGAAGTTAGCGAATGTTGTGCCCATTTACAAGAAAGGTAATAGGGAGGAGTCGGGCAACTATAGGCCAGTAAGCCTTACTTCAGTAGTAGGGGAAAGTGATGGAAACCATGTTAAAGGATAGGATTGATGAACATCTAAAAACACATGGATTTCAAGATCAGAGACAACATGGGTTTACTTCAGGGAGATCATGCCAAACTAATCTTATTGATTTTTTGATTGGGTAACTAAAATTATAGATCAGGGTGGTGCAGTAGACATTGCTTACCTAGATTTCAGTAAGGCTTTTGACACTGTTGCACATAGAAGGCTTATCAATAAACTGCAATCTTTAAGTTTGGATTCCAATATTGTTGAATGGGTAAGGCAGTGGCTGAGTGACAGGCAACAGAGGGTTGTAGTTAATGGAATATATTCGAAGCTTGGACTTGTCACCAGTGGGGTACCTCAGGGATCTGTACTTGGACCCATTCTCTTTAATATTTTTATTAGTGATATTGCAGAAGGTCTTGATGGTAAGGTATGTCTTTTTGCTGATGATACTAAGATATGTAACAGGGTTGATGTTCCAGGAGGGATAAGCCAAATGACAAATGATTTAGGTAAACTAGAAAAATGGTCAGAATTGTGGCAACTGACATTTAATGTGGATAAGTGCAAGATAATGCATCTTGGACGTAAAAACCCAAGGGCAGAGTACAGAATATTTGATAGAGTCCTAACCTCAACATATGAGGAAAGGGATTTAGGGGTGATTATTTCTGATGACTTAAAGGTAGGCAGACAATGTAATAGAGCAGCAGGAAATGCTAGTAGAATACTTGGTTGTATAGGGAGAGGTATTAGCAGTAGAAAGAGGTAAGTGCTCATGCCATTGTACAGAACACTGGTGAGACCTCACTTGGAGTATTGTACTCAGTACTGGAAACCGTATCTTCAGAAGGATATTGATACCTTAGAGAGGGTTCAGAGAAGGGCTACTAAACTGGTTCATGGATTGCGGATAAAACTTACCAGGAAAGGTTAAAGGATCTTAACATGTATAGCTTGGAGGAAAGACGAGACAGGGGGGATATGATAGAAACATTTAAATATATAAAGGGAATCAACACAGTAAAGGAGGAGACTATATTTAAAAGAAGAAAAACTACCACAACAAGAGGACATAGTCTTAAATTAGAGGGACAAAGGTTTAAAAATGATATCAGGAAGTATTACTTTACTGAGAGGGTAGTGGATGCATGGAATAGCCTTCCAGCTGAAGTGGTAGAGGTTAACACAGTAAAGGAGTTTAAGCATGCGTGGGATAGGCATAAGGCTATCCTAACTATAAGATAAGACTAGGGACTAATTAAAGTATTTAGAAAATTGGGCAGACTAGATGGGCCGAATGGTTCTTATCTGCCGTCACATTCTATGTTTCTATGTTTATGACAAAGTGTGAAATGCATATACGACTATTATAGATGAAAAACTATAACGAAATAAATAAAAAGATCTGATGCAGTTGTGTTTTGTAGGTTTCATAAAGTAAACAGTTGTTTTTCATACAATTAAATGTATTGTTTCTGTATTACAGTATATGGTATAGATTAAAGATAGGTGTTCCAAGTTGGTGTGGTTCTAGCTCAATTAAATGGACACTCTAAGCAACTAAACAACTACAAATTGTTAAACTGCATTACGGGTTAATTTCCTGTCCCTGCTGGCTTATTTTATAAAAGTGTTGGATTCAGTGTTTTATTAGGAGAAGCTTTGGATTGGACAGGGATTTTCAGGTTTGATGATATTAGTCTGAGTGGATCAGCCCGGAGAGTGAAAACTGTCCTCGCACTGTATTTCATGTAAGAATATCTTCATACTGGAGTGTCCCTTTAAGAACTATCAAACCCAAATCCTGTATATGAAAATCTCTAAAACCTTTACATGAATATTTATGTTTTGCTAGTACAAAAACAGTGTTACTTCTACATTTCTTTTGTTTGTGATAATTGAACAACCTTTATCGTAATCTGTATCCTCTGTTTAAAGGATAAATGTGCATCAATTTCAACCCAGACACAGTGTTTTAAAAACATCAGACACAAATGCAGAAGTGGATAAAGAATGTTCTACTTGCCCACTTACATCTGTGTTAGTTCTAGATGTCTCATTCTGGGATAAGGTTCTGATTGAAACATGTGATGACTTTGTATATATACAGTCATGGGAAAAAAGAACACATACCGACTTTAAATTCTATGGTTGTACATATCAAGACATTATAACAATAATCTGCTCCTTAGCAGGTCTTAAATTTAGGTAAATACAAGCTCAGATGAACAATAACACATGGCATATTACACTGTGACATGATTTATTTAACAAAAATAAAGCCAAAATGGAAAAGCCACATGTGAAATGCTAAGTAGACCCTTGCTGCTTCCATAGGAATTAAGAGGCTAAGTAGCAAACAAGTGCTGCTAATCAAATACCCTTGTTCAATTGATCATCAGTAAGTGAGACCACCTTTTGCTGGTCTAAAGCATTCAGGTGTGTGTGTCTCAATGCCCAGGAGAAAGACATCATCAATGATCTTAGAGAAGCAATTGTTGCTGTCCATCAAACTGGGAAGGATTATAAGGCCATTTCCAAACAATTTAAAATACATTTACAGCGAGAGATTATTCAAAAGTGGAAAACATTCAAGACAGTTGCCAATCTTCCCAGCAAATTCAAGCAAAGTTAGACTGTGCAATGCTTAGAGAAATTGCAAAAAAACAAACAGTTAATCTCAGTTACCCTGTTAAAGTTAATGTTCATGAAAGTACAATTAGAAGAAGACTGAACAAGTATGGTTTGTTTGGAAGGGCTACCAGAAGAAAGCCTCTTCTCTCTAAAAAGAAAATGTCAGCACGGCTTAGGTTTGCAAAGTTGTATCTGACCAAACCACAAGGCTGGAACAATGCCCTTTGGACAGACGACACCAAAGTAGAGATGTGTGACAATAATGCACAGTGCCATACAGCATATCAGCACAAACACCATATACCAACTATCAAGCACAGTGGTGGAGGCTCGATGACTTGAGCTTGTTTTGCAGTCACAGGACCTGGGACTCATTGCAGTTATTGAGTCAACTATGAACTCCTCTGTATACCAAAGTATTCTAAAGTCAAATGTGAGGCCATCTGTCCAACAGCGAAAGCTTGGCCGGAATCTGTGTCATGAAACAGGACAATGATCCCAAGCACACCAGCAAATCTACAACAGAATGGCTGAAAAAGAAAAGAATCAAGGTGTTGCAATGTCCCAGTCAAAGTCCAGACCTTAACCCAATTCAAATGCTTCGGCGGGATGTTAAGATTGCTGTGCAACAACAAATGTCAGCAAACCTCAATGTACTGAAGCAACGATGTTAAGAAGAGTGGGCGAGAATTCCTCCACAGCGATGTGAGAAAATTGCTGCTAAAGGTGGTTTTACAAGCTATTGAATCACACATGGCTTCTCCATTTTGGCTTTTTTTTGTTAAATTAATCATAACATGGTGTAATGTCATGTGTTTTTGTTCAGGTGAGGTTGTATTAACCTAATTTGAAGACCTCGTAAGGGACAGATGATTGTTATTATATCCCCTGATATGTAAACCAGTTTTGAAAAAAATATAGATGTTTCTGATCACAAAACAAACTTTCATCAGGATAAACTGATGAAAGTTTGTTTTGTGAACTGAAACGTCAATATTTTTTTATTTTGTAAATTTTAAATAAAAATTTAGTTTTACTTCTAAACTACATTCCCTGGAGTGCTATCATCCAAAACTGATTTTATATATATATATATATATACATACATACAAACACATATACACATACTGATACTCAGTAAATATTTATATTTTGTAATGCAATTTTATCACCAAAAAAATCTGAAAAAGACATTATGTTTGTACTAGAATTCATGCTGATGTGTTGTGAATGAGGCCATCATGTGGGCGTCATAGGAGAAGACAACCTTGCTTTGGAATGTTCTGCTTGGGGAGGTAAGTTGGGCTTTGTGTGCTATATATATTTTTGAAAGGAAGAGATTAGCCTTTCAACTGATATTTTATACATTAACATCAACTACAGCAATTTGTGTTTATTGGAATGCTTTTCTGTCTAAAAAGGAACTTCCCAATATTCTAAACAAAAAATGTCATATATTTATAGACGTGCTCTGATTTCCTCTGCTTCTCTTAAACTTGGGCTGGAAAGAAATGGATCTCAACTAGCAGTTTTCTTGTTCCCCCTTTCAGTTGCCAGATGTGAAATATCATCAACTTCATATTTCTTGCTGCTCAAAAAGTTAAAGTAAATTCACATTTAAAAAAAACAACTATTTTGAAAAGTCACATCTGAAACGCAGTGACAATTCTTTACTTAAAAATACAACCTTGAATGAGATACTTCATCTGCTTTATTACCATATGTCTATAAAAAGAGCAGACGCTGCCAGGATGCAGCTGTTTGTCTTTGGAAGCAGGAGCCATGTGTTACAGAGCAGCTGCGAGAAGTATGGGTATACATGACAAGTAGCTAAGAACCTCTGTATTTATAACATTGTTTAAAGGGTCACGCAGTTACAGAAAAGCCATTATATCAGCAAAATGCAGCCTATTCATATGTGCATTTTAAATTAAGTTTTTATTAGCAGGGTACACTTTATTTACATTTTACCAATGCCAATCTATGCGTGTTTTCTGTTGAGAACATGTCTCCCAAATTTGTGATTTTGAAAAAATTTGACCAACTCGTCCCGATAAAACTTTATGTTTGCAAGCCATTGAATCTACGTAATGTTTATCTCTTGGAAACCTCATGATAAAGTGAGCAACTCGAAGATCTTTGGCCCAGTGGCCAGAATGCATCTTAATGCTGATTAAAATAATATTTCGGTTCCCGGCCCCTCCTTGTCCCCCTTAAATAGAGTAAAATATTTCCTTTATTCCAGTGCCATGTGGTCTGCCAGCGCTGGTCCCACCACACACAAGCCTCCTTGGCTGAGATTATCAGAATTGGTCATCTCAGCCAATTCAATGTTTTCCTATAGGGGCAGAGTCAAATGCTGTGCTGACCAGTCAGCATCTCCTCATAGAGTAGCATTGACTCAATATATCACTATGGGTAATGTACAACGCCTCCATGCAGAGCGTTGAGATGCTGAATGTCAGTGCTGCACATTCTGCAGCATTGACCCATGAAGCACCTTTAGTGGCATCTGAGTGACTTGTGTACCTAGGCAGTTTTCCTCTGAAAAGACAGTGTTTACATGAAAATGCCTGCAGGGAAATACTATACTCTCCAGAACCGCTACATTAGTTATTATTTGTTTTCCCTATTTTGGTTTCTTAAATATACACATTAAACAATTAATATGATTTCAAAAAACCTCAATCGAGGATTTGTGTAACTGGGGCGTACATGTGTATATATATGTTATATCTTACAGTCTGGGTGATTATGTTAATTTTATATATACATTGATATATATACACAATTGTGCCCTTATGTAGTTTCCTATATATTATAGTTTTTACCTTTTAGGAATTGGGCCCTTGGAGGGTGGTAGGTAATTTACTTTTAGTTTGAACATATCTATAAGGGACAGAATTACAAGGGCCATGCAGTAGAGATGTGCCAGTGACAGCAAAAAATAACTAATGTATCATAAACTATAATTTCCCTACATCCCCTCTTCCCTATAATATTACGAGTAAGAAGCAATCTGTATGCGGCTCTCTACTGGTCTGCTCGCTGCACTTTTCCCTTCTCCAAATTATACAACATACATTGTGCATGATGTGCATAACGATATCAATAAAGGGGAATTTCCTCAGTCTGAATTAGTGAAATCAATTCCACCTGTTTTTGGACACAATTCGTTGGTCAGCATCAGCTGATGATCTCTCTTTCATAACAATAGGAACATAATTGATATATCCGCTGCAGAAGAGGAGGCCAGAGATGGGGAACCTATGTAAGTGTCAAATTGTTTGAAAACAGTTTGACCAAATGTCGTGGGAAAAACCAGGGGTCTCCTGGCTTCATACGCATATATAACTAATAGTGCCACAACCAAGCTACAACTCAGTTTCCCTTTCCTCCTACTGCTGCAGTGGTAAGAAGGGAGGAAATGAAAGGAGATCACCAAATGTTTAGTCCCTGTGGTCTACCACTGAAGCAAGAGAGATAACTATGCTGTCAAGTGTAAAGCTCTCTTTCTTCAGTGTTAGAAACTAGGAATTGATGCTGGTGAAATGGAAGAACTGAAAACCAAAGGCCAAGTTACATATGCTTCCTCTACTTCCTCTATTGCTATGCCAGTATCACCATCAGAACATACTGTGATAGCACACAGGGTACTCTGGTTTAAGAAGGTACAATTGGTGGTGTGCCAGCCATCTGCACATGCACATTCATTGTGATGGAGTGCAACATGCTACAGATACTAACACAATACAGAATACTTTTTTTTTGCCATTCAACATTGTTGTATGTGTACGTTTTATCTTGTAATACTGATAGAATCAGGCTATGCTACGCTTCCCAACAGTTTCAGGGGGCGGGTTTGTGACATGATTCTAGCATTGTCTCCACCCAAATAGGCGGGCCCATCTAGAAAGGGGTGTGTCTGACTTAATTACCAGCAGTTTAGCCTGGCGTGAATGCATGCAGGTTGTTCTGTGCATTATTCAGGCCAGTCCACTGAGGACAGATAGTACTGTTTCAGCGCTCTCTGCAGAGTTCTAGAGCCCTGAACAAAGCGCAAGCTTGTATAATGATACGCTCGCATTACGTTTATTGGCGACATTTTACTTGGTGTTCCAAAAATGGGCACCTGGAAACTAAGTCGGGACAATGGGACACAACGTAAAATCAGGAAAATGGGGAGGCCTACTCTCCACTCCCTTTTTATTAAAGTTTGCAATAACAAAGTGTTGTGAGGAATTTTATTCTTGAATGTTTATTATCCCATATGTAACAAATCATAAATAATTGCTGTTATATGAATTAGTGAGGCCTCATTCAGTGGAACTTCACCTTTTTATTTTTTAGTTGAAAAAAAAAAAGAACCATTTGGTTTAAATCTAAAGGCTTATTCGTCAAAACAATCCTTCCAAAGTGAAATGAGAAAAGCTTTGCAAAACAAGCAGCGCACATTAGTCATCTGAGCCAAGGCCTGCTATTTTTAAACATTCGCATTGTGCAAGAACGAAGAAACTTTCCAGTTTACATTATTAAGGTCTGTGGGGATCTGCCCCCGTCCGTCATTAAAAATACCTAAAATTCTATTAAAACATTTTTTTCATGTTCAATGACCCATTTTACAGCAAAAAAGAAAAATCTGAATTTCTGCATTGTGTGTTTGGCACCTGCAATATGTCTGGGGAATTATATTCTCTTACCATTGTTGGTCTGTTTCAAATATATATTTTGCCATTTTTAAAATTGAAATGCTAAAGCAGTGAAAGTGCGAGGTATATATCATATTCCTGTTCACAGATGAACAGTTTATGAAAGAAAATAGTCCAATGCAGAACAAAGATTCCCTTGCCTTTAATAAATGTCATGAAGTTAGTCTTTTGCAGTGGATTTATAAATCATAACAAAAAGCCAAACCATAAATGTTTATAATAATAATAGTCAGTTCTTCATATTTTTCTTATTATTTCCATAAACAAATATAAAGCCATTGCTGCTTCACATTCCTCTTGTAAAATAAAATTGCCAAATGTTTCCAGAATTTACTTTTGTAGTGCCATTTTCAAGATACAATCTTTAACCACGACCAGCATTACCCAAGATCCTCTAGCTTCGATTGACTGGCAACTTTAGAGATAAGGCTAGAGATTATATTTTAACTTTAATCAAGCCACGTTATTTTACCACCGCTTCCACTTTTGTTAAGGTTGTGCTTAAATTCTTTAAAAATTAGGAGCCTCCAATAATGATTTGTCAGTGACACATATGAAATAGAAGCAGGGCCACAAGAGTAACCCAAGCCATGTTTGAGAGTATCTTACACTGACACCTCTTTATTCCAGTGCTGGTGTTTTGCTTAAATTATATATAAAAATCAATTACTTGATCTCCTAGGAACCAAAGTGCACAGTGCCTGAAGAGGCTCTTAAAGGAACACTCCAAGCACCATAACTACTACAGCTCACTGTAGTGTTTATGATGCAAGGAGTACTCTCTCACATATCTCCAAATATTGGATGGTATGAGAAGGAGATGGGTGGGCGGGCCACTGAAGGTGCCTGTATGGCTAGCCCCCAAACTGCAGAAAGTGGACCTCATGCACCAAAGGATTATAATGGTCCCCCAGAAGCAGCAGCAGAAAACAGCAACACATTAACAAATACAAAAACAATATATTAAAATCCAACTCATTTCGATTGTAATGGATTTTAATATATTGTTTTTATATTTGTTAATTTGTTGTTGTTTTCTGCTGCTGCTTCTGGGGGACCATTTATCATTCATTTTGGAGGAAGACCTTGTTCAGACAATGTACTTGAGGATTCGATAAAAAAATAACTAATTAATCTCTACAGGAAATCAACTTGCTCAACGCGGGCAGAGTACAAGCTGCCTGGCACACAGACAGCTTTGCAGCTGGTATAGTTGCTGTCAATAGCTCACCCTGCCACATATTAAGACTGAACCGGGCTCAGGAGTGCTGAGATGTTTAGTTGTATCCTGGCACCTACAGACTGTTAATGGAAAAAGGAGGAAGGAGGAACAGGAGGGAAGGCTGTGCTGCTCCCCCAACATTAGTCACCATGGTATCAGTATAGCATAGCGAAGTGTGTGTCTATAAATGTGTACTGATGAGCATACCCCCTGGATCGATTGGGAAGGGGGATCATGACTGTTGGACTCGAAATGGGGACTTTATAGTTAAATGTGTTACTATTGACTTTGGGGCTGGAAGCACTAGCCTCTGGAATTGGAGAACTGGGGTAAAATTGTTACAATATGGAGGTTTAAAATTGATCCAGGCAGTAGGACTGATCTAAATGAATGGATGTTGCTGTATTTTTGAGAGGGGTTTATATTGGGTTTAACTTTAGGGTCCTAGTCCTAGGAAGTCATGTGTATTGTATTTTTTGTGTCTATATATTGTATATAAATGCATGCTGGTATTTTAGTGTGTGTATGTGTGCTTGTGTATATCTTTATGTGTGTGGGTGTATTGCAATGTTTGTTGTTTTTATGGCAAGTTATTGATGCGTCCATACATTTGTAGCTAATTAGATGTGAGTAAATGTAGAATTATATGCGGTTAACCATAACTTTATACATGGTTAATCATAACAGTAAAAAGCTTCCACATTATTATGTTGGATCCCACCTGCGTGCAAGGTCTTTTTTTACAATAAAAATTATGACATTTATTGATATAGTAGTGAAATAAGAACTGCTTAAAGTGGTCAAACCTCAAGTGAGATATAGGGATTGACAGACGCCAGACTAGAAATTACATTATATATCACATCTTCAAATTTTAAAATGATTCTCAGTAATGTTCAGTAGTATTGAAACCCAATGAGGTTAAAAAGTAATTAAAAAGATAGCAGAAACCTACAAGATAGTTGCTGCTTCAACACACAGTAAATCAAGGATAGAGAAATAAATTTGGGATTTATACAGTAAATCAGGGACGAACTGCAAAATTTGACTCTTTTCTAGCTGTCTCTGCAAGCCTTTTAATGTAAACACACACTGTGTGCAGAACTGGCGTTAGTTCATATGGCAGATCATATGGGTGGGGCATTGTGATGTCACATGGTGGGCAGCGCATATGGGGGGCGGCAAATTTTTCTTTTGACTAGGGCAGCAAAAATCCTTTCACCGGACCTGTTTACAATAGTAGTGTGGGCATATCTAGACATGAGAAATGGCTAACTCAAATAACCTTACAATCTATTTGCTGTAGGTGGCTATATATTGTTAGCTCTCTTGTCACTTATGGGTGGTAAGGTTGCCACTGCTCTGACCAACCATTATGCTCCACCGTGTGATAGTAGCATGAGAGGTTAAATCTCCCTTTCTACTGCTAATTCACATCGTGACTGTCTGTCACAATATTATTTTTTAAATTTCCTAACTATCCTGCAGGATAGGATTAGGGCAGGCATACAGGAACATCACATTCAGATATTTTTTAATTCTGCTTGACTCACTCTTATTGGGGAAATACCTAGAAATGCCAAATATGACATAATCAATTAATGCTGAACCCTGTAGTCAGTAATTGCCATTGCTGTGTGCTGCCCTCATTGTCAATGGTAAATGTTTATTAAAAATTAGACTCTTTAGAACAAGATGCAACCATGGAGACCATTTTGGAATTTGATTGAAATGTCAGTAAAATATAAGCAAGCCAAGTAAGGACACTTTATCACCATTTTATAAGCAAGCCAAGTAAGGACCACTTTATCGCCTTTAAGTGAAAGTGCAGAATTTTGTCACAAATTAGAAATGGGTCTTTAAGCAGCGTTCATATCCACATAACAGAAAAAGATATTTGCAGGTGATGTGCAGTATCTTTGATATGAGCAAGAATATGTGTATGAGTAGGAACATTAGCACGTACAGGCTCCTGGCAAATTAAGCTGTCAGGAGCAAAAGACAAAGCCAAACTCCTTCTCCCCCAAAAAAGGCAATGCTAAACCACCGAGGAAGGACATGCCACCCGGGGGGATGTCTTGTGAGAAGTGCAAAAAATTCCACAATTGACAATTTTACTTTAATAGCATAAAACAAGACACCACTTCCAGTATAACATTTTATTAATAAAAGCATCAAGCACTTGCCACAAGACACTATGCCTTTAAACGTACGTTTGCTATACTAAATTATAGCAAAAGCATAAGGATGTATCCAGGAACAAATTCCAGTTGTCCATCCAAGGAGATCAAAAGTAAAAGAATTCAAAATGTTTTGTGACTTCGACAAAAAAGATAAAGCAGATACCAAACAGGATTATTAGCAGTAAACAGACGCATAGCTACTACAACACATAGCAGGTTTTTTTTTTGGGGGGGCTGGGGGGGTTTGTGAAAATCTATTTACAGAGAAGAAAATGGTTATACCATGTGGTTATTGAGAACATAAAGAATACTGTCCTATCCATACAGCTACACACAGGAACAACATGTTCTCAGCAGGTCATGAATATTGATGAATGCTCAGTTGGGTTGTACTGTCATCTACAATTACTGTGCATCCCGTGAATCCCCATAGAGAATAGGAGGGTTAACAGGAAATCCGATATACAACTCAATGCAAAATGTTTACATTTCACAAATCTACTGGTCTCTCGAGTTTCAGGTTCAGCAGAAATCGAAAAATGTGTGCCTAAGCAAGCATGTGAAAAGGGATTGCTTCATTTAGAGTTCAAAATGGTTACAATTCTGAGACTATACTCTACATCATATTCCCTTAGCAACAATATACAATTCAGCTTGTCACGGGGCATAGAACATTCTGTGTTTTAACTGTATGCTCAGAAGACTTTTGATTCTAATGAGCACCAGTTCATTAGTATTGCTGCTTATGAATTAATATAATACTGCAAGACACAATTAACAGAGTCCCGGTTACCCAATGGCAACGAAACTGCTCTCAGATGCAATCACTTATTCAAACTCGCTAATCCTGAGCAAGGAGATTCATCAACTCCATTACTCTTTAAGGATTGTGAGTAAGGCATATTCATTTATAATAATACATGCCTGATATTTCATTGGTCTACAATAGAAGAAGGAAACCTTTGGCACTCCAAATGTTGTGGTCTATATATCCCATAATGCCTTTGAAGCCATAATGCTGGCAATGCAACAGGGGAGATTTGGTCCACAACATCTGGAGTGCCAAAGGTTGAAAGGCAGTTGCCTCACAGGTAAAGATCTAATTATGAATTTGTTGGTTTATAAAAATTAACTTAATGCTCTGTAGTGGTTTAAACGTAGCTTTTTTTTATGTTTACTTTTAATGACGATTTATCATTTCTGCATTACTCTTGATAATCATAGCAGCATAAAGCTCTCTAGGGTACTTTTTGTTATACATAAAGTGCAAGTTTCTAACCACGTGCTGCCATTGTCGCAAAGAGATAAAGAAACCATCTGTGCACCATAACCACTACATACTATTACTTGCTGCCTGGCTAAGTCTTACTCATATTACAACGCAGAAAGTATTTATATTGTTGCAAACAGTTTAACAATTTAAGATAAGATGGCTCAGACACCCATATCCCCATAAAAACTTAAATTAGTCTGAGGTTGTGGTGGCAGAAGTGATCCATTAATCAAACAGCTGGAGAGATTCAGATGCCCATCCTCAATTTTGTCACATAAGAAATGTAGCAGTTATTGAATCATATACATCCCTGTATAAATATGGATCCAAATATGTGTGATATAATATTACTTTTCAATTTCAATTATATTTAGCAAAAATAATGGCAGATGAATATATACTTGGATTACCAACGGAATTTAATCACTGAATAAACAAGTCTGGAAATGTTCTAAAATAATAACTGTATTTTAGTTGACACAATATACCACTGAAAAAGTTAGCATGCATATTTAGAAAACAGGTGCAATCCCAGTGATTTCTTTTGAGCAAATGTATGTATTTTAGTGTATATGTCATATATTTAGATTCTGGGAGCACCCTAATGTTAGGATTACAAACTAATGTTAGAGTTTCTAACATTAGAGTATACTTCTGCTTATTCAAATGTTCCAACCCCCCTGTAGTAGTAAAAGAAGACCTTTAATTCCGCACTGCTCCAGTCTCACCACAGGCACCACTCTGCTGTAGCTGTGATCATCATTACTAATCATCTCAGCCAATCAAATTCTTCTCCATACAGAAGCATTGCTGGCCTAATGAGCATGCGTGGTAAGCTCATTGAGCAGGGCCTTCCTCCTCTCTGTTCCTGTACGTCCAGTTGTCTGGTTACAATTACATGTCTGTTCGTCCACGCAACGGAATCTGATGGCGCTATATAAATAATAAAATAATAATAATTGCAGTGCTGCACCGATCAGCATCTCATGTTAGAAATGCATTATCCAAACATCTCTATGTGGAGCATTCAGGGTCTTTATTCTGAGTGTGAAGGCACAGTCCATCAGCCCTGTGCAGACTGCAGGACTATGCAACAGGAAGCACATCTGGTGGCTGTCTAAGAGTCACTAGATGTGCCCTTAGGAACCAACGTAAACGCTGCATTCGGAAAAGCAGTGTTTACATTGTAAATTCTGACAGGACAAATTGTCATTATTGCACCAATTAGAACCATGCTGAGATCTCATTAATAACAACAGAAGTATAAGTGCATGATTAGATTTAATCACAGGGCTCACCTATTTACTAAATATGTACTGGAATAGAATAAAACCAAAAATAAAGGGATCTGCTATGAAAATAAAGGTATAGCAACTGAAATATAATAGAATGCTTCATTCTATGAACAATTAAAGTGTACCACAGTACATTATAAAGAAGGAAATCAGAATCTCGTATCGTAGGAAGCAGTGTCACTAAATAAATGGAATTCACATTATTTTCATATGTAATATTGGCTGGGAAAATATAATGTTTGGATTAAATATTTATAAAAAGGAGTACAGAATGCATTGAGACTTTAAAATAGAGTATAATTTAAAATGCCATACATGGTACTGTGGGTTAACACAATTACCAAAATCCCACACTCTTTATATTAGCAGCGAGAAGGAAAATGCTCTTTGTCTTGTGTGCTAGCATGTCCATTCAAAGAGCTGTGAAGTGAAATGTCCACAACCTGACATTCCGAAACACGATCAACACCGTAAACACAGATCCTAGACATTAGCATAAGGAAAGGAGAACAACATATTGTTACCATCCAATACCCATATATAGGTGGGCACATTACATTTTAATATATGCACAGGCAGTCGTAAGATTATACTTTTAATAGAGGCATTAAAGGGAATTCTCTTTGACCTGAAGAATACAAAGCAGGGGTATGGAGCCAGTGTGTGAACAAAGTACATGCACCTGCTGACTGGCACATTGCTGCATGGGTGCCACATGGGAGGTGCCTACTCTGTGGCTGTTATATCCTCTTAGCCCCGGCATCAATACAGAGCTGCTAGGGCTTGGGAAATCAGTAAGATCCCAGGAACAAACCACTGAATGTCAGTTATGTGGTTCCACCCCAGCTCTTCCTTTCAAGGTAGGAAAAAAGAGTGGACCGCATTATTAAAAAAAAAAAAAAGAATAAAGACTAACAGCGTTATTCACAAAAATGGATCTGTGTGTGTATATGAAGGTGTGTGTGTGTTTATGAAGGTGTGCGTGTATCTATCTGTATGCATATAAGAATGTGTGTATTTGTGTCTGTGTGAATATATGTGTCTTTCTCTGTATATGAATGTATAGGAATGCGAGAAAGTATGTGTAATTTAATTAACAGATAGGTGTTGGCCTGTAGAGTGAGACAGAAATTTTTTTACAGTGTCGGAGGAAAGGGTTACCAAAACACATCTCTGCCCTGGGTGCCAATAAAGGGACACATAGTCAACAAAACAACTTTTGCTTAATGAAACAGCTTTTGAGTATAGATTGTGCTCCTGCAGTCTCACTGCTCCATTCTCTGTCATTTATGAGTTAAATCGCTTTTGTTTCTGGTTATGTAGCCCTAGCCACACCTCCCATGGCTGTGACTGACACAGCCTGCACTTTCAATCAGATGTTACTTTAAACGTTTTTATTTTCTGCTCTATACATTGAACTTTAATTACATCCAGGAAATTTCTGCAGGGTCTAGCGAGCTATTAACAGAGCAGGAGGTTAGAAATTCTGTCTGATACAGCATTTGCAATTAAGGAAGTGTAAACATTCGATAACTCTTTACAGGAAGTGTTTAGGAAGGCTGTGTATGTCACATGCAGGGAGGTGTGGCTAGGGCTGCATAAGCAAAGAGATTTAACTCCTAAATGACAGAGAATTGAGCAGTGAGACTGTAGGGGCATGATCTATACACCAAAACTGCTTCATTAAGCTACAGTTGTTTTGGTGACTATAGTGTCCCTTTAAACTTAGGTAATATTTTTAAACTTAAAGTAACAGAGTATATTATATATAATAAGTACTGTTCTTATTAAAATGTATGTTAATATCTAATATTCTTTTCAATCCTGCATGTTCCTCATCCTTCTGACTTCCTGCCTCTCTCTGTCCCTGAATGTCAAAATGTAAGCAAAAACAGCTGATCTGGAAAAAATATTCAATACAGGTCTGGTAACAGCTTGGCTATTCTACAATCTGTATTTAATTCACTACACAGTTTCATTCAATTCACAGTTTAGGGAATAGACCTGAGTGTATTTGATATTGTATATATATTTGATGCACATATTTATCATCAGTCCTTTTATTTTACTTTTTCTTTAGATTTTTTAAAGTAATACATTTTCCTTTACCACAACTGCTGTTTTCTTGTCTGCTGTACAGCTGCATTGTCCTGAGAGTAGTACTGCAGGAAATTGTAGGAGTTTTATAGTAGCATGTTAAGTTGTTTTTTTTTTGTTTGTTTTTTTTTCTTGTATCTTATTGATTATACTCCCACCATTGCCACATGAATATATATATATATATATATATATATTTTTTTTTTTTTTCCTTTATACTTGGGTGCCTCCATGTTGATCTTCTCCACCAAAGCCAAAGCTTGCATAGTGACAGAGCGTCTTTAATTAATAAAAACAATTACTAATGAAGATACGTATGCCCAGCTTCTATTACACTATGTATAACGTCTTTCAAAATTCAATGAGGCCTGCCCAGCTTTCTGTAAAAACAATGACAACTGAACTGCAACTCCTAACAACTTGACTTTGTGCACTTTGCAAATATTCTAGCTTCTTTTATTTCTCTAACAGTTCAAGAGTCCTATTATGATGTGGCAGTGTGGTACTTACTATTTTCTGCTACAGTCCCCACATCTCTGTGCCAGGCTGTATGCCACAAGTCAAACTCTGCCAACTACTAATGAGGGAAGTAGAGGAGTGGGCAAGGAAGTCCTGAGGAGTGAGGTTTCAGAGGTTGTGATTAATAAAAGTGAGGAGATGAAAGTAGTAAATAAGATGACAGATAGGATTGAGAGATGGAAGAGAGAGATTGATGTATTATTCTCTAAAGTGAGAATTCAAGGTGATTTCAAAGTGAATTTCAAATTTAAGGTAAAAATAGCCAAACTGGAAAAAACGACCTATGTCAGCTATGATTTCCATTCAGCTACTCTGGCCTTAAATACAATTCACTTTAAATTCACTTTGAATTCTCACTTTAGTAACCCTGATAATAGATACCTGAATAACACATTGTTTTAGTCACAAGGAGTAAATATCGCTAAAACTAAACAGGTCAGCTTGTTATTAATATAACTTTATTATCCTACTGGACTGTGTATCTAATTACGGTACAGTTTCCACTGATAGATGCTCCGTCTATTACCCAATTTTGCTTTGTCTCCTAATTAGATCCTAAAAGAAATAATAACTTTGCGTTAATGAAACTTTAATGACTTACATTTAAAAGACATGCCTTCATGCACCTTTAAAGATAAACCATCACTTCTTATTTGAGCATTTAATGGGAAGAAAAATGCAGCAGAGGTAAGTAAAAAATTAATTTACCTCGGCTGCCCTTCTGCATTGCTGCACCTCTGCCATCCCATGGTACCTCTGGTTCTCACATGCAAACACTAGCATCTGACAGAGAAATTCCATATACAAGCATACAAGCTTGGAATTTCCTCCAACAGTGCCATATGGCACTAATTGACATACTTTGTCCAGCCTTGGCCATCAAAGTATGTAAGTAAAAATAGAAAGATAGAAATAAAATTTAAAAAATACTTTGAACAATAGCTAAGTTTCATTTAGCTATTTGGTTGTTGTAAAATGGGCCCTGGCAGTTCCTCATTAAGAGCCATTGTTATAAAGTAGGAGAGAGTCAAACAGACGTGGTTTTATATTATCATGTTAACCACATACTATTTCACCTTTTTTAATTCAAATATGGCACGCAAAACCTCAATAAGCTCCCCTATGGAATTTACAAATATTTCACATTATATTATTATTATATATTATATAGCAATCAGAATCAACTCAATTAACTCTATCACTCTTAGTCACCACTAGGTCTTATTATTATTATTATTATTATGGTATTTATATAGCGCCATCAAATTGCGCAGTGCTTTACAATGGGAGGACGAACAGACATGTAGTTATAACCAGACAAGTTGGACACACAGGAACAGAGGGGTTGAGGGCCCAGCTCAATGAGCTTACAGGGGTAAAATTACACAAAAAGGTAAGGAATGTCTTAATGCAATTCTGTCAATTAGCAAATCCCTTTGCCCTAAACCAAAAGATCACTTACCCTAACGCCCCCTGACCTCTCCCCTCAGACTTTTTCACTTTTTTTAAATCTATGTTCTAGTCTTGCTGGCTCATCTTTAACAGTGCCACCACCTTAAAGTGTCTAAAAACGCGGCACCTGGAAATCCCAAGCTCCACCCTTCCCTGGACGTGCTTGTGAAATCATGTGCATGTGCAGTACACTAATGCACCTGTGTTGACTCTCACGATTGCGTTAAAGTAAACACTTAAGATCTGTGAAGTGCCTCTTCCAGAAGTGACGCAACGCTAGAGGGAGGTAACAAAGTTGACAAAGGCCATGGGGTTTGACTAAAGCTCCACCCTATGTCAATTTTTGTCAACTTGCAAGTTATACATAAGAATGAGTAGTCCCTACTTTTTCTTAAGTATAACTTTGCAAAAAAACATAATAATAAAATAAAAAAAATAAAAACGGGGATTTTAGATAAGCCTAGTACAAAAAAATGAAAGAGCTGATTTACTTAGCTGCCTTAACTTTTGAACATAAATTTCTACCTCCGACAAAAGCGACACAACTCATAAACAGATATATCTCATAAACTGATATATCTCATAAACAGAATTTATTTCAAACACAAATTATGTAGTATAAGGCTATGAAGTTGCACAAACATCAAGTGATGGACAAATCAAGTAGGTTTTGTTGGCCATGGGGCCAGTTTACTATTTAGAGAACGTATAAATGTAAGTAGCTATTTGTTTATGCATTCTATAAGCTAAAAAGTTCCCCAGAGAGCCAAACTGACCTTGAAAACACCAGTACATATTTATTACGCAACACATAGGCTTTGCTTCCCTAGACTAAACAAAGAAAGCTTGGCTTGCCACTCTCCATAGAATAGCTCCTACACAACTTTCATTAATTTAGCCGTCCTCCGTTTCACACTAAGGTTACAAATGGTATTCAGTCTTCATACTGAATATAACACACATTTAAATGAAATAATTGAAATATAAAAGACTATTTGCCACTAGTGTCTAAAGTATTTGTACATGAGCAGAACAAACACCACAGACACCTCATCTGACTGGGTGATATGTGCAAGCACAATTACCTAACAACTCTATGTTAATCACTTTGAACTAATAGGAGTACAAATAAGCACTGTAACTAAAATATGATAGTGTGCTCAATAATTTAACAAATACACGTGTGTAGAATACCTAAAAGGTCCTTTAGAATACTGTAAAGAAAAACACACAAACTGCAATGTCTATATGGAAAAGCTTTATATGTAAACAATGTGCTCTTTTTTTCATTTTACAAAAAAGTGCGGCTTTCAATAAAAATGGTCAGTTTTATAAATAAAAAAGAACAATAAAACCCAAGGCACACCTAAATTAATGCATTAAAGGAATATAACAAGTAGCTTTTGTAGAAAAAAAGTGCATACAACAGTGCATAATATAATACACCAATAGTACCAAAAAGAGGTCCCCCAGAGGAAGGCTTAAGGGCAGAAACGTTAGGGTTTTCAGTTCTCCTGCTCCTGGTTAGTATACCATTTTTATTGGTGTGTGTAATTAGAACTTTATTGCTACTCTTAGTGGTTTTTCTTGGTGTATTATATTATGCCCTGTTGTAGGCACTTTTTTTCTGCAAAAGCTACTTGTCATAAGAAATATGGGAAGCAAATAAAAATGCTTCTATATGTGTCACGCTACAAGAACAGACGTGGAAAACCATGTTTAGATGGTATACCACCCCCGTAAAATTATATAAAATGCACAAAATGGATACGGATGATTGCTGGAGGGGCTGTGGAGCCCGAGGAACGTACCTTCACATGTGGTGGGAATGCCCAAAAATTGTTAGATTTTGGAAAGCAACAGAAGACCTACTGAAACAAATATTTAACAGGCCCCTAGCTAGAGATCCATGGGTATACCTACTAAACAGGTCTATAGACGGATGGACCAGGAGAGAGCAGAAACTAATCCATAAAATAACTCTAAGCGCGCGACGAACAATAGCAACTGGGTGGCTATCACCAGATGGACCAGAGTTTCCGGGAGTGATATCCAGGATCCGCGAATGTAGGATTATGCACTACCTGACAGCAAGAGTGAAGGGATCCACAGAAACATTTCTAAGACTTTGGGAGCCATCGGATAATAGTGTAGTGGGATCCAGGGAAGACAGATAAGACTGAAAAGGAAAAGTAAAGGTGACCTAGTAACGGGGGTCTCCTCCGACCGGGGGATTAAATCATCACACATGGCATAAGGGGTCCTGAAAGTGCCTTCTGTCCCCCCGGCTCTCGCCCCCTAGCCTTTCTCTCGCCGCTTCCCGGATGCTGCACCCACTTTCTTACTTCCTTTTACTTCGTAGTATCTACTCAGTCTCTCTTTCTCTACTCTCCTTTCTCTCACTTCCTGACTCTTAAAGGGAAGATTCCTTTCCTGATTTAATATATATTTAGTATATAAACTTCTTCAGGCATGGTCAACGTAACGAAGGAAATGGGAGACCTAGAAATATAATACAGATCTTGGACTAAGACTCCTATAGATATACCTAAAGGCCTGAAAATATAAAATTTTAGATGGGAAACTGACATTAACGATGTCAAGAAAAATGCCACAAGATTCAAATGAAACATATTGTACAATTAAATGTTATACCAAAGTTTGCTTCTGCGCAAGTGACATCACTAATGCACACTTGAGTATTCCTGTCGAACCGAAACATTAGGGAATTATATTACATATATAAAAACCCTTAACGGACGGCAGGCCCTAATGGTTTCATCAAGCATGGGCATACATTGTAATGTTTGAACTACATGACTATATCAAGAATTATATTCAAATTGGCTTCTGCATAAGCCCAAACGTTGATCCTTACTTGCTATGTCTGTTGAGCAAAAATAAAGAATTAAAAAAAAAAAGCTACTTGTCATATTACTTTAATGCATGAATAAACTTTTTCTATGTGCAAATTTTGGTGTGCCTTGGGTTTATTGTTCTATTTTTTGTATATATATACACCCGGTGTGGGAACGGACTTCTCCCTTAACAGCACCCAGTACCTTCTATACCATTTTCAGCTTTTCTTATAATTGTATATGCAGTTTTATAAATAAAGCTTGTTACACCATGCTGGGTGGCAATTAGACAACAAATCCTGTTACTTCCTGGTTTGGTTAGCTCAGTGGAACTAAACTCAAGAGGCAGCAATTGCCCAGATCACTTACCTTGCAAAGACTTCTCACTGAGCTGCATTGGGAAGGCTGTGATTGAACAGCCACAGAAAGACTGGGCTTAACAGAAGGTAAGTGCTTGCAAAGGCAAGAGATCTCCAGTTTTTGCAAGCTATTTTTCGATAAACCCCAAATAAAAACAAATGCATAATTAAATACATGCATGCTTTCATTGGGGGTATTTGGTGTTGCCATGCAGAGTGTGGAGATGCTGAGTTTCGAATATTTGCAAGACCTCATCCAGGACACCCCTATAGTAGCAATTTAAGTGACAGGAATTCAAAGCAACTTAAAAAGCCAAAGTTGCTATTTGACCTAATTCGGAAATTCACTTTGAAATCCCTGCAATTCTCACTTTACTGAAGAAAAACATGTTTCTCATCTGAAATTAGTATTTTCATGTAGCCTTAACTATCAATAGCTTGCACAATATGGATGTTTGCAAATACCTTAAGTTCATTGAGTAAGGTATAATCTTCCAGTATTTCTATTTGTCGTATCCATTTGTGTGGCTTTTTAGACGGTAATTGAAAAATAATGCTCATTTTGTCAAATATTGATGGCAATGCATTATGGAACTTGGTGTAGGTAAATCTAAACTACCTCAATAAACTATGTTAGAAACTGTTAGATCTGCTCATAATTGTTTATTGAAAAACACCAAAAGTATGCCTTTGTTGATTTTCCCTTTAAAACAAGAATTTCATCACATTCTTAAAACAGTGCAGTAACTAAATATATCATTACCAGTGCCAAACCTCCTCGAGTATGTATACAATCTTGCTTTTGCCTGGATTCCAGAATTTAGTCAAATTGTTGATTAAAATAAATGTTCAAAACTGCATTCATTATGAACTGGGTTCAAATTTTTCACACAGGGAGAAAGTGTTCTACACAGCGAGAACAATAAACATATGCGAAAATTAAATACTTTTGTGTATCTGTTTTGGATTTCATGACCACTATTATACTTGGAGTGCCATCACACCCACATAACAAAAAGTTAGCCTTAAAACTTAATTCTCTCCTACCAAAATATGCTCTATACGTTCCACAATAGATTGGCTTTTCAGACATAGGAGACATTCGAACAATCAGGGCTAAAAAATGCATTAATTTTTTTTTCCATTTTAATAATGTTTTTTTTAATTCACTTTTTATTCATACTTAATATGTTGTATATACATACAGGGTATCAAAAGAAAGCTCAATGTAGCCCTACCTCCTACATCAATATATAATATGTATAGATGCATTTAATAAGAATGTGTAAAATAATTGTAGAAAAAGGAAATCACATTATTGTGAAAACAGCATCAGTCACAAACATCTTGGAAAAAAACGTCAGTCACTAAGGAGTTATGAACAGTATGTTGATTCTAGATGAAATCTGCCACTTTACCAACAAACAAATATTTCTCCTTTATGGGACACACATGGGAAAGTACTTCATCTTGTTTTGGATCAACAATAGAAAAAGAGATGAGTGAAAGTTTAAAATCGACAGATAAACGATTGAAGAAATGTCTGATAATCCACATAACGATTTCTTTCTCTCTTGCTTTGAGTACCCTCTCCAACCATTAACGGGAACTTGTAGACACCCTACAAGAGTTAGTTATTGCTCTTAAATTTCTGTCTTAGAAATCTAAACAGCCAGTATCCTATACCTCAACATAAAGCTGTTCGGCAAGAGCATTTACAGGAAATCTGTACATGCTGTTAATCGAAAAGGGAAAAACAAGCCTACAGTGTAATATATTTGTGGGACGTTTACATTTTTTCCATCCTTCAGGCTTGCTGTTCAGAGAACTTTGCCAGTACATTTGCAACTGGAGCATTATAGCAAGGGGTCCTGTTCTTTCTAATTAGTTGTAAATAGATTCCCTCTCTGAGTTTTGATTGCATTTGGAATATATTTTAGCAGAATGTTGGCTTGCCAAAGTATTTGTAAACTTTTAACTATATAAACTATGTAATTTGAATCCACAGTATGCTACATATTCCAACTCTTCTGAACACGATTCAGTGTAGTTTAGCTAGTTTGAGTCTCACCATATGTTGGTTCCTCTAATGTACGATTAATTTTTTTGGCTGGTGGTTTTTGAATTCACAACAGTACAGAATTCACTATTGTGGGCTTAGAAATACAAAAAGAGTGAGCTATTTGATGGTTATCAGTAATATACCCATTGTACAGTGCTGCAGAATTTGTTGGCGCTTTATAAATAAAATTAATTCTGCTAAAGGGAACCAAACAATCAAACTGAATCAATTATTAGCAGTAAGGTAACATATTAGGGGGTTTGTGCAGTAAATTGGGAACGGTTGAGAACCGACAAGGTAACATCACATTTTTGGCCAAAATAATTCAGCTGGAACCATAACGGAGTTGGAGATGTTCTCCAAATCAGCTATTCTGTTCCAAAGGGAGCTGTTGTTACATTAAAGCTATGATCTTCTTTGATCAGCATCAGAGGATAGATTGTTTCTTACAGATATATTACAAGTGAATAAGCAATATTGTTTCACCTCTGTAAAAGTATAGAAAGAGCTTACTTTCCTTTAATAATTTCCCTGTGCTGACAACATACGGGAATACTGTTACCAGATCATCTTAAGTGTTTAATTGGACAGACCATGTGAGACCCAGGTCCTACCACCTTGGTTTATTGGATATATAATGGTTTGTTAGACTTGGAGGTTAGACTTGGTAAGGCTCAGGGTGTGAGTCCTGTAGGAACATGTGGGAATGGCATTCCTTCCTTTTTGTCCTTAAAAGACCCTTAAAATGCCGGTGAGATCAAAGATCGCCTTAACCGGCCAAGTAAAATTTCATGTTGTCTTGCGTTTGGCACAGAGATTAGCTGAGAGGTATATGTCTGCCCTGGAAACTGCAACACTCACAAGCTCTGGGACCCCCAGAATTGCTCTGACAGTAAGTGCTGCTGCTCCAAAAGAGTTGCAGGACAGAAACAGACCTCCTGGATCCCTCCCTGCAACCAGTGGAAAGGCAGCCTGCTGGACCACCAGGGGTATAAACACATTATGCCGCCTATACACAAACACTGCAAACTCTATACATATACACAGACTACATTCTCTATAAATACACACTACATCTCCTAGATACACACAGAATGCAAACCCAATACATATACACTCACACCTTATACCCTGCCAGCACACACAATCTCTAATGCACTTGCACACATGCACACACACACTATAGCACCTAGCTACATCTAGCATACCGCAATAGACCCCTTTAAACACACACTACATCACAAACAGAACTTTTTACAAACATGTCAGCCCTGTCCAATTTTGTTCTGTGGTGTTCCACTTATGGCGACACCAGAGTCAAGACACCAGCAAATGTAGTGCAAGTATATATGCTTGTGCAGCCTAAAACAAAACACAGGGCATTTTCACTATCTGAGAACACGTCACTCTGCACATAAGATGCGTGGGGGGGATAGAAATCGTGGGTGAATTCCCACATTTCTTTCTAAGGACTTGACCCCTGATAAGACTACTTTATACACTACTGATATAGTTGTTTTCCTCTTATCTATATCATTATACTGATTGCTGACAATGATGAAGACTTAATGTTTAAATGAAATGTTTGTTTTAAGTACATTAGTGATCAATGAGAGATTTTGTTTTATTTGTGTCCCAGTCTGAGTTGGGTAAAGACCAACCAAATGAACTGCAGCCCTACAGCAGCTGGGATCTACTCTAAGACAGCGTTAACCTAATCTACCAGATCGCAAATAATTTAAATAGAACAATAATATTTTATTTCTAAGGTATGTATCTATTTGTTTGCTTGTCATGTAGCAAAAATAAATAACTATTTTAAACAACCCAAAATGTGTCTTGTTTTAGGAACAATAGAAGGCATTTAGCACATATGCATCCAAAGAATGCTGACTGATGTGATTTTTAAAGGGTTATTTACTTAAAGGACCACTATAGTGCCAGGAAAACAAACTTGTTTTCCTGGCACTATAGTGCCCTGAGGGTGCCCCCACCCTCAGGGTCCCACTCCCGCCGGGCTGAAGGGAGAGGAATGGGTTAAACACTCACCATATTCCAGCGCCGGGCTCCCTCTGCGCTGGGGACTCTCCTCCTCTTTCAGTCGTCATCGGCTGAATGCGCATGCGCGGCAAGAGTCGCACGCGCAGTCAGCCAGTCCATAGGAAAGCCTTTTCGATGCTTTCCTATGGACACTGGCATCTTCTCACTGTGAAAATCACAGTGAGAAGCACGGAAGCGCCACTAGCGGCTGTCAATGAGACAACCACTAGAGGCTGGATTAACCCATTTGTAAACATAGCAGTTTCTCTGAAACTGCTAGGTTTACAGCTGCAGGGTTAACCCTAGATGTACCTGGCACCCAGACCACTTCATTAAGCTGAAGTGGTCTGGGTGCCTATAGTGGTCCTTTAATTAACAGAAGTAAGATGGCAACTGACTTGCAAAATTAATGCGAATTTAAGAGAATTTTTACTTAAATTTTAGAGAATAAACCACTAGTAATCCTCAGAACAGAAAACATTTCAGTTTATTCTTCTTGCATGGAATGTGCCAAAGGTTTTGATGTACACGATCACCCAAGTCACAATGGGTCACTCAGTTCACAAAAAGGAGAAGAAACAAATAACATAACAACTAAGGGTGAGTCTGTGTAAATTATTTTAAATCCCAACAGGAAGTAAACTGATGTGACAATTTTCACTTAACAAAAATGTAACTAACATGTTCTCACTATTATGTGCTATTCCCTTTCCCCCACGTTCTTTACTTAACTTTATTTCAATTTCACTTGTTTACAATAATGGCCTAGAAGCCCACAGAATCCTGATGAACAACACAGACCAATATTTAAAAGGGGTGGTATACTTTTGTCTTGCGGTGGGTCTTTTATTTATTTAGTTCTTTTAATTTATTTCTGTTTTCATCAATTGGTATTATTTTCACTTATGCTTCCATTATGTATTCTCAAATGTATGGGTTTCTTGTGTATTGACATTTTTTTTACTTTTATTGATGTGTCTATGATGCTCATGTACCTGGACAATACATATAAATAAGCTGAATAGTTGCTGCATAGCGGGGATTTCTGGGCCTACTTGATTGCTGTTTTGTTTTGCTATATTGAAAACTTGTTTATGCTAGGTGGTGACTTCTATGCTACTGTTTGTACATTTATGTGTGCCTCTCTTTAAATGAAGAATTGAAAAAATGGTGGCATAACCAAATGCTTTTTATTTTCATATACTTTATTTCTCTTTTTTCAATGTTCTATGCAGCCATATCCATTGTACTCACTTCCCACCCTCTCTGGATGTAAAGAGATCAGTACATTTTCTGTACCAGATTAGTGAGGAAACATCTGCCATAGGACAGTTCATTGAGGATACCTGGTTCAACCATAGAGTCAAGTCTAGAGAGCACCCCGCATCCTGAGAGCATGTAACCAATTAAGACAACCTCAAATATGCACTGTATGGCTAACAACAGAAACAGAGTATAAATGTTGACCCTGTAAAACTAACATTTTTACCGTTACCCAACGGGTGAGGTTGAGATGCCGGCTTTAAAGAAAATTAGTTTAGATTCTGTTTAAATTAAAAGATTCTTTGATATTTTTAAGTTTTAGATATGTTTTGAAACATATATCTTAAGGGTAATATTCTGGGAAATGTGATCTAAAGTGTGGAGTAAAAGTCCTGTCATTAAAAGTAAATGGTGAAAAAGAAAGATGACAAGTGCAAATAATGCGATACTGCATTACATGGAATGTAAAGTGACAAACCTTGAATTTAATGATAAGTTAAATAAATTACCTGATTTATGATTCTGGAATCAATGAGAAGTCAAAAAGGGACCACAAAGTAAAGGATCAGATGAAGGATAAAAAGTGAAGAAGATTGGCCGGGGGCTCTAGTCTATTGATTTAATAAAATGCAGTTGAGAAATTGAAAAGGCAGTATAGTCAGAAGGGGGTAGCAATGCATGGGTGAATCTAATGTTTTGGGAACTAGGGAATGCAGAAGAGAAATTCTAGCAATATTTCATGGAAAGCAGGTTCTGGTAAGGGATGCAAGGGAGGTAAAGCAAAATTAAGAAGTTAGTTTGTGTCAGGACAATCACAGACAATTTCCCACAGAAATTCCATATTAAATCACAGGAATGATGGAATATGAATGGAACACTTTTTATTTTGTTACTTATTTAAACATTGTAGGTTCACACTTTATCAAAACATGAACATTTTTGCAATTTGTAGCAGCATAGCATAGATATGTGAGAAATCTCCAGCTTAACACTAAATAGCCCATTATGTGTGCCTATGATTCGTCTAATACTTCTACAATACAGCACACATAAGAAATAAGGATTACAATATTTTATAAGATAACACAGTATGGTTGCTGTCTCACAGCTCTATTTCTGATTGCAGCACAGCAGCCTTAACCAACTGTCACATGGCCTATCTAATCAACTGCTGACACTTATCTGACAACAATGATCCTATTGGTATCAAGTCAACTTCAGGGAGGAGAAAACATAAGGAGGCAGAGATAAGGCAGTCTTCAATCCATCATTACTCACTAATGTACTGGTAATAAAGACCTCAACTGTCCATAAAAGCATCAACACTTTGTACCAAATCACATTCAGTACAGATTACAGATGAGCAATTATAGGATCAGGCAACAAATGCTGATCACCTTGAAAAAGTTACAAAAAAACCCAAAACAACAATTTCTGAGCACATATAGCAGAATATAATTTTAATCTAAACAAAAGAAAGCAATACCAATATGAAGAACTTTTGTCTGCGATGATGAAGGAGAACAAAAACAAACAAAAAAATGCTTTACAACACAAACTTAAGTAAATTGTACTGTGAACAGCACATCTCATCATGCTATATCAGCTCATGGCTTAGCTTGATGGGAGCTGAAGTCCTCAGGGAAACAAACAAACAAAAAAAAGCAACAATAAACAACAACAAAAAAAAGACCCAATTTACAAGTAGCTAGATCCAGGCTTGTCATCGTGTCTTATCTTGGTATGGTGTTAATGGCTTGTCACTTAGACACTAGTATAGCCCATTAATAGACTGTAAGGGGAGGAAGAACTAATACCGTTTCCTTGGGTATTGTATTTCTTCTTGTACTTAATAAAACAATGCACCCATCACCAGTACATTATGCAACCCAAGACTCCTCCTATTGGAAACCTACCAATACTAGATGCAATTGGTCCTTGTAATTTCCTGCATAGCTGTGGACAACTTTTAGAATAAGACAAACTTTCCCCCACACATGCAACAATGTGTAAACCTGTGTGTTTTCAGGCTTAGTTGAACATAGGCATGCACATGCATTATTTTCTGGATTTTGTTTTTAATTCAGTCCCTTACCCTTGCGATTTGCATACATTCCTTCCTCTAGGATTCAACTCCTGTGCATTTCCACAGCTCACACCAAGCACCAAAAGCACCACAAAGCAGATGCGAACCTTTTGTGTCATGCTCCTTTTGAGATGAAGAAAAGTACTGCTCTCTTCCAGCTCCATTCCCTTGCCTCCTCTCCTCATCCCCATCCGACCCAGAGCAGCCGATTGCTCAATCTGCATCCCAAACACCCTCCTCACAAAAAAAAAAAAAATACACAAACTAAAACACACTCAACAAAAAAAAAAAAAGTTTCAAAGTCCCCCAGAGGCAGCAAAGAGGAAGTATAAGCACATCTCAGCAGGGTAAAAGGCAGCCAGAAAAGGGTACATAGAATGCTGAGCACAACTGAGAAGCTGTATAGAAATTCCACTAGTGTTACATCCACGAGGTCTGATCAGAGAAACAACCCCAGACTCCCAAAAGGCTGGTCCAGGCTCTGAAAAACAAGTTTGCAGCTCTGGGAAGAAGATAAGAGTTTGTACATCCGCAGGTCCTAGTGAGTAGGCGAGGAGACTCAGGATCAGTTGTGCTCTGTGGGAGTTAAGTATAAGGATGCGTGGAGTGGGGCAGGCAGACACAAAGTACTGTTATTGTTGCAGTTGCAGCTCACAGCCCCAGAGCTGAGGACTTTCTGCTAGCGGAAATGAAGCTCAGTTACTTTGACTGCCAGGCAGCTTGAAATGATTTTTACAGCAGGAGTGGCAGAAGGAAATTCCAGATTTGCTACCCTGATCCTTTAGGAGGTGGGGCAAAAGGGACATGTCCCACCCAATCTTTCAAACTTATGGGTATCACTGCTCCGGAGAAGGACACGGGATGTTAGTTTGTTTAAAACATGTTTGCAAGAAGTTCCAAAACTTCTTAAAGGGACCGTATGCAGAATTATTTTTAAGATTGAGTCACATGGATGAGTTGTTTTTTTTTTTCTTTTTATTTCACAATAGCTGCATCGCGTTAATGATGGTTCTCTCTTAAAAACAACTTCTGTATTCTATGTAAATGGGTAAATCCCTGTAAAAATTATGTGATTTTTTTTCCAGAATACTGTGTTAATAATAAGTTTTTACTTGTTACCACTGGAAATTTAAGGTGGTATTGTAAAACATTACATTTTTCCCATAGACTTGAGTTAAGTACATTTTATTTATTTTACCCTTTCAGTGCCAGGGATGCAGCACTGTCACTTGTGAGATTTTTCCACAATCCATTAGCTAACTAAATCTTAGCTGTTGGTTAATTCTACTTATTAATAAACATTCTCAGTTTTTTTGAAAAAAATGTGCATACACTGATATGCATGCCAAGGGAGACAAATAAATTAAATTAACCCTTGCACTAATGCATGCATGCTGCATGCGCATGTACAGCAATACTGAATGAATGCTTAAGAATGCATGTGCTTGTAGGGGTTTTTCTGTAGTTGTGCAAGTGTGCCTGTGGCATCATGGGGTAAAATGTGTAAATGCTACTGAGATAAGCATGATTTTTACATAACTTGAGGGTGAGAAGTAACTGCTCCTCTTAAAGCAGAACTGGTCACTGGTGAAATTCTGCACAATTTAATAGGTTCATAAAAAGTGGTATCACTCATGTTATTAATAACATAGTTACATAGCTGAAAAGAGACTTGCGTCCATCAAGTTCAGCCTTCCTCAAATATGTTTTTGCTGTTGATCCAAAAGAAGGCAAAAACCTAGTCTGAAGCGCTTCCAATTTTGCAACAAACTAGGAAAAAAATTACTTTTTGACCCCAAAATAGCAGTCAGATGACTCCTTGGATCAAGCAGCTATTACCCCACTAATTAGAAATTATATCCCTGTATGTAATGATTTTATTTTATTTTTTTCTAATCTAACTGGTGTAATTGTTCCTATTTAACATATATTATAAAGAATTTTATATGTGCTTACCGTCAAGTTTATTAGTGACCACAGAAACCAACACTGCCACACAAAAGTATGTATTTTTTTTGAAAGTAGATATCCTAATCATGAGTTATTTATCCAAAGGCATTTTGACACCTTTTAGCTATATGGCCATTTACTTACAATGTTTGCTAAAGTTTGTAGCAATATTGTGCCCTTTTCAGTTTTTTTCATGCAATATTGCCACTTTGTTATGCTTTGTGAAGATCTAATGTATGCCTCTGCTGTGAACAAAAATAAATGGTGCTCAGTTACATCTCCTGAGTACAGAAATATATAACAAGTATGCATTAAATTTTTGTGACGTTACTGGTCTAAATTATAGAATTGCCCATTTCATTTTTTTTCCAAACCTATATTATTGATGCTTGACCTGTGCTGCATATTGCTGCTTAATATGCTCTTAATGTTGCATATAAGCAGCTCATACATTCAAATTAATCCATAATGCCATTGTAAACATTGGCCTCCTAGAAAAGCCCATCATATTATGCAAGCCCATCTGAGAGCAGGCTGCTAATCGACTGTAATACTACGCATCTTTATTAGTCGAAACCAAATCTTACCTGGCTGATTATTACTGTTCGCTATGGGCAACCTTGGAAGATGCCTGTTTACAGCCGTACACAGTGGATCAAGTCCTCTGGTCACCGAGGCTCCCAACTTACAGAATATCTCCATCCTACTACTCACTAGACATGTGCAATTAGTTTTGTTCCGAATGTACATGCGACCGAATTTTGGGAAATTCGGACATTCGGGTGCTTACGAATGTCTGAATTGCAGAAGTGCCGAACCGAATCAAATGCTGAATTGACGAAGCAGACACATTTTTTACTTATCTGAATTTCCGAAACGAACCAAACCAAATTATTTGCCCATGCACATCCATTCTACTCACCACCCACTCCCTGTGTATGTATGAAAGGATTGGTCTAGAAAAGTCCTCTTCCAGACAACTGGGTTATTCTTTGTTCTTATTAATGCATTGCAACATTTAACACACAATTTGGCTATCACCCACTGACCTAGCCATGGCTTTACTAAAATTCTCCATTTGTTTGCAGCCTTGCAGCTTTTATACCATTAGCAAATTTAAGGTCTAAGTACACTCTCCCACCATGAGACCAGTTTGCTTTTCTAGAGTTAAACATATTGTCACATCTTGTAACATTCGTCGACTGATGGGCCCAAGCATTGTGTCAGTCTGCTCACATGCACTGCCCAGATAAAAACCCTTAAAGCATATCAGAATGTTACTGGTCCCTAACCAGAATGTGAAACTTTCATACATGTAATCATGGGAGAAAGAACTTTGAAAACATATCCTCTTTCACCACAGCAAGCAGCAATTGACAACATGCATGGCATATCGAAATGCATGGCTCACTGGGAGTCAAATAGGTAACTTCTATTTCACTCATCCCTACCCTTAGTGCTCATGATTATGTTGAGTCTGTTTGGTCCACCAAACCTACAGGTATAATTTATCAAGCAGCACATCACAGAGATTCAATTACCCCTACGACCAGAAAGCTTTTTCTTGGATATATTTCAGCCTGCATTAAAAAATACCCACAGAAACATTTAAATCTACGCATCCTCACAACAGCCACAATGAATTAAAAAATAAATAGAAATAAATAGAAAACAAATCAATCCTGTCTCCCTCCAGAAAATCTAGCATATTTCAGGAAATAGCTCACAAGTTAATAGACAAGCTTCCCAAATTAAGAAATATCTGGGGCTAGTTCTTCAAGACCGCAACATGAACACCAACATTGGGTCCACATGGACCTCCTTTCTCCTCTCTCCTTATCCACGGCCGTCTATAATGCAAAACAAATAGGGCAGCTGCCCCGGGCTCAGTTACTCATGGGGGTCCCAAAGCAGCTGCCCTGTGGCCCCGCCACCAGCATTAAAAAAAAAAATGTTAAAAAAAGATTTCCCTAATGGGCCCGCGGTGCTGGTATTGCAGCTGCACCGAGGCCCGCACACTAATGGGGCCCAGCGGGTAGCCCATACACTTAGTGCCACCCTGTGAGCATGTTTCAGCAGGGGTCCGGTCGGGACTGTGGCCCTTTATCAGCACGACCGGACCCCTTGCTTAACGGCTGCATGGGAGGAAGTGACGTCTGCGAATCACTTCCTCCCACCTCAAAGATAATGAGCCTCGTGGGAGGCTGAGCCAGGATCCAGTGAGGAGGGGGAGCAAGGAGAGCCAGACCCCCAACTACCCCAGCCAGCACACTGGACCCCAGGGAAGTTAGCCTCTTGCAAAGGTAGGAAACTGAAGAGTGTCTGTCTGTGTGTGTGCCAGTAAGTTTGTCTGTGTGTCAGAATGTATGTCTGTGTGTGCCAGTATGTCTGTGTGTGTCTGTCAGTATGTGTGTAAGTCAGACAGTATTTATGGCTGTGTGTGTGTCAGTATGTATGTCTGTGTGTTTGTCCGTATGTCAGTGTGTGTGCCAGTATGCCTGTGTGTGTGTCAGTTTGTCTGTGTGTCAGTATGTATGTCTGTGTGTGTGTCAGTCTGTCTGCGTGTGTGTGTGTCAGTATTTATGTCTGTGTGTTTGTCAGTATGTATGTCTTTGTGTTTGTCCGTATGTCAGTGTGTGCCAGTATGTTTATCCATGTGTCAGTATGTCTGTGTGTGTGTCAGTCTGTCTGCGTGTGTGTGTGTCAGTATGTCTATGTGTGTGTCAGTATGTCTGTGTGTGTGTTTGTATATCTGTGTGTCAGTTTGTGTGTGTCAGTATGTATGTCTGTGTGTATGTCAGTATGTATGTCTTTGTGTCAGTATGTCTGTGTGTGTGTGTGTGTCAGTATGTATGTCTGTGTGTGTCAGTATGTATGTCTGTGTGTCAGTCAGTATGTATGTGTATCAGTCAGTATGTGTCAGTATGTATGTCTGTGTGTGTGTCAGTATGCTTGTGTGTGTCATTTTATATGCCTGTGTGTGTGTCAGTATGTATGTCTGTGTGTGTGTTAGTATGTCTGTGTGTCAGTATGTCTATGTGTGTGTCAGTATGTCTGTGTGTGCCAGTATGTCTGTCTGTCAGTATGCCTCTGTGTGTGTGTGTGTGTGTGTGTCTGTGTGTGTGTGTCAGTATGTATGTATGTGTGTCAGTTTGTATGCCTGTGTGTGTCAGTATGTATATATGTCTGTCAGTCAGTATGTCTGTGTGTGTCAGTATGTATATCTGTGTGTATCAGTATGTGTAACAGTGTCAGTATGTATGTCACAGTGTGTCTGTGTGTCAGTATATCTGTTTGTGTGTGTGTCAGTTTATGTGTGAGTGTTAGTGTGTGTATTTGTATGTTGTCAGTATGTATGTATCTGTGTGTGTGCCAGTATGTATACCTGTGCATGTATCTGTGTGTCAGTGTGTATATCTGTGTATCTGTATGTAGCCAATGTGTGTATCTGCATGTGTGTCAGTGCTTGTCTGTGTATCTGCATGTGTGTCAGTGTTTGTATCTGCATTTGTCAGGTTATGTATCTGTGTGTCTGTATGTTGTCATGGTGTGTGTCTGTGTATCTGTATGTTGTCAGTGTGTATATGTGTTGTCAGTGGATCTGCATGTGTGTCAGTGTGTGCATCTGTGTGTCTGCATGTGTGTCAGGTTGTGTGTCTCTGTGTGTGTCTCAGTGTGTGTAAAGGTGTCTGCATAGCTGCATCTGTATGATTGTGTATATCTGTGTATCTGCAAGTGTTTCAGTGTGTGTGTGTGTATGTATATGTGTGTGTATGTGTATCACAGTGTGTGTGTGTGTGTTTGTGGCAGTGCATGTGTATATGTGCATACATCTCAGCATTTAAACACCAACACTACACGCAAATACACACCTGCATTAAAAATTTAACACTACATATAAACACACCTCTTTTTTTAAACAACAAAATTATATATAAACACACCAGTGCATTCATAAACCAACACTACACATAAATGCATGCTTGCATTCAAATGCCATCTCCACATACAAACACACCCCTACATTCACACAAACATACTCCATACAAAAACATGCTTACACTCAAACACTCAAATACTGCTCAGTGCTAAATACAACCCTGCATGTATGGGAAAATGGTAGAGCACCAGCTGTCAAAGCATTGTTGGAGTTGCACGACAGATGGAGATCGCGGCATGGTTGGACTTGGAGTAAGGGTTAGGGTAAATGTAAGAGGTTTTAGAAGAATATGTATAAATCTGTGACAATAATTGGGTATTTTGAAACTGTTACAATCCATGTGTAGGTAGGTTCCTGTATCTGTGACACATCATCTGTTTTGGGTGAGACTAAAGAATAGATGCTAGGGATCAGGTAACAAAAATATAATGTAATTTCACCTCTATCCTTCATAACACCCACCCCTCTCCCTCCATGTTTATAGATATTGACCCGTGGTTTAAGAGTAGGAAGTGAGCTTTTCATTCACTCTTATTGATATATCATGGACTTATAGTAATGTTATAAATTATAGACCGATATGGTATATGAAATACAGACCGATATGGTAGAGGACACCCCTTTTTTCTTTTTTTGTCTCCGCCGTTTTCTACTTGTATCCATTGTTATTTTACATTATTGTGGAAATAATATTAATTTAGTTAATCTTATAACATACATCTATTCTATGCTGATTCTTCTTGATATTCCTCCAATTTTCAACTCAATGGACCACCGGGTTGCATTTTATCATCTTATGCAGAATTCTTTGGGTGCCTTCTTTTCTCATACAGCCACCTCTTTGCTACATCTTTCTTTTAAGGTTCATCTTCTGTTCCCACTCAAATCTGCCTCTGTGGACAATCTGATTAGTTCAATTGCATTATTTCAGTAAAACTTTTATTCTGACCTCTATCTGGACCACTGCACATTTTATGAAATTTAGTCTTTAGAAGACCCATTTCTTTCATTCTTTTACAACTCATGCTCCTATTTCAGTGTCCCTTCATGAATTGCACTATGCAGGCTTGCTACCCCTGCATTCTGTTTATTTTGTCCTTTCTTTAACTTACCAGTTCCAGGCAATTTACAAATCCTGCATTTTTTCCACTAAAACATAGCTTTTATTTGCCTCTGCCTAACATCATAGGCAGGTAAATTACTAGTCCATACTCTGACTTGCTTCTGCATTGACTTATGCTATGAGGAATAATGCCCACACAGCTGAATCAGTTACACTAACTACTGTATTTGTGCTGTACTGCAATAGAAATATGGATGTAATCCATGCAATGCACTCAATGTTTTTAGAACACTAGTTTCCTTCTCCCTCTTCCTGACTGTTCATAAATACAGTTTGCAATTCAAAACTTTCTTACTATGTCAGTGTAGAAACATAATATTTGTCAGCCATTTTCTTCTATTTTCCAGTGATGCAAAAGGATAGAATACTGTTCAGTAAACTAAGCATACTTTAATGTTGGTTTGCAATCCTGAATAAAAATAAACAAAAGTATAAAAGTGGTTGTTAGAATGAAAAAAGATTAAAGGCACGTCTCAGTCCATAATGCAAAAAATAAAATAGAAAAATATTCAGAATTGCACTAATAATCTCCTGCCCCTTCAATTACCCATGGGCATCATGGACTAAAGAACCTTGTGTTTAATGTATAAGCCTCCAAACCCCCCCCCCCCTCCCCCCAGAATTACATATACTTGCAAAGATCCAGGTAACTGTAATCAATAAAATTTTCTATAATTTGTCCAGTATTGTGAGACAGTCATCAAAGCAATTGGGAATGGAGATTGTACAGGCAACAGCAAACTCTTCACCACAAAGTTCCTTTTGCTTGAATTTTTTTTTAGCATATATTCGCAAATATATTACCATTATATTCATCCTTTAACAAACATGTAGCAATTTTAGTCAGAGCGCAGAAATTATTGTACTTGTAATACAGCATTACAATCCCAGCTTTCTTCTGCTTAAAGTTGTAGCATGCTGTAGTGGTTATGGTATCAGGAATACTCTGGTGCCCCCCATTACAAGCAGCCAAACTTATTTAGAAAAGGTTTATTACTTCCCTTTGGTCTTGCCCCCCAGCGACACTATAACAAATAGAGAGTAGATAGATGGTCATCCTCACTGAAGAAGATTCTTTAAAAAAAAAAAGGTATAAGAATAGCTGTGAAAATGGAGAAATAAACAATAATGTGCTTACCCTGCAGTGAAAACACATCCTTAATCCTGGTGAGGAATCAGAGTGTCACTTGAGTATGTACTTAATAAAACAGAGAAGGACTAGATTCACAGTGGGAGTGCCAGATAAATGGCAACGGCAGTGGGTGTCAGTAAAAAAAATCCCTTTAATTTCCATGCTTAAAAAACTAAAATAAATGGGACAGCCTCAGAGAATGCAATCTGAACGAAACCGCTATGTAATCATCAACCTGAGCATCAGTCATGGTTTTTAGTTAATGAATCTCTTCTCCACATAAAGTATATATTCATCTATGTCTCTGTGTTTCATTCCCCCATCCAATCATTGCCTCCCATTATATTTTTCCTGTCAAACAGGAAATTGTGGTGACACCCTTAGAGCAAAATCTAGGCAAAAGGTCATGATAGGTCTATGAGTAAGTGATATGCCAAGGCCCGGGGTTGCCCATAAAGAGAGATTTCACTGTGAGTTCTCAAAGTCTGGGGCAGTATGTGTGGCTTCACGGATAATATGATTTGACAGGCTGTAAGAATGTTTTGCTCTGAGTGTGGGCAATGTTAAATATGCACATCAACATTTCCTCTTCTCCTGATGAACTTCATCTCTATTTGGAACTTACATTACAAAAGGATGAAAACCACAAAATAAACTATTTTAGTACATGGTGTTGGGAAACCAAACACCATGGATAAAATTTTATGGTACCTTGGTACAAGAAGTAAGTTCAGAATTATAGATTAAGGGCTATACAGCCAGAACATACTAACCTGGTCACTATATTTTACTGACTGTCCCCTTATAACGTATGCTTGCAAAAATACTGATCATTTGCAGATTAGCCACAAGCTGGTAACGCACATAAACATTGGCTGTATACATTGTTACCGTAGGAACCTAACCTTGCCAGGGAAAATGGCTCTCCCAGAGCATAGGTACTTTACCCTAAGACCTTTGCAGGAGATAGCAACAGTGTGTACAGTATATTAAAATGTGATTTTGTGCAATGCTAGATATATATCTATGTAACTTTTCAGGTTAATTTCTGTTATGTGAATTGTTTGTTTAAATAACACATGCAGTTTAGAAAGAATAATTTCATTTTTACATCATGTGTCTGGACTGGTATTTTTTTGTATTGAACTTTGATATGATTTAATATAGGGTTTCTATAGTATAATTAACATATGGATGCTTTGTTAACTTCTATCCACTAGGCCAGAGGTTTGTATAAAAGGGACACTTTAGGCGAAGAACTTTAGTTTAATGAAGCAGTTTTGGTGCATACATCATTCCCCTCCAGGCTTACTGCTCAATTCACTTTTGTTTGGTTCCATGTATCCCTAGCCACACCTCCCCTCGCGCAACCTGCATGAAAAAATGGTTTAATTTTCAATCCAATGTTAACTTGTTTTAGAAGTGTATGTCTCCTGCTCTGTAAATTTAACTTTAATCACACACAAGAGGTTCTTGCAATGTCTAGAAGGCTGTTAACAGAGCAGTAGATAAGCCATTCTAAATTAAACAGAATATGAAATCAAGGCAATTTAAAGATTAGATCTCTGTTTACAGGAAGCGTTTAGGAAGGCTGTGGAAGTCACATGCAGGGAGGCAAGACTAGGGCTGCATAAACAAAGTAATTTAACTCCTAAATGGCAAATAATTGCGCAGTGAGATTGCAGGAGCATGATCTATACACCAAAACTGCCTAATAAACTAAACTAAAGCTGTTTTGGTGCCTATAGTGTCCCTTTAAGTTTTAAGTTAGCAGAAACCAGTAATGAGTATTGACAGACTTGGAAACCAGTTGCCAATTAAAGGTTAGCAGCTCCCATAGAGAATAATGTTAGCAGCTGCTTAGCCACAGGCTTTCAGTATCAGCAGCCGGCAACTGCCTGTTGCTTCTTGTGAATTTTGGCAGTGGGTGAACAGCCTCTACTTGCTAACAGTAATGGCAAGCACTTTAGCAAATAATGGCAGACTCAAAATATATACTAGTTAGATATCATCAAAATGAAAATACCTGATATATATTATTTATGATTAAATAATACAATAAAATGTAAGCCTCAGTCAGAATAGTGTGGTACCAACTTACTGTATACTCATTTTTATATTCACAGCATAGTTTAGGCTTATTTTAATGATTGTATCTTTATTACAAATACAAAAAAACAAGTCCTGTGCTCAAACTCCCATTACTCCTGGGCGGCAGCAATGACCATAGCACACATCAGCCTAAATACATATAGTAAAAACCAAAGAAAAAAAAGTTACCTGCGCTCTTTCCCAAATCCCTATGTATATTTAAACAAATGCAGGTTTATAGTTACCTCCAATGGCCATGATAGGGTATGCCCATCTGCCAAGTCAAGGCAGACCTCCTAGGTGGGTCCTAACTCTAACCTTTCACCTTGCTTCCTTGAGCTTCTGTCAAATATCTCTAGAGACAGAAAGCGGTATTTTTTTTATCTACATCCCTACATGCTTATTAACCCTTAATAGGGAACACATGGGATGGGCAGCAGCACTGTAACATAACTGTGCTGTGTGTATCTATATTACAGCTGAAAACAGCTGTGTGTATCTATATTAGAATTTGGATTTTATCACTTTTTTGATGAGGTGAATATCAAAAAAAAATATTGCAACCTTAAAGCAGTCACAATTATTAGGCTTGTATACCGTGTTCAATGTATTGACTTTTATGATAGCTCCAGACACCCTAACATGCACGAAGGAAAGATAATGATTAAGTAATCCAAGGGTTAAAAATCTATTTTAAAAAAACGTGTAAAATAGTAGGAATGTTTTCCAAATCACATGAAGGGCTGAGTCAAGGAACTAGGAAGCCAGAATCACAAGATCTCTGACCACAGAGTCCATTCCTTAAAACCATGGAAATGTTTTTTTGCAAAGCAGCAGTGTTCTTAACACATGTACTGCACAATCCCAGAGGAACAATAATTATATCCTTGCTTTGTTTACGTGATTTGTTTCCTTAACTCCTTTGGTGACTAGGGTTTTGCAGCTGATTGATACTTCAGACACTCTGGGTCACTCCAAGACTTAAAGGAGTCTGTCAGTATGCATGGTCCTTAAAATTTGTAATTGATTACCAACTTGTCAAAACATAATTTTGAGGATCAAGACATGCTGTGTTCTGTTTACTAATCAGGAAACTGTAGCGATGTGACAGGGATAACACAATTTAGTTAAAGGACCACTGAAGTGCCAGGAAAACATACTCGTTTTCCTGACACTACAGTGCCCTGAGGGTGCCCCCACCCTCAGTGTCCACCTCCCGCCCGGCTCTGGAAAGGGGAAAGGGGTTAAAACTTACCTTTTTCCAGCGCCGGGCGGGGAGCTCTCCTCCTCCGATCCTCCTCCTCTCCGCCCATTCAGCTGAATGCGCACGCGCTGCAAGAGCTGCGCGCGCATTCAGCCGGTCACATAGGAAAGCATTATCAATGCTTTCCTATGGACGCTTGCGTGCTCTCACTGTGATTATCACAGTGAGAATCACGCAAGCGCCTCTAGCGGCTGTCAATGAGTCAGCCGCTAGAGGCTTTGGAGGAAGGCTTAACCCATTCATAAACATAGCAGTTTCTCTGAAACTGCTATGTTTATAAAAGAATGGGTTAATCCTAGCTGGACCTGGCACCCAGACCACTTCATTAAGCTTAAGTGGTCTGGGTGCCTAGAGTGGTCCTTTAATAAACTTCACTGTTTTATCCATGAGTTATTTATTAAAGATTAAGAGATAAAAGGGTAGACTGTTCAATGATGGAAATTTTTTTCAGCTTTTGCCTTTTTCTCTTGTAAGACAAATAAGATGAACAATTTTAAAATATGAAGCAAATTTATTAAACTGCCTAGAAGATCTTATTGTTTAATGAATCACTTTAAAATATCGCAATGAGATTTGGTTTGATTAATATTTGCCGCTGACACGAAGATTGTATCTGGTGAAAAATTCTTAGCCGTTGAAGATTCATGCATCATTGCAGGGTAAAATGCTATTGAATAAAGCAAAACTATGATGTGTGTGTGACACAATCTGAATTTTACCACTGTGTTAGCAGCCTAGATGATTATGGATTTGAGAGTTCGTTGTAAATCAAGAGGTTAGAAAGTACAAATTTAATGTGGAGACACTACTGCTTCAAAAAGTTTATTTATTGATTTATTTTTATTTGTAGTAATAAACAATTTCAAGGTTATTCTCTTAAGTGTGAATTGGAAGAAATGCAAAGTGGGTTTTAAATTTAATGACAAAATTGAAGAACTGAAAAAAAATCTCCAAGCTTGCTATGTATTGAAATTTAATTTAATTTCCCAACACTTTCTAATTCAGTGAATAGCCCATTTGTGATGTAGACAATTAATATATATTTTCTTGTATCATAAAACAACATATATTATTTCAAGTTTAATAAAATGTGTACCATCCAGTTCTCCTATTCATTTTTTTATTACCTCAACTATTTGTTTTTCTTGGTTTTGATTCCATGAATAACTCCGTTTACATAAGTGATACCTTATTTTCACATGCTTGTGGCCTGCACATATTATTATTACCAGTAGCATTTATATCGCACCACTTTCTCCAGCACTTTACAATTATAGTAAGGAGAAGGTAGCGCTTCTTTCTCCTTACTATACAAAGTTACTCTTTTTGGGGTCTGTGAGGGTACCCCGTTTTATAGGTGAGCTGTCTCTCTCTCTCTTTTTAGTTCTTTATTTTGTGGTGTGATAGCACTGACCCATTTGTTCTTTTTCCTTTACAATTATAGCATGTGAAATCTGACAACATATAAAATAATATTGACAGAAACAAAAGGTTAAGAAGGCCCTGCTCAAATGGGCTTGCAATCTAAGAGATGCAGTGAACATGGTATATACTAAATACACTAACACATATCATCTGTTTATAAATATTTACATATACACTAAGACATATAACATTTTCTTATATTATCACAAACACTGTAAAAAGGAAAAATTTATTCAAATTGTTTGATCGCTGGCGTGTTTTTTGTCTAGATAAAACAAAGTCAATTGTGTGTATTACCTGCTACATTCTCAGATGGAGAGCAACAATAAATCAAATTCTTCTCTCCTTGAATATATATAAATACTGTGGTAGAGCGGTGAGGATTTGGGCTTGTTTTGCAGCCACAGGACCTTGGAAACTTGCAGTCATTGAGTAGAGCATGAACTCCTCTCTGTACGTAAGTCAAATTTGAGGCTATTTTTCCGACAGCTTAGGCTTGGCCAAAATCGGGTCCTGCAAGAGCATAATGATTCCAAGCACACCAGCAAATCTACAACAGAATGACTAAAATATAAAATAATCATGTTGTTGCAATGGCCCAGTCAAAGTCCAGATCTCAACCCGATTTAAATGCTGTGGTGGGACGTTAAGAAAACTGTGCATAAGCAAATGCCAGCAAACCTCAATGAACTAAAGCAACATTGTAAAGAAGATGGGGGCAAAAGAGGGTTTATATAACATAATATAGAGATATTAATTATTGGCTCAACATGTACTACTTGTACTGCTATGCACATCCCTATGAGTGGTACTAGGTGCTATAATTAAAAATGTTTTGTTTAGATTAGGATCATTACAGAGAGATACTGGAAAAAAACAACCCCCTGTCCCTTTGCAACTGTTCTTTAATATGTATCAAATATATCATTGGTTCTAACTCCTGACTTTCTGGTAATCATTCCAGTTCTTGCTTGTATGTCTGCCCAGTTTTGCCTTTATTTCCCTTGTCGTTTCTTGCAATGTACCCATCGGCATTTAGCCTCTTAGTTCCTATCCCAGCTGCAGAGAATAGTAATGTACCCATTATTAAGCCATGTTTTGGCTGGGGCTCAACCTGCTGAAGGATGGGTTACTTGAAGCATTGGTAACATGCTTGACAGGTCCTTCTATCCATGCCTTCTATCCTGTAGTTTTATCCTAACAACCACATGTCTATATTCTTGCAGGTCAACCATATATTTTGCTTCTTTCCAGTTTAAATAGCATGTAAACGCATAAAAAGAAACATTACATCTACTGTACTATATTATGAAAAAGACCTATCTTCAGTTCAACACTATGTTTTTGCTGACTCTAGCCACAGTCTGTTCTCTGCTTTCTCAACGTGTTGGTTCATTAACTTCCAGCTATTTATTGCATCTGTGAGTGAATATTTAACACCTGACACATCATTGCTACCCAAACAAATTAAATACCTGGCTACAGTTGAGATGATACAAGTTATTTGCCCTGTACCTCCCAAGTGTTTGCCATCTTGACTTAAAAAACACTCTCTCATTTTTCTAGACTTCAGTTCATTTACTGTTTGCATGTGGTATTGTTTTCATATTTTTGGTAGATGTACACATTTGCAGATCATTATAGGTAACCGCCACCCATCCAAAAAAAATAAATAAAATAAAAAAAAAAATATATATATATAAATAAAAAACAAAAAACAATACCATGAGTGGGTGATACATCATTAGAAATGTAATCTCTAACTGTCCAATTATTCACATTCCCAGTCCGTTCCATAGAATTAAAGGAACACTTTAGGATCAGGAACACAAACATGTATTCCTGACCCTATGGTGTTAAAACCACCATCCAGGCCCCCTGCCCCACCATCTGCCTGCTTGGCTGACATCCTCAGAAGTGTTGTTCTGAGCCCATCACAATGCTTTCCCATAGGATTGGCTTAGACTGTCAAGGAGGCAGATCAGGGGCAGAGCCAGCACAAGTCAAACACAGCCCTAGCCAATTAGCATCTTCTCATAGAGATGTATTGAATCAATGCATATATATGAGCAACGTGTCTCCATGCAGAGGGAGGATACACTGAATGGCAGCACTGCCCCAGGAAGCACCTCTAGTAGCCACCTGAGGAGTGGCCAGTGGAGTTAACACCAGTCTGTAATGTAAACACTGCATTTTCTCTGAAAAGACAGTATTTACTACAATAAGCCTGAAGAGAATGATTCTACTCAACAGAACAAATACAATAAACTGTAGTTGTTCTGTGACTATCGTGTCCCTTTAACTTCCAAAACATGTTATTGTTGGTTTTAGACTGTCACGTATTCATCCGCTTATAAAAATGTGGTTAATGACATTTACTGTCCACACAGGAAAAGTTGTGCCGAGCAGCAACCAAATCCACAGAAGGGTTAATGCTGAGCATCAATTATGCAAATGAAAACCTTGTAAATGCCTTTGGGGTCAAAGGCCGATTACAGCCTATCAGATCTAGAGGAGGGGTATTTAGGCCCAGTTCTCATCCTGCTCAGTGCCCTGTCGTGGTTTCCCTTGTCGTTGTCCGAGAGCGCGTTATTGATTCTAGTAATTCTGGTTATTTGACTTTGGCATTGTTTTTGACTTCCCTGTTTTCTGGCATCCCCGACTCCTGGCTTTTCCTAATCATTGTGTCTCTTTCTGTTTCCCTTGACCTCGGCTATTCCTGACAATTCTTTGATACGTTAGTCTGGCCATTCTAAGGTCCGCTATACGTTACCTATCAGTCCTCTGTGTTACACAATTGTATGTGCTGGATCATTCTGTAATCCTGACATTACGACATGGCCATAGATCCTGTAGAATTGTGTAAGCACATAGCTGCTTGCGAAAGGAAACTAGAGGAGAATGATCACCGCTTGGATTAATTTGCCCAGGCTTTCAGTACTCTTCTTACTCGTACAGCGCATCTGCAACCTGTGGCTGCTCCTACTGTCTCACCTCCGCCTTGTGTACCTCCGCCTATAGTATACAAGGCACCAACTATCTCTCTATCTCCTCCTATGCATTTTGATGGCAATTTCCAAGAATGCCGGGCATTCCTTAACCAAATAGAGTATCATTTTGAGCCCTCACCGGGATCTTTTCCCACAGACAGAGCTAAAATTGGTTACCTGATGAATCAATTAAAAGGTAAAGCTTTAGCTTGGGCCAATCCATTATGGGAGAGTAATAGGAGTGTGGCACACAATTACCAGGAGTTTATTACGGAATTTAAACTTACGCTTGAACCATTAGGCAGGAAGGAAGACGCCTCTACTGCCCTGATGCATATCAGACAAGGGAACCGGTCAATCTCGGAGTATGCCATAGAATTTCATACTCTAGCTTCCGAGGTAGACTGGACTAATAGTGGGTTAATCTCTGCATTTAAAAAGGGACTATCTGAAACTATGCTAGATGAGATTGCCGCCAAAGACTTACCCAAAAAGCTTAATGAATTTATCACTTTTGTTATGCAAATTGATAATAGATTGAGAACCAGAGAAGCTACTAGAAACAAGACCAGACACATGAATATGCCTTTAGCACCCCATTTCTCCAAACCTATTGTCCCTGAATTTCATGTACAGTCCGAATCCGAACCCAAGCAGTTGGGGGTCACTAGATTGTTGGAAGCAGAAAGACAATATAGGCCTATGTCTATACTGCGGTAGAATTGGACATACGAGAAACAATTGTCCCATACATCTGGAAAACTACCGCACCTTAAGGGGACAGGTCTTAGGTGTAATGGAAACGTCCTCTGGAATGGATAAAAACAGGTTTCTCCTTGATATTTCTATTGCCTTTGAAAAGAAGAACTTTTCATGCAAAGCCCTGATGGATTCAGGTGCCGCTGGAAACTTCATCGACGTTCAATATGTTAAAGGTAATACTATACCTATCAAGGAGAGACTATCACCCCTAGCTGTTGAAGCTATTGATGGGAGACCACTCTCACAACCATTGATTACACACGAAACCTTACCCATTAATTTGTCCACTGGTGCCTTACATAAGAGAGAGATTACATTTCAGGTTATTGCATCCCCTTCCTGTCCAATCATATTAGGCTTTCCATGGCTTAACAAGCATAACCCTCATATTGACTGGGCTAATGGGGAAATATTAGAATGGGGTAAGGATTGCTAGGAAAGGTGTATATTGAATGTTGCCAAAAGAATGGGCACTATTGGATTACCCACTAGTAATCCTCAAAACCCGGAAATCCCTATACAGTACCAAGACATTAAAGAAGTATTAAGCAAAACTCAGTCGAATACTCTACCTCCACACAGACCTTATGACTGTTCCATTAATTTACTACCCGGCGCTATGCCACCTAAGGGAGCAGTCTATGCTCTGTCACCTCAGGAGAGTAGAGTAATGGAGGAATATATTAAGGATTCATTGAATAAAGGCCACATACGAAAATCATCCTCGCCTGCTGGGGCAGGATTCTTTTTTGTATCTAATCACCATTAAGGACGGTGAGTTGCGCCCATGTATCGATTACAGGGCATTGAACAAAATCACCATTAAGAACGCCTCTTATTGCTGAATTATTTGATAGACTCCAAGGCGCTAAAGTATTCACTAAGCTTGATCTTAGAAGTGCTTACAATTTAGTGAGAATCAAGGAAAACCACGAGTGGAAGACTGCATCTAATACCAGAAGTGGACACTATGAATATCTAGTGATGCCATTCGGGTTGTGCAATGCTCCAGCGGTCTTCCAAGATTTCATAAATGATGTATTTAGGGATTACATTTACTCGTTTGTCTTGGTCTATCTGGATGATATCCTTATGTATTCTCTTGACATTCAGACTCACCACGATCATGTTAGACAAATTCTGCAGACCTTGTTAAAGAATGAACTTTATTGTAAATTAGAAAAATGCCTCTTTGACAAATCTGAAGTACAGTTTTGGGGATATAATATCTCTGCCTCGGGGTTTCAGATGGATCCTAAAATGCTGGAATCGGTTCTACAATGGCCTTTACCCACTGGGTTGAAAGCCATTCAAAGGTTCATTGGTTTTGCCAATTATTACAGAAGGTTTATAAAGGGATTTTCTTCAGTAATAGCCCCCATCACCATGGCCTCCTTGAAAATTCCTAATACCTTTCATGTGTCCTTGCTCAAACCTCTTGTTTGCAATAAATATACTATCTCAAGTGTCCCCCCTTCTCCCTTAATTGTTTCTGGACAGGAAGAGTATGAGGTTTCCTCCATAATTGATTCCAGGTTTTCTCGGGGCACTTTACAGTACTTGGTGGATTGGAAAGGTTATGGACCAGCCGATCGTTCTTGGGTTCCGGTATCTGACATACATGCTGGCCGCAAGATTCGCTGGATGGATCACCACTAGCGACATGGCGGGCTGCCATGCCTGAGGGCCCCGGACGAGGTCTCACCTACCCACATGGACTGCGGGAGATGCCTACTTGGACTCGTAGTTAAGTACCTCACAAGAACGCTGTGGTTGGTAATATAGCCTGATCATGGTGAAAGGCTTGATGGGGAGGGGATAGACAGATCACTCACAAACTTCCCGAGTGGGATACCATACCCCCCAAAAAAGGATCCTGAGGGCAATCAGACCCAGGGAACAGGGAATGCTCACCCTACTGTGCCATCTGTATCTTTCCCGGGGATTGACCTCTCACACCCTAGCATGCTGGGAAAACGACAGCTACATGGTTCCGTGTACATTGTCACTCCAACCACACTCCCTAAGAGAGTCACATAGACCCCTATGGCCTATTGTGGGACTTCCTTAATAGTAGCTACCACACTTCATTAACGGGAGTGAGTCATCTAAACACCGCTAAACGCGGGTGATGATAGTGGGCTGATACTACTTAGCTCTGGCATGTGACAGCGCATATTGGTATTTTCTTTCATTGTCTTTTGTCTTTTCTCAGAAAAGCCTGGGGGGGGGGGAGGGGGCAGTGACAAAACATGTGCTTTACTGGTGGGATGAAGGTACCGGGTTTTCTGCACATGTTCCCCCAAAAGCAACTTCCCCATCCCTCCCGCCCACTGTATCCCAATCATTGCAAAAAAAGAAAATAAAAAAAAGCATGCAATATGGCCGCTTTACCCGTCTGATCAAAGTAAAATACCCACACTTAGTGGGAACCAGCCCACCCCTGAGTCACCAAGTTGCACACCAGAATTGCCCTATATCGCCTCTGACAGGGGCGACGAATACCAATGGCACGCACACCCTCGCCATTCTGCCAAGGAAAAGCACAGGGACTTACCTTAGGTCGGGGGCAGTGGAAGGGGGTGGCGACCCCTTATCACACCAGTAGTACTCGCACCACTGCCCAATAATTTAATCTGACGCCCGACGGCGAGACCGCCCTGTACCCTTCTCGCCCGATCCCCAAATATACATGACTTCCCTAGGGGTTGTATAGCCCTATGGCCTTCCGCAACCCACAAAGTGCACCAACCCACAACACCGTACAGAGGCCAAATTGGGGTCCCCATTACGGACAATTATCCTCTCCTCATACTACACCGAACCATGTGGCAACCCCCACCACAATACCAACCACTCCCATCTACCGCGCAGCAACAGGGAGCACACAGGGATGACATCCCCAGACCACCTTACACACATTGGTACAAACTGAACCATCTCAAGGGAGCGATACTCCTCCTACTTTGTGAAGTGTACGACATGTAATCTAAACAACGACCAGTTGTAACTGAGTTCTCGCATTGAGGCATAGTTGACTAGAGAGTAACTCGCCCCTGTATAGGACATACTATTATGACCTGCAGGGGGAGGAAACGTACCCGCTCTACTCTGGCAACCAGTAAGACCAGATTGAACATGCATTTATGCTTGTATTTGTATTCTGTTACAAGTTCTGTTGTAATTTTCTTTTTGTTATACACAAGTGAGACTATACTCTCTGTACTCCGCAAGGGCCCCATGATGACGGCACTGGGGAGGGTGGGGGACCGGCCAACTCAACACGGGCCCGGGCTCTCCACCCCACCTACACACGCATGCCACATGACCGACCCTCCCATGGCATTAAAAATCCTATCAACGAAAGGGGCCTGAACACACCCAGTAGACGCAGACTCCTACTACGAGACATAAACTCGAAAAGGGCTGACATACACCCTGTTCCAAATTATTATGCAAATTCTATTTAAGTGTCACAAAGATTAAATATTTTGTTTTTGGGGGGCGTGGCCTGGGCTCCGACGAACATGACCGCCTAAGCGCTGTACTCCGCTCCACGAAAGCACACAGAACGAAGCAACCCACTACTCACCTGCACACACTGCCACCAATGGGTCGCACAAAGAGAGGGGACCTACCCCAGACCCCCAAACCTTCCGTCTCAGGGTCGCAAATGGGGCCGATGGATGAATACCTCCACGCGCCATGCGGCCCGGACCCCAGCTCCCCGACATCCGAAATGGCGCCGACCTCGCCAGCATCCACATGCTCCACTGCCAACACCACTACACTGGCAGATATCGGAGCAGAATTAAAACGCATGGCAATGAGGATGGTCACAAAAGATGACCTCACCCACCTGACTAACAACCTACACGAAGTAATTAAATCTGAAGTGACCGGCCTGAAGGCTGAAATCAAAGCACAGGAACACCGCATACAGCAGGTAGAAAAAAGGGCACAGACCACTGAAGACCACTCTGCAGCAACAGACACGGCCCTCAAACGCCAAGGCACTCTCATACTGGCCATGAGGCGACAGCTAGAGGACCAGGACAACCGCAGTCGTCGCAACAATATCAGGGTAAGGGGGATACCTGAATCTCCAGAGGGGGAAAACATAGAGGAGATGCTCACCTCCCTATTCCGCATCATCCTAAGGGAGGACACACCAGCGCTTATTAAATATGACAGGGCACATAGAGCACTCCGTCCCCGGCCCACGGAAGGGACCCCCAGGGATATAATATGCTGCCTGCACTCCTTCGCCATCAAAGATCTGATCATGAGGAAAGCTAGGTCAAGGGCCCACTGGAACTACAGGGGCGCAGAAATATCCCTTTACAATGAACTATCACCTATGACCCTGGAGGCTAGAAGAGCCCTGAGACCGGTTACCACCATCCTGAGGGAGAGGAATATGCAATATAGATGGGGTTACCCATTTAGCATCACAGTTCGCTATAATAACGAATGGGTCTCCGCACGATGGCCAGAAGACATTCCTCAATTCCTACAACGCCTGAACCTGCCGCCAACCCCCGTTCCGAACTGGGTATTCATGCCGCTGGATCCAAGACCACAACCGCAGCGACAAGCAAGGCGAAGAAGATGGAACTCTCCGGGTGAAGCTCCGCGACACCGACCAGATCTAAACAACCCAGAGTAATAACCCACTACCTGACCAACCGGCACCGCTCCCGTAGACCCCACAATTCCGAGACAACACAGACAGCTGGAACCCACGTTGGAGAAGCACCTGGAGGCAAACCCGCACCCCAAGAATCAGGTACTCTGACATTGGGTAGTTAACACATTGGCACGAGACTAACAGAGGGGACACCCCTCCACCCCCCTGGTGCGGGAAGGTACCACTCTTCACCTTGATACTGACCGTACTAAGGGATATCTCACTTGCAAATGGGTCCTCCACAACACGAAAGGGTTCTAAACAACAACAAAAAAAAAAAAGGCAAAAAAAAACCACAAAAGAAAAATAAAGCAGGGGAAGAAAAATAAAGCAGGGGAGTAAGTCCTATTGGGGAGGGGGATCACAGAGGGGAGGGTTTGGGACATAGAGATCGGGTCTTAGAGACCTCCTGCAGCATTGACTTTCGTGAAGACGAAGAACTGATTCCATGCTAAATGTATAGCTGATTGTGAGGCCCGAGACTGCTCCTTATTGTATGACTATTGTGAGTAACCTATTTTGAAAGGCTAGACTATGCAATCTCACTCTGTGTTACCTACCGGGCCCTCCCCCTCACGTCAAAAGGACTGACATGTATAGACAACATGCACCCAAAGAGATCCATACACTACATACAATCACAAGTGCCTCACTCAGACGACATACTGATGATGGGAAGACACTGGGCAGACGACCATCCCACCACCCCCTGGAGGCTGTGAAATATGAACAAAAGGGGCGGGAGACGGGGCGAGGGGACATAGAGGGGGGAGAGGGGAAAGAGGGAAAAAAAAATAAAAATTAATAAAAAAAAAATACATCAACATGATCCAGATGCAACGACCCAGACATAATGAGAAGAGGACCCACACTGCACACACCCCGAAGAGATATCCTCAAGCCCCTACTTTGACTACACGCAAACTACCCTCACGGTACATCCCCCCACCCGACACCAGCGATACCGAAAAGGCGCAACAAACAGGCATAGTGCTGATAACACTACAGGCACACACCAATGGCATTAGTGATGACTATATAACAACTCTACTACAGTGGACGGACGCTACAACCCCAAACGGAAATACACTTCTACACAACTAACAGATCATACCGACGATACACAACCCTTCTCAAGTATCAACTCTACAACTAACACCGCATATACCACACAGGCACCATAGCCTAAACGGATAAGGGCCCAGACACGCTACCCACCCTTCTCGGTGCGCACGCTTGATACTAAGGAGGCCGACTGGTACACCACCGGGATAGATCTCGGGGTGACCTCCGACCGACACCGTAGGCACACGAACTCCCTCTCCACGGAGAGGTTCACCTCCTCACATTACCACGACACGCACACCACACCTATCCTACTCTCCAACATCCAAATAAGAAACACACACCCCCATCACACGAACCAGGCACGGAGCCTAACATAACCGAAAGGCACTGAGCCTAAGCAGACACAACTCCCCTAGACCACACAGGAGCAAATACCAACACCCCACGAACGCCAGCCACCTCACACGTGACCGCTGTCCAGCAACCCACCCGAACGTCCCACCCCCCCCCCTGCGCTCCTGACCCGGCCGTCGCGTCCGCCTCGAGCCATCCACCAGACGGCGCAGAGGCGCCGAACCACATCAAAACCCAGGAATTAAGCCACGGGATCGGGCTTCCTCGGTCGACTCCCGCGTCCATAAGAGAGCGGGACGCGGACGAGGGACCCCGGTACCCGACAAGACACCACCATTGCGCAGAGATACGGACAAGATGGCATACAGACCAGACCCGCTGAAAATCATCACGCAAAACTGCAGGGGATTGAATCTCCCAGAACGCAGAACTAATCTTTTGAGGGAACTTCAGAGAGAGAGGGTTGCAATAGCTCTTCTCCAAGAAACTCACTTTCGAGAAGGAGCGGCCCCGACACTCAAGAACAAACACTACCCCACTAACTACTACGGCAACCACCCTACAGCGAAAAAGGCAGGGGTCGCGATCCTTATAGCAGCTCGTCTACAATTCCAGGAACAGGATCGCCTTATAGACCACAACGGCAGATACGCCTTCGTCAAGGGGAATATCGCAGGGCGATGTTACACGTTCGCGACAATATACGTCCCCAACAACAATCAATCTAGATTCCTCAAGAACACACTGAAGGCACTAACAGACTTCACGGAAGGAACCTTGATCGTGGGAGGAGACTTCAATGTCACACTAGATCCTAAAGTAGACTCCTCAACGGGACACAGCAGCATCCCACAGAGAGAAATAAGAACCATACACCATACTCTGAAAACGCTACGCCTGGTAGACTGCTGGCAAACACTAAATCCACTAGACAGAGAATACACTCACTATTCCACAATACACAAAAGATACTCCAGGATAGACTTCCTACTTTTGCAACAAGAAGCTCTAATAAGACTTAGGAGAGCATCCATACACGCTGCAACGTGGTCGGACCACGGACAAGTGTCGATGGACCTCGAATCTCCACTCATAAGACCGATGAAAACGACGTGGAGACTCAATGACTCCCTTTTAACCGACCTCCCACTGAGGGCCCAAGTCACCGACACTCTACAGACATACTTTACCGAGAATGAGACGGGAGACGTATCTGATATGACAGTATGGGAGGCACACAAAAGTGTACTCCGGGGCAAGCTTATCCAAATCGCGTCACAACGGAAAAGAGAGGCGGGCGCACTTATGTCAAACATCCTTGACCGGATCCGCTCCCTGGAAACACAACACAAACGTCAACAGGTGGAAGATACCTACAACTATTAGAGGAAAGAAGGAGACTACACGCACTGCTACTCAAGAGACACCTGAGACAACTCCGTAGATCTAAAGGCTTCTTCTACCTCCACGCAAACAAAGGAGGCAAACTCCTCGCACAAATGCTCAGGGGACAACAACACCCCTCACAAGTCCACAAATTAAAAACACGCGACGGCACTACTACCCAACACCCGGAGAAAATCGCCAAGGAATTTCTCACCTACTACTCCTCGCTCTACAATACACATTCACAAAGCAACGAAGAAGGCAGACGAATCAAACAAGGCCGCATGGAATGCTTCCTGAGAGAACATCTACACACGACGGTGACGGCCGAAGACGCAGAAACCATCGACCGCCCGATCACCGAAGACGACATTAAGACAGCTATCAAAACGACGAAGACAGGACGCGCACCCGGACCCGAAGGACTTACGCTGGACTACTACAAACGCTTCCAAGATATACAACCCCCCAAACTCACAAAGGCGCTCAATGCCATCACTGAGGGACATACATTCCACGCCGAATCATTATCGGCTACAATTACAGTAATCCCAAAACCAGGTAAGGACCCGGAAACCTGCGGCAGCTACAGACCCATCTCCCTCTTAAACGTGGACACAAAACTCTTCACCAAAATATTAGCCACCCGACTTAGCAACCTAATGCCAACACTCGTGCACCCTGATCAAACGGGGTTCATACCGGAACGGGAGGCTCGAGATAGCACTCTGAGAGTTCTCGCTATACAACATCTAGCAAGACAACATGGAACACCACTCCTGCTACTCTCCACGGACGCCGAAAAGGCGTTCGACCGAGTTGACTGGGCATTCTTGAAAACGACGATATGTCTACTGGGGTTTAACGACAACATACAGAAATGGATCGGAGCGATATACAGCACCCCGACGGCAGCAGTGCGTGTTAACGGAGCCCTGACGGAGTCCTTTCCGATTCGCAATGGAACGAGGCAGGGGTGCCCCTTGTCCCCGCTATTGTTCGCATTAACATTGGAACCCCTACTGGAAGCAATCCGACGAAATAGTAACATCACGGGCTACACCTGTACAACCGCCACACACAAAGTAGCCGCATACGCGGATGACATGTTGTTCTTCATTACACGTCCAAGACTCCATCTGGGTGATGGCTGACCCCAACGCCATCTACCAGAAAAACTTCCTCCCACTCCTCACACGCATTCAACAAGACCTCCGAACCTGGAATTACCCACACATCTCATGGTTCGGCCACATAGCGGTCATCAAAATGAATATACTACCCAGACTACTATATTTATTCCATACGATCCCAGTGGCATTACCGACGACCTTTTTCGCGACAATGAAAACCGCATTCCTGACCTACGTCTGGAGAGGATGCAGACCTCGACTAAGATATGAAATATTATGCAAGACCAGGAGTCAGGGCGGATTGGCACTCCCAGACCTACGCAAATACCACCAAGCGACAGCCCTACAACGGATACTGGAATGGCACACTAACCCGAGATGCAAACAATGGGTGGCCTTGGAAAAAGAATCATGCAGCCCATCCATTTTTGCATCCCTATGGAATCAGAAAACGCCACGGCGTAATGACCCCGGCGCAACCTCGCCGGCGAGTCACACCCTCCACATATGGTCAACAATGAGGAACGCAACGATCATCTCCCCAACACCCAGCCCGATGACCACGTTAACACACAACCAAGCAGTGGGGGGAGGACTACCGATCAAGGCCTGGGACTTTCTGGAGGGAAGGGACTTCATACCACTCCACAAAACACTAACCGCCACTGGACTGACCCCCCTGGAACGCCTAATGGAAGGCCCGCCAGCTCCCATGCACAAATTCAGATACTCCCAGCTGACGCATTTCTACCACACCCTACCGAACAAACAAGAGGTACACAGAACCCTCACATGGTTTGAGGACATCTGCGACAAACAAACACCGACTCAGAAACCAACGTCGACACTCTACCAATACCTAATCACAGATGAGCAGCAAGCAACTCGACGGTATAAGGAAAAATGGGAAAGCATCACCGACAAAGTTTTCACCGACGCACAATGGTACAAAATTCTCATCCTTCATCACAAATCCACGATTAGCTCAAAATACCAAGAAATGAACTATAAGCTATTGACATTCTGGTACAGAACCCCAGACCTGCTCCACAGAATATTCCCCAACACTTCGGCGACCTGTTGGAGATGTGAAGCAGATATTGGAACACTAAAACATATCTGGTGGGACTGCCCTAACATTAAACCGTTTTGGAACCAGATTACGTCCCGCATCAAAGAGGTACTAGGGAACACAACACAATTGTCAATAGACAACACTCTCCTGCATCATACTAAAGACCCGATTTCAAAATACAAATGATCCATCCTACGACACCTTCTCGACGCGGCCAAGGCTCTAATCCCTGCCCTATGGAAAATGACAAACGCCCCCACAATGGAACAATGGCTAAACAGGGTAGAAGAGATCAGATTCGCAGAAGAAATGCATGCGACCTTACCAGACACCCTCACGAAACACGTTGACAAGTGGCAACCTTGGATAATATACGTGGCGAGATGAGATGGGGGGGACGCGGCGGCTGGGGAAGGGAGTAAAGGGGGCCTCCACCCATCCCTCCCCCTAACAAGCCACACACACTACACGCAATACAACCACAACGCTCACAGGATCAACACACCGCCAACACACAACCACCCCATGAACGCAACCAATGAGGGCACAGGACGTAGCAGCATACGATACTGGCAACAACCTACCAATCCCGAAAAACAACATCATACAGACCTCTCATTGAACCCAAGCCGACACCACCGACTCACGCACCAATACCCAAGATAGAGCTGAACAACAGGAGACCCCCAAGCGAACCTCACACACTATCACTCTAGAGACCGAAAATCCTGATCCCAGAGTCACAATACCACAAGGAACGAGGATAGCTCTCCCTCCCGTGGGATCCACATCACACATACACACAACCCAACGGACTACCTAGCACATGACTAGGACACGGGACGCAGGGAAGGCGGGAGGGAAAACAACATAAATGGGATAGACTTGGGAATCAACCACACAACGAACATAGATGCCACTCATACCAGCCAAACAAGACCACAAAACGCCCGTGCTGCTAGAGCTACCCCTACATTCTACTTACTACGTACCCACAAATACATTACGCAGATAACAGTCTATGACAGAATACAAATTTCAGACCCAACACCTTGTAACTCCTGGAAGCCACTGACATACACACTCACATAGACATAACACATGCAAAAGATTCTCCACATAAAAAAAAACCATTATACCTCTACCATACCCTCTCATGAATGATCCACATATCACCGCACCAGGTTAAGATACACCATGTTAAGACACACGTTGTCTCAATTAGTTGAATGAACACACAAAACTCAAGGTAAACCTGACCGAACGACGCTTCCTAAAATGGCAGTTAACGTTTCATACAGATGGGACCTAAGTGTCCAAACTGAAACTCGCTTAGAGATACATGACAAGTATATGCCATAGGACCTGCGAGTCCAACTAGTTTATGCTTCTTACGTTTAAATGTGACCTGCGTGTCACCAGTGTATACATACAAGAGCAGCATTTGTTCCAATGCAGTAGTTCGCTTGCAAAACTAATGAGACCTGCGTGTCCATGCCGAAGTTTTCTCATGACATGTTCAAAACTGAAAAATTTAAAACACCCAATAAAAATATATTTACAAATATTTTGTTTTTCAGTTTAACTCATGGATGGCATTATGTCTCAGGGCTCTTTTGATCACTGAAAACAATCTTGGATACCAGTGATAATTAGATTGCCAAGTGAGCCCAATTTAAGGAAAAACTACTAAAGGAGGGTGTTCCACATTATTAAGCAGAGCACCATTTTCATGCAACATGGGGAAGAAAAAGGATCTCTCTGCTGCCGAAAAGAGTGAAATAGTTCAATGCCTTGGACGAGGTATGAAAACATTAGATATTTCACGAAAACGTAAGCGTGATCATCGCACTATTAAGAGATTTGTGGCTGATTCAGAGCACAGACGGGTTCGTGCAGATAAAGGCCCATTGAGGAAGATTTCTGCCAGATACATGCATCGGATCAAGAGCAGCTGCTAAAATACCATTACATAGCAGCAAACAGATATTTTAAGCTGCTGGTGCC
>OW240916.1:193646028-193656769 GCA_933207985.1 Pelobates cultripes
TCTGGTCCCACGGACATCAAGGTGTAGAGTCCTCCAGAGTCTTGCAACTGCGCATAAACCTTCTATTCGACCACCACTAACCAATGCTCACAAGCAGAATTTGTGGACCACACCAGGTAAAAGAACTTCAGTCTTCCTCCCACAATCTCCGAATGGGCCTGATGACCTTCAGAAGTTTTTCCCAGAGGTTATAGCTCCTCTCCCTCTGAAAGCCTTATTGGTCAACGACTGGGAGAAGCTTTTCCAAGAGGAATTTCTAGAATACGCCCTTCCTGCTTTATAGCTTCTGCTGTCCCGAAAGGACCGATCCTTGAAGCGTTTAGTCTTCCAGGTAGAGGAAAAAGTCTTTCTGCTGACTTGTGGCAAAAAAGGTTTTTTGCCATCTGCAGCCTTTTGTATGGCATCCTCCAGAATCTTACCGAATAATAGATCCCCCTGGAATGGAAGGCCATTCAAGGATGCCTTGGAGGCATAGTCACCTCCCCATGAATGAAGCCATAAAGCCCTTCTAGAGGGCATAGACGGGGCCATACACGTGATGTCTAGGGAGGCTTCTGAGCAGAATTCAGTGGCAAGGCTAAAGTCCTTGAGACTCTCCAAGAGATGTTCCCTGCGGACTCCCTGATCAATGTCCTCCTCCAAATTAGTGAGCCATACTCTTAAGGCCCTTGAGAGAGTGGTTAGGGCCATTGCAGGATGGAGGGCGGAGCCCAGGGCCAAATAGGATCTTATAAGATCCCCATCCATACATTTTTCCATAGGCTCTCTAAGGTAGGCAACGGAGTCAATGGGGAGCGTAGTTTTCTTTGCCATACGAATCACAGCAGCATCTATTTTAGGAACTGAGTTCCATAGTTTGCAGTCCTTGTGAACTTATTTTTCAAGGTGGATTTCCTTTCTGGCTTGTTCCATTCTTGAAGGATTGTGTCCCTGATTGAAGAATGTACTGGGAAAGTTGGTCTATTAGGCTTTAGGTCCTCGAAGAACCTGTCATCCTCTCTCAACTCCGACTTCTCTTCCGTGAGACTAAGAATGTCCCTGATAAGGAAAATTAGTCTATCAATAGACTTAGAGTCAAGAGACCTGGAAGTATATTCAACTTCCTCCTCACCATCATCTGAGACCTCCCACACGTCATGGTCTTCTTCAGAGCTGGAAGACTGAGGTTCCGCTATGCGTCTCTTACTCGAACCACCTTTCTCCGTGGTAGACTTAACCCCCTAAGGACCAAACTTCTGGAATAAAAGGGAATCATGACATGTCACACATGTCATGTGTCCTTAAGGGGTTAAAGCCCTCAGCAATAGCTTGGGAAATCCAGAGTTTAAGATCGTCTTGTGGGGAACTCCTATTGGGAGCATCTGCTATTTCCAATAAGCATTCTCTGCAGAGGTTCCTTCCCTGGGGTGCAGGAGACGAACAGTTAATGCATTTATTGGAATTTTTCCCTTGATTTTCTTGCGGGAGAATCCAAATGTTTGCTGGGGCTGAAATAAATATATATTACAAGCTTAGTCTGGCACTCTTTTTAAAAACCCCCAGATTATTAAAAATTATGGCTCACCTATGTTTTCTAGAGAGGGATCTTGCAGAGGCAGAGGGGGAATCCATACTAAAAGGGAAATAAAAAAAAAAAGTATAACCACATCCCAGCAAACTTCAGAGACAAAACTGACAAGTAAATATCAAGCAAATTATAAAAATCACAAGGAGAAAAGGAAGCCTACCTTCTGATAACAGAGACCCACTTCAAGCAGCCAAATGCAATGCACAGACCAATGGACGTGAAGCAAAGCGTTCAGGATCGCTATCCGCCGATGCAGCATGCATAGAGACTCAGAACCCACAGGATTTAAATAGTGCTTGGGGAAAAATAGCAGTTCCGGGCAGACGCGGACCGCTGGAACGCATGATATGCGTTCCAGACACTCATGTCATAATTGCGCGACCCTCACATCATTCCGGTCCCGCCGGACACGGCCGCGACATCACTTCCACCCGCTGGAATGCACTACTGCGTTCCAGCGATTGAAAATGGAACGAACAGCTGCAGAGAGCTCCAGGAAAACCAGACAGCCAAAGGTAAAACAAGGAGGAAAAAAGAGAGTCCCTGCAATGGGTCCCCCCAAAAGGAGGACCCCACACTAGTATGGATCCCAAGAAAACTGCCACAAAGGGAGGGGGCATTTCAGACCCCAATTTATAGGGGCAATGCCCCAAGCACTATTTAAATCCTGTGGGTTCTGAGCCTCTAGAAAGGGGAATTTTTAAGGAGGTCCAACCCCATAAATACCTTAATGTAGCTGTGTCTCCCTCAGAACATGAAACATAAATCCCATGCAGCAGTTCAGTACTGACACTGAACCTGACCCAGTTAGTCCTGCTAATGCAGGCTGTTTACTGGGTCCTTCAAATGAAGAGAGGCTGGACTTCATTTGGAACGAACCCACGACAAACGCAGGTGGCTAAAAGGAAAAAGGTGTTTAAAGTCCTGTAGAACCAGCTAAGGACAGGAAAAAAAGACTGTGCTGTAAGGGGAGGAGGGGTTCTTTATACCTATCAATCTAATTAATTAATCTAATTAATTCCTGTCCTGTGACTGCTAAGGGAGGAGCTACCCATAAGTGATGCTGCCATGATTAGCCAGGAATAGGGAGCAAAGATAGTTTCCCCTCCCTATCTTATCAGTTGAAAGTTCGATACTCAGAAGCTGAGAGGTAAGGGTTAAGGGTTAAAAACAACTGAGACCAAAGGTAGGGCGATTACGTTCATACAGCACCTTCTTAGTCTCTACGCTGCATTGATCCCAGATATTGGTTTCACACTGAAGCTTTATTGAAGGGATATTCAAAGGGAGTTGTTTTTAACCCTTAACCCTTACCTCTCAGCTTCTGAGTATCAAACTCTGAACTGATAAGATTGGGAGGGGAAACTATCTCTGCTCCCTATTTCTCTCTTTCTTGAGTCACTACACACGGTAGGAATTTACCTAAATATCCCATTTGTCTGTCCTTATCTGATCCCACCTTTATACCTGCTATAGCTGCTACAATGGTTATTATAAGATCGTGTGTATACAACCACCTGTTGTTTGTTGCTACATATTTGTATTAGTAGCTATTCTCCTATTCAAGTTTCTAAAGATATTTTAGAATGTGTATCTAAATAGCGATATGAGCTACTTTGTATCCGGACACTATCACAGTAGCTATTTATAAGATACACTAGGTAGGCCACAAAGATTTTTCCTTTTTAAAGTCACCAGCACATTTTTTTGCATCACTAGTTTATTTGATTTCAAGTTTTTGTATATGTAATAGTCTAACGTATAGTAGTGAATACAGATATTAATACTTGGGGTTTTTTTTAACCCTTTGATTGAGTTTTTACTCTTAATGTGGGTAAATCTTTGACGGTTCTTTGAGAATTGATATTCCTGTGTCTTTGGCACTAAGGTTCTTGCTCTCAATAAAGCCGCTTAAGGTATCCTTTTCTTATCTAGAATCAATTGGGTTATGCCCACTTTACCCACTTAGTCCTACTTTTGACTTTAGGGCCAGGTAGCCCTGTCCCTCAAGTCTTTTTTTGTCTTTTATTGTTGGTTTTATAAATATAAAATGTTATACAGGTGTGTTACAGCAATTATGTTTTACTCTTTATCTCTGACAGTAGCAGGAGTAAACAGATGACAACCACCTACTCATTTTTTAGATAATGTAGACAAAACAAAAAAATTGTATATTGCATATATTTTCAATAACACGAAAAGGAATTGATAGTGAGGTATTTTCTCTGTCAGGAATTTCCCCTTGCCATGGTCTTTTGTATCAATTTGCAACTCTCTGTATTTCTCCTTGTCCCCAAACCAGCTGGCGAGAAGTCCCAATGAACGAGATAAGACGAAGTAAGGTTCAAAGTGACTTCTCACATTTAATAGACTGTGTAACAAGTTATGTTCAAGAGGAAACAGGGGTGGCCTTACAAACATCATCCAATCCTCAGAAAATCATCTATCATAACATCTTAACCTATAGCAAGCTTGCAGGGGTATCTTCATGTTCGGGCCTTGCTCAAAAGCTAAGTTTCACTATAACTACACACTTCAAACTAATATGCATGCGGACTACAAATTAAAGATATTTACTACCCAGTTCTAAATTACACATTATGATCAAAAGGAGAAACACAGGAAATAAGTCCGACAGAGAGAAAGATACAGGATATAACACCTATTTCTTGATACATGATGTTCTACAGCACTTAATTGTCTAGGGGTATATTCACTAAGCATTGGATATAGATAAAGTCTACTATTTCAAATAGCTGACATGATAACCAATTTTAAACAGACTGGCTAGCCGGTCATCTGTATCTTAAGCCCTGGGTAAATATAGGCAAAGTGTATTATTCCCAACAGAAATGGAACCAAAATGGACTAAAGGTGTGTAACAGGAACTCCAGAGAACATTACTTAAATTGTATACAAAAATGACCAATGGACATAAAATCCAGAGGGCACAGTGAAGTCCCTTTTAGAATTAGAAAGTATTAAAACAACACTTATTAGTATATATATTATAGAAGGACAAACATACATAGAAATATATATAGACCCATAGACAAAGTTACTGGGTTCTGCAAACATATTGGGGTACAGGGGATTGCAGGATGGTGGGTGCAAGTTGCACAAGGAAGTATAATATAATGTAGAGCCAACGACTATAGACAGCCAGTAATTAGAAGAGCTAGGATGGCTGAAAGAGACAGTAGATTCTAAGAACAGCCTTTCAGCCTTCTTTTGAGTTATTTTTTAGTTAGCGACCTTGAAGTCGTTTTATTTTGTAGATAGAATCATGAAAGCAGGGCCAATATTTTTTCTGTGGCAAGAGCTATTGTAACTTTTTTCTTGCCATATTGGACAGCAACATTGTTACTGTTACTGTTTTCACCACTGTAGCAATCTTCAGTTCTACACCTTAGGGCTATTTGCTACTGTATACAGAGATTAATATATTTGAAACAACTATCTCTTTGAATCTACTGCCTCTTTCAGCAATCCTAGCTCTTCTAATTATTGGCGGTCTATAGTCGTTGGCTCTACATTATATTATACTTCCTTGTGTAACTAGCACCCACCATCCTGCAATCCCCTCTGCCCCAATACATTTGTAGAACTTTGTCTATAGGCCTATATATATTTCTATGTATGTTTGTCCTTCTATAACATACAGTTGCAAGAAAAAGTATGTGAACCCTTTGGAATGATATGGATTTCTGCACAAATTGGTCATAAAATGTGATCTGATCATCATCTAAGTCAGTGTTTCCCAACCCAGTCCTCACGGCACACCTACCAGTCCAGGATTTAGGGATTACCCAGTTGTGTCGAAGGTGTTTTTACAAAGAAGAAAAAAAACACCTTAGACACAACTGGGTAATCCCTAAATCCTGGACTGGTAGGTGTGCCTTGAGGACTGGGTTGGGAAACACTGATCTAAGTCACACCAATAGACAATCACAGTCTGCTTAAACTAATAACACACAAAGAATGAAATGTTGCAATGTTTTTATAAACATTTACAGTGCAGGTGGAAAAAGTATGTGAACCCTTGGATTTAATGACTGGTTGAACCTCCTTTGGCAGCAATAACTTCAACCAAACGTTTCCTGTAGTTGCAGATCAGACGTGCACAACGGTCAGGAGTAATTCTTGACCATTTCTCTTTACAGAACTGTTTCAGTTCAGCAATATTCTTGGGATGTCTGGTGTGAATTGCTTTCTTGAGGTCATGCCACAGCATCTCAATCGGGTTGAGGTCAGGACTCTGACTGGGCCACTTCAGAAGGCTTATTTTCTTCTGTTTAAGCCATTCTGTTGTTGATTTACTTCTATGCTTTGGGTCATTGTCCTGTTGCAACACCCATCTTCTGTTGAGCTTCAGCTGGTAGACAGATGGCCTTAAGTTCTCCTTCAAAATGTCTTGATAAACCTGGGAATTCATTTTTCCTTCGATGATAGCAATCCGTCCAGGCCCTGACGCAGCAAAGCAGCCCCAAACCATGATGCCCCCACCACCATACTTCACAGTTGGGATGAGGTTTTGATGTTGGTGTGCTTAGTGGCAGATGCAGAGCCTGATCTCGGGAGGAGCACTTGTAGAGTATTTAAATAAATAATCCAGGCACAAAAACCACTACAGCTCACTACATGGTGCCAGTAGTGCCAGGATCCCACCCCAGTGTAAGTAGTCATACCGTTTAAGAACAGTTTGACAACTTACCTAGGGTCTGCTGGAATATAGGGCATAGGAGCAGTGATGTGTGTTAGGGGTGAAGTGTGTGAGCGGTGAAGTGTGTGTGTGAGTGCGGCAGTGTATGTCAGGGTTGCAGTGTGTGTGTTAGGGGGCAGTGTGTGTGTGTGTGTGTGTGAGGGTGGCAGTGTGTGTATAGGGGCACTGTATGTATGGATGGAACTGTATGTATGTGTGGGGCAGTGTGTGTATGGGGGGGCACTCTGTGTATGGGGGGTCGTGTGTGTGGGACAGTGTGTGTGAATGGAGACAGTGTTTGTGGGGCAGTGTGTGTAGTGTGTGTATGGAGACAGTGTATGGGGGGCAGTGTGTGTATGGGGACATTGTTTGTGGGAGAGTGTGTGTATGGAGACAGTGTTTGTGTGTAGTGTGTATGGGGGCAGTGTGTGAATGGAGACAGTGTTTGTGGGGCAGTGTGTGTAGTGTGTGTATGGGGACAGTGTATGGGGGGCAGTGTGTGTAGTGTGTGTGTATAAAAGCAGTGTGTGTATAGGGAATACAGTGTGTGTGTATGGGGACAGTGTTTGTTGGGCAGTGTGTGTGTAGTGTGTATGGGGACAAGGGGTTGCGGGAAGTATGTTTAGTGTGTGTGTATAAAGTGCAGTGTGTGTATAATAAGTGTTTGTGGGACAGTGTGTATAGGGGCAGTGTGTGTATGGGTACAGTGTTTGTGGGGCAGTGTGTGTATGGGGACAGTGTTTGTGGGCAGTGTGTGTATAGGTATAGTGTTTGTGGGGCAGTGTGTGTATGGGGACAGTGTTTGTGGGGCAGTGTGTGTAGTGTATGTATGGGGGGCAGTGTGTGTATGGGGACAGTGTTTGTGGGGCAGTGTGCATGTGGGCAGTGTGTTTATGGGGACAGTGTTTGTGGGGCAGTGTGTGTAGTGTGTGTGTGGGGGGCAATGTGTATATGGGGACAGTGTGTGTATGGGGACAATGTTTGTGGAGAAGTGTGTGTATGGGGACAGTGTGTGTATGGGGACAGTGTTTGTGGGGCAGTGTGTGTAGTGTGTGTATGGGGGGCAGTGTGTGTATGGGGACAGTGTTTGTGGGGCAGTGTGTATGGGGGCAGTGTTTGTATGGGGGGGGAGGAGGGGAGGGAGGCTTTTTAATAATAAAATTTTTTTATTTAATAATATATATATATTTTGTTCCCTGGTGGTCCAGTGGGATTACCTGGTGGTCCGGTGGGATTCCCTGGTGGTCTGGTGGGATTCCCTGGTGGTCCCAGTGGTGGTGAGGTGAACTCCAGCCCGCGCTCCTGGGCTAGAGTTCACTCTCGCGAGATTTGGAGGGTTGCCGTGGTAACCGCGGCAACGCTCCAAATCTCATGAGAGGAGGACCCGGAGGAGCTGCAGGCTGAGCTCCTGGGTCCTCTCCCTCTCTGATCTCTGATCTCCCTCCCCAGTCCGCAGGCACATTGCAGGGTTGGCACTTGGACAGTAGCCGGCAGGGGAGAATCTCGGGGGGGGGCAATTGCCCCGTTGCCCCCCCTGGATCCGCCAATGGATGTGCTGTGCCTTTTTTTTCACCACACATAGTGTTGTGTGTTTTTTCCAAACAACTCAACTTTGGTTTCATCTGTCCACAGAATATTTTTCCAGTACTGCTGTGGAACATCCAGGTGCTCTTGTGCAAACTGTAAACGTGCAGCAATGTTCTGTTTGGACAGCAGTGGCTTCCCCTGTGGTATCCTCCCATGAAATCCATTCTTGTTTAGTGTTTTACATATTGTAGATTCGCTAACAGGGATGTTAGCATTTGCCAGTGACTTTTGTAAGTCTTTAGCTGACACTCTATGATTCTTCTTGACCTCATTGAGCAGTCTGCGCTGTGCTCTTGCAGTCATCTTTACAGGACGGCCACTCCTAGGCAGAGTGGCAGCAATGATGAACTTACTCCATTTATAGACAATTTGTCTTACCGTGGACTGATGATCAGCAAGGTTTTTGGAGATACTTTTATAACCCTTTCCAGCTTTATGCAAGTCAACAATTCTTAATTGTAGGTCTTCTGGGAGCTCTTTTGTGTGAGCCATCATTCACATCAGGCAATGCTTCTTGTGAAAAGCAAACCCAGAACGGGTGTGTGTTTTTTATAGGGCAGGGCAGCTGTAACCAACACCTCCAATCTCATCTCATTGATTGGACTCCAGTTGGCTGACATCTCACTCCAATTAGCTCTTGGAGATGTCATTAGTCTAGGGGTTCACATACTTTTTCCACCTGCACTGTGAATGTTTACATGGTGTGTTCAATAAAAACATGGCAACATTTCATTCTTTGTGTGTTATTAGTTTAAGCAGACTGTGATTGTCTATTGTTGTGACTTAGATGATGATCAGATCACATTTTATGACCAATTTGTGCAGAAATCCATATCATTCCAAAGGGTTCACATACTTTTTCTTGCAACTCTATATTCTAATAAAGTGTTGTTTTAATTGTTTGTAATTCTTAAAGAGACTTCACTGTGCCCTCTGGACTTTATGTCCATTGGTCATTTTTGTATACAATATATTTTCAATAATCTAAATAATCACCTTCATCTATTTAATTTGTTTAGCAGTAGCTTGCCGTTGGATTGCATGGAAGAAGCTCGAACTCTGTCCTAATATAAGTTTTTTTTGGACTCAAAATTGCTCAATAGCATTAGCGTCATGCAGTAGATGGACTACCCAGTGGGAACATGATCAAAAAAGGGGGAAAAATAATCACAACAAGCATTGTATGAATGTGATCTACAAATATAATCATTCAAAAAAATTGTTGATGGGGTTCATTTGTTAACTGGAATTTTAATGCCCCAAAAATCTGAGTTGTAAAAAGTATCTGAAATTAAAGATAGTTTGGCTTTTTTACCATTCAAACATTTGCATTTCTTTTGACACCACCTCACAATTCACAATCTGGAGAACAAAACGCAAGATGTATCATAGCATCGTTGATTAGCAAGTAAGCCACCAACCAAATTACTCATTGAATCCCATAGGTTACCAATATTTTTTATTTGTTGTATGCAGTTGTCAGAGGATGACAGAAGCGTCTGTAAATCTTAAAATGTGTCTGTAAGGGCTTTGTGAAATTGGGATAAAGGGTAAGCCCTGTGAAATGAACCAAACTGTGAAAACATAGCTTGAATGACACACTTGATGCATTTCTGTTGTTTTAAGCTGAACTTTCCTATCTTCCTTCAGTTAAAAGCTGTAAAAAAAACCTCCACATTTAATATCAAAGATATCCATATGCTCTTTCATGCGCTGTCAGTTTTGATTTAACGATCTGCCTAAGATGGCTGTGTGCTGTCATGAATACTGCTGAGACGAGAAAGCGAATACTCTATGTCATGTCTTAAGACATTGATATTGGAAAGCAGGGCACACTATACATTGGCATCATGCATATTAAACTTATTCAATAAACAGGAGGGTCAAAGTATATAACCTAATAGCCTAATATATAACATTTATGTCATTGTTCTGCCATGTAGCAAGCATACTCATATTTCTTATAATTTCAGAGGCCTCGATTTATAATTTAAATGTTAGCATCAGGACATTTCTTCATTAAGGGGGATTCGAATTGATTAAGCAGTATGCTTTGCTTCATCTAGTTTCAAGAAGTATCCCACCACTGTTCTAGTATTCTAGCTTTGTTTTTTTTTACTTTCTAAATCAAATAAAACTATTTTATAAACATTTTACATATTATCCACCCTCTCATTTCTTCTCATTTTTGTAGTTGATGGGGAATTCCAGAAGAATGAGGCTGTTCAATTAGTTAAACATAGAATGTGACGGCAGATAAGAACCATTCGGCCCATCTAGTCTGCCCAGTTTTTTAAATACTTTCATTAGTCCCTGGCCTTATCTTATATCTACAATAGCTATAAGCCTATTCCACGCATGCTTAAACTCCCTCATGGTGTTAACCTCTACCACTCCAGCCGGAAGGCTATTCCATGCCTTCACTATCCTCTCAGTAAATAATACTTCCTGATATTATTTTTAAACTATTGCCCCTTTATTTTAAAACTATGTCCCTTTATCGTGGTAGCTTTTCTTCTTTTAAATATACTTTCCTCCTTTACTGTGTTGGTTCTCTTTATGTATTTAAAAGTTTCAATATAATAATGTGAATTTAATATATAATATGAGTAAATAAATAATATAATATACATTTAATAATTTGAATGCCTGTTTTAATTATTGGAGTATACGGTATCCATCTATGGAGATAACCCTTATTCCCTAATCCCATTATTTTATGTTAGCATTGAACTGTGTGCCAGTATTTTTGGCTTAAGCAAATCGAGCAAATTCAGTTGAATATTTTGCTTAATCTATCATTACATTTGAACATTTTGTTGTGTATTTCCATAATTCAGTTTCTGATTTCATTAGTTATGTTAAATTTGTTCAGGATGAAAAAT
>OW240916.1:193671007-193740413 GCA_933207985.1 Pelobates cultripes
ATGTCTGTGTGTGTATGTGTGTGTCAGTCAGTATGTCTGTCAGTGTATGTGTGTGTCAGTCAGTATGTCTGTCAGTGTATGTGTCTGTGTGTGTATGTATGTATATCTGTGTGTGTGTCAGTATGTCTGCCAGGCTATATTTGTATGTCAGTGTATGTATGTGTCAGTATATATCTGTGAATGTTTAATGTCTGTCTGTATCAGCCATTACGTCTGTCTGTGTATATGTCAGTATGCCTGTGTGTGTGTGTGTGTGTGTGTGTGTGTATATGTCAGTATGCCTGTGTGTGTGTGTCAATGTGTCTGTCAGTGTATGTGTCTGTGTGTTTTAGTATATCTGTCAGTGTATGTGTTTGTGTGTGTGGCAGTATATCTGTTAATGTATGTGTCTGTGTATGTATGTATGTATGTCTGTGTGTGTGTCAGTATGTCTGCCAGTATATATTTGTGTGTAGTGACTGTGTGTGTCAGTATGTATCTGTGAATGTTTTAATGTCTGTCTGTGTGCAGGGCCGGCCTTAGGGGTGTGCGAGCTGTGCGACCGCACAGGGCGCCATGGAACAGGGGGCGCCCTGTGGCCGACACAGCTCACTCATGGCCGGAGTGCAGGGGAGCTAAAAGAGGTACCTGGCTGGAGGATTAATTGTTCTCCACCCAGGTCTATTTAAAAAAAAAAAAAAAATCGCGGCAGAGGGGGCGGGGTTTACCGAGCGGCGGAGGCGGGGCTTATCGAGAGGCGGAGACGGGGCTAATACCTCCCGAAGCCCCTGCTGTACAGGAAGAGGGAAAGATGCTTCCCATCAGCCAACTGCATCCACTGGAAAGAGGTAAGTGTGTGTGTGTGACTGTTTGCCTGTTTGTGTGACTGTCTGTCTGTGTGTGTGTGTGTGACTGTCTGTCTATGTGACTGCCTGTCCTTGTGTGTGTGTGTGTGTGTGTGTGTGTGACTGTCTGTCTCTGTGTGTGTGTGTGACTGTCTCTGTGTGTGACTGACTGCCTGTGTGTGACTGTCTGTGTGTGTGACTGTCTGTCTGTGTGACTGCCTGTGTGTGTGACTGTCTGTCTGTGTGACTGCCCGTGTGTGTGACTGCCTGTGTGTGTGAGACTGTCTGTCTGTGTGACTGTCTGTGTGTGTGACTGTCTGTCTGTGTGTGTGACTGCCTGTGTGTGTGACTGCCTGTATGTGACTGCCTGCCTGCCTGTGTGTGTCTGTCTGTAACTATCTGTCTGTGTGTGACTGCCTGCCTGTGTGTGTGACTTTCTATCTGTGTGACTGCCTGCCTGTGTGTGTATAACTGTCTATGTGTGTGTTACTGTGTGTCTGTCTGTGTGTGTGACTGCCTATGTGACTGTCTGTCTGTGTGTGTCGCTGTAGCTGTGCCATTGTTTGTGCCTGTGCCTGTATGTGTGACTGCCTTTAACTGAGTGTGTGTGTACATGCCTGTAACCGAGTTTAAATTTCCCCCACCCCTTCCTGTCAAGGCCGCACTTTGACTGACAGACGCTCACTCACTGACAGACGCACACTCACTGACGACACATACACACTCACTGACGACACATACACACTCACTGACTGACACATACACACTCACTGACTGACACATACACACTCACTGACTGACACATATACACTCACTGACCAACACACACATTCACTCACAGACACACACACATTCACTTACAGACACACACAATTACACACTTACAGACACACACAATTACACACTTACAGACACACACACACACACATTCACTTCAAAATAAACACTCACAGACACACACACAGACATTTCCACTAACACTCACAAACTAATATTTTTTACATTTATTTTAAATCCACCCAGCCTCCCTGGGAAAGCTGGAGTGGATTTCTTACCAGCAGTCCAGTGTGGCTGCTGGGCAGGCAGGCAGGGGGCGCACAGGCTGAGTAAGCAGCGCTTAGTGATGCCGGGAGCCGGACTGACGTCATATTCTGGCTCCCGGCTTCATTAAGCGGCGCAGAGGAAGCTGAGCAGGAAGAGCTCAGGTGAGTATGCTCCTTCGCTGCCCGCTGCCAGCCTTGGGGGGGCTCAAAAGTGGCCAGCCGGTCAGCTCTTGAGCCCCCCAGGATGCGAGGCAAGCAAGGGATCTGCCTGGGGGTTTGGAGGGATGCTTTTTTTTGCCGCCCCCTGCAAAGTGGCGCCCAAGGCAGATGCCTTGTTTGCCTCGTGATACACACGTCCCCGGTGCCTGTGTGTGTTACTGTATTCAGGCAACTTGGTGGGAGGTGGGGGGGGCGCCGTGAAGACTTTTTGCACAGAGCGCCTAATTGCCTAAGGCCGGCCCTGTCTGTGTGTGTATGTGCCAGTACGTCTGTCAGTGTGATTGCGGGTTGGACGTAATTGGGGGGTGAGGCAGTGGCAGGGACAGGGCCCATGGGGCCCAAGAAAATGCATTGCCCAGGGTCCTAATCATATTATAGACGGCCCTGACACTGATATCTGTCAGGAATCCCTAAATATCTCTTCACATGTATATATATTTTTAAAAGAAGACAACCTAAGGTTATTAAACTTGGGGTATTTTGACTCTTTTCATGCAACCATTTTACCATCAATCTATGCCAAATTAAAAAAAAAAAAATAATTGGTGATTTATTTTGACACACATAGCAATTTAAGAATACAGGTACTGAGAACTTTAAGGGTTACTTCCAAAGAATACCCCAATATGGGTTCAGCAACATCTCCTGAGTACAGTGATACCACCCATGTATAAGTGTGTTTGGTTTTCTGGGGGCTAGAATACCTTATTTGGAGGGTGTGCATTCCAGTTTTCCAACTTGGAATTTTCTCAGCTGGTCATCATGCACCCATGTCCTATTTGGGACATTTTTTAAGCTTGGCAATATAATTCACCCCCATCAAACCATATATTTTTGAAAAGTAGACACATTAGGGTATTTCAAATGGTGGTATTTTAACACTTTCCATGCACTCATTCTACCACCAGTCTTTGTCAAACTTTTGGGTAGTCATTCTTTTGTGTTATTTTTCTTTCACATTGTACTTTAGGCATGGATTCTCAGTTCCTGTTATGTGTTACTGACAACTAACACCCCAATATGTGTTCAGCAACATCTCCTGAGTACAACAATGTACAGATTTTATGGGTTTTTGCATGTTTGCACATTGAATTTTGCTGTGCCTGTGTTGCTTTTGAGACCTTATGGCAGCCTAGGAATGAAAATTAACCCCATCATGGCATACCATTTGTAAAAGTAGACAAACCACGCTATTCAAAATGGGGTATGTCCAGTCTTTTTTAGTAGCCACTTAGTCACAAACCCTGGCCAGAATTAGCGTTTATATTGTTTTTTTTGCATTTTTCACATAAACTTCCATTTCACTGATGATATTATCAGTAAAATACATTTAACTGCTCTAAAACACTCATATTTGTGTAGAGTAATGCCTCATGAGTACAACAGTACCCCTCAAGTACAGGTTTTATGGTGATTTGGAAAGTTACAGGGTCAAACATAAGATTTGCCTATTTCTGTTTTTGTCAATTGCTGTTTGCCAGATTGCCTATGTTGCCTTTTAGATGGTATGGCAGCCCAAAAAAGAAACGTAACCTCATCATACCATTTTCAAATGTAGACAACTCAGGGTATTCAAAATTGGGTATTTCCAGTCTTTTGTAGTAGCCACTTAGTCACAAACGCTGGCCAAAGTTAGTGTTTTTATTTGTTTTTTGCATTATTTTTTGTTACACAAAAACTGGTGATTTCATTGTCGTGATAAGTTTTACTTTTTAAAACACTCATATTTGTGTTCAGCGAAGTCTCCCGAGTATAACCTTACCCCCATGTAAAGGATTTATGGTGTTTTTGGAACATTACCAGGTTAAATATAGGACTTGCCGATTACATTTTCTGGACTGTCTGTCTGGGTTGTCAGACAGGACCGTCAAATTATAATCAATAAAATCAAATAATTATGTATAGTAATACCCCAAAGATTTGCGGTTCTGAATCTGTGGCTTCACAAATTCGTGTATTTTTTTCCTCGGGTCCAGCGGATGTAATCTGTAGATTTTTTTCATGACCACTGTGAGGAAGTAAGGTCACACGCAAAGATGTTGCTTCCTCCCAGCGCTCTTTGCAGGCGGCCGTGTGGTAGGAAAGAGAGAGGAGCTCTAAGGACCAGGTAAGTTCATGGAATGATGGAGGGGGGTGAAATCTTTATCATGGACTCACTACTAGAGATTCCATGATAAAGATTTCACCCCCCTATTAAAGTTATTTTCTCTCCCGGGCAGTAATATTATTATCCGTCCAAAATTCGTGGGGGGTCTTGGAACGTATCCTCCGTGAATTTCAGCGCATTACTGTAGTTAAGTTAAATATCTGTGCAGTGTGTGTATACATAATACGTGTGTATGCATGTATATATATATATATATATATATATATATATATATATATATACACATACATACAACATATACATAATACGTGTGTATATAATACGTGTGTGTGTATGTATATATATATACACACACACACACACACTTATTTCCTATATATGTATAATATATGATAAAATAATTAAAGCATTGTATAATATATTATACATATATAATTACATTATAAGTGTATTTTGAGATATATGTGTATATATATCTCAAAGTACACTTATAATGAAATGCAATATATATGTATAATATAAAATGCTTTAATTATTTTATAACATATACACATAATACATATAATATATTATACATATATAATAGATGTATAATATATTTATTTATTTTACACACTTTTAGGTGTCCGGGATCTGCCTGACAGCTCATTCAGTCCCCCTGCTGGCAGCTCCATAGACTGCTATTGCGGCCATTTGATCCTGCATTCCCCCCGACCTGGATTGACGTGGATTGCCGGTCCAGGTAAGTCCAGGGGTCCAATTTGCCGCGGACGTACTGGATGTTTTTTCTCAGATGTGCCCAGTATGTCCGAGGTCGGGAAGGGTGTACATTGGTGTTACATTGGTGGCAAGTGGTGGGATGGCGTCATAGTGCGACGTAAAGCAGCTCAGAGACTCCGTTCGTGGATTTACAAATTGAGGGCTTCTATAAGTGGGTGTGCATCTGCATGCACTGGCGTACATACCGCGGTCGCCCTGCAACCCCTGTGACCAGATGCCTGCCGCCATGTGTTGCGGCGGCCCGCAGAGTAAGCGGGGCACGGATCAATTTTCGCACCGGGGCACCATGGGTAATGTGTACGCAACTGATAAAATAGGTTCTAATCTGGCTGCATTCACAGTTCAGGTTGTTGTAAATGGAAAGGAACTGACTATGGATTTGGACACAGGTGCAGCTGTATCAGTGATTTCTTTGACAGACTGGAAACACCTTAAAATACATAGGCCAATAATTCAGACAACAGCGAGACTGCAGGCATATTCTAAAGAGATGTTAATACCAGTGGATTGTGTGACAGTCACAGTTACATTCAACAAGTGTAAGAAGAAACTAACTCTCTATATCTTAGAGAATGGAGGGCCTCCACTTTTTGGTAGGGAGTGGACAAGGGCTCTCGGGATGCCTCAAGTGCATAAGTATGAATGTGTCATGTGTTGAATGAAAATCAGACCAGACTTGACTGGATTAGGGAATTGCAGGAAAGTATGCACCAGTGTTTGATGGCCAATTAGGGACTGTAAAGGGACAACAAGTTTCCTTAGAATTAAAGGAAGGAGCAACATCGAAATTTTTTAAAGCAAGAAGTGTGCTTTTTGCTCTAAGGGCTGGAGTGAAGGCAGAATTGAGGAGATTAGATGAGCTGAATATCATCTCCCGGGTTCACAATAGTGAGTGGGCTTCGCCCATTGTTCCTGTGAGAAAACGAAATGGGGAGATACGGATTTCTGGGGATTTCCGCATGGCTCTTAACACACAGCTTAAAATAGATAAGTATCCCTTACCTAGGGTAGATGATATTTTTGCATTATTGGCAGGTAGCCAGCAATTCACCAAAATTAACTTGAAAAATGCATACCTACAGTTATCTGTACATCCAGATTCTCGACCACTACTTACGATTAATACCCATCAGGGGCTATTCAGGTATAACCGTATAGTTTTTGGCATTTCACCTGCACCAGCTGTCTGGCAGCGAACAATGGACAAGCTGTTAGATGGAATTCCTTGGACACAGTGCCTGTTAGATGATATGCTGGTGACAGGTAAATCAGAGGAGGAACATAAACAGAATGTAGACGCAGTTTTGCAAAGACTTATGGAATATGGATTGATAGTGAATTTGGATAAATGCCAATTCATGCAGGATCGTCTTGAATTTTGTGCTCATGTAATTGACAAACATGGGCTGCATACAACAGATGAGAAGGTCAAGGCATTACAGGATGCTCCAACTCCACAAAATGTGACACAACTAAGGTCCTATCTTGGTCTGTTAAATTATTACAACCGTTTTTTTGCCAAATTTAGCTCATGTCCCGTACCCTTTACATCGTCTTCTAGAGAGTAAATGACAATGGCGCTGGACAGTAGAATGTGCTTCAGCTTTCCATAAGTCAAAAGAACTAGTGCGTAGTTCACGTCTTTTAGTACACTTCAACTTGGAAACGCCTGTTTCCATTGCTTGTGATGCATCACCTTACGGACTGGGAGCAGTCCTGTCTCATTCCATGGCTGATGGGACAGACAGGCCAGTGGCTTTTGCCTCTAGATCGCTCACAGCTGCAGAAAAAAACTATTCTCAAATAGATAAAGAGGCTCTGGCAATAGTATGGGCAGTAAAGAAATTCCATCTTTATATATATAGTCGACCCTTCACACTGCTTACGGACCATAAACCTTTATTGACAATTTTTAACGAACAGAAAGGTATTTCAATCACGACAGCAGCAAGACTTCGGAGGTATGCCTTAAATCTGGGGGCTTATCAGTATCAGATACAATATCGTCCAAACGCTCTGCATTCTAATGCGGATGCATTCTCTAGACTTCCATTGAAAATGGATTCACAATTACCTACTGTGGCGAAACCGACCTCGCCACTGGGCATTGGAGAAGACTGATTGCCCACCTCCTGCCATGTGACTATGGCCCCTGGGAAGTATTGCCCTTTAAAGACATGATTTGGGCATAATGGATTTGTGTTGTGCTGCTGCTGGCCCTTTAAGAACCATCTGGGGACATGCTGTGGAGTTACTGGGTGGCCACCATTTCATGTATCAGAGGCACATGGTGAGAACAATGGATGAAGCACATGGTGAGAACAATGGATGGCGGCCATTTTAACTCACAGACACTGTGTGGACTTTTCTACACGGTGCCATCTAGCCGGTATTTGGTGCACAGAGACATCGTGCAGTGGTTTTGGACTATACAACAGGGGACACATTTTACAGTAATTGTTTTTCATATAGCCTGTATATGTTCTGTGGAATCTGCATTAAACTGTATCTTCCAAACTACTGAACGAATCTGGGTGAATTTTGGATATGTGGTTCACCCAGATCCCCCAGTTCCGAGGATATATTTATGGGGTTATTGCATGTTTTGGGGTCCCTGTAATGTGTTTTATGATACTGTATTTCTCTGCCTGTCATAATTATATTAACCATTGTGTTCAATAATCATATCACAGGCAGAGGGGAGGATTTTGTGTGGGAGTGTCTGTGTGTATTGTACAGATTGATTGGTTGTATTTCAAAACCCTGTGGGCAGTACTATGTTTGTGGATTGTGAATAAAAGAGGCTGTATGTGCCAGTACAGTCAGTTCTACTTCACCCTCAATTTGGAGTCCTGTCTCTTATTGGGGGAATCTGCTACAAGGGATTGCTATGCTCTGCATATTCCCTTGCTATAATCACTCCTAAGCTCTATTAAGAGCTCGTTCCTGCTTCACTCTCTTGGATGAGAGGTTCACCCACTGGAACCTGAAGCCTTGTCGTAGGTCCAGGGTGGGTAGGAGATGGCGAGACCCAACCAAGCTGCGGCGGTTCGTGGGGTCTACGGTGGTTGTGGTGTCTGGCGGAGCGCTTGGAGCCCTCTGTAAGCGCTAGGAGCATTCTTCAACGGAGGTACCCAGTCGGGGTGCCAGGTGATCCGTTACACCTACCACAGAAAGATCTACAATATATTTTAGTGAGGTGATAACAGCCAGAGAAATTGCACAGGAGACAACCAAGGACTCTTTGCTGAGGGAAATACTTATTTTTGTACGCAAGGGTTGGCCACTAAAGACGCCAATACATCTCAAGTCATTCCAAACAAGAGCTCAGGAGTTATCAATTCGAGATGGCTGCTTAGTCTGGGGAGAAAGGGTGGTTATTCCTTTTGTGTCACAACAACAAATTCTTGAAATTTTACATGCAGGTCATCCTGGCATAATCCGCATGAAGCAGAATGCAATAGGTCATGTATGGTGGACAACCATTGATGAGGATATTGCCTGTTATGTTTCAGGTTGCACTGGTTGTGCACAAGCACGGTGTGACTTGCCACATGGTGCCGTACAACCTTGGACCTGGCCTCTATCACCATGGCAGAGAATTCACATAGACTTTGCTGGACCAGTGGAAAATAAAATGTATCTGATTGTGGTAGATGCACATTCTAAATGGCCAGAAGTTCTATTCATGTTGCAGACCACTACAGAAACTACTGTTAAAGCATTACAGAAACTATTTGCAACATTTGGCTTGCCCAGAGTGCTTGTTTCAGATAATGGACCGCAGTTTGTTTCTGGACAATTTCAGGCTTTTCGCAAGGAAAACGGTATTCGGCATCATCGTACAGCACCATTTTATCCTGCTACTAATGGTCAAGCAGAACGTTTTGTTCAAACGTTAAAGGGTTTTCTGAGAGGTCTGAAAGCAGAAGGAAAGAGACCTGAACATCATTTGTCTGAGTTCCTTCTACAGTATCGAAATACACCTCATCCAACCAATGGACAACCTCCCGCATGCCTTATGTTAGGCCGTGAACTCAGGACAAAGTTGGATCTGCTAAAACCAGAGATTCAACAAAGGGTCATCCAGCAACAATCGAAGATGCAAGTCAGAAAAGCAGGTCGTTGTTACCAGACAGGGGATTCTGTTTGGATGTGTGTATATTATCAGGAGAATTGATGGAAAGAAGCAGTGATAAAGGAAGTTCTAGGGCCGGCTCACTATAAAGTTTTAACCTCTGATGGATGTTACACACGGAGACATACAAATCAACTTCGACCACGTATAACAGACAACCTATCAAAGTGGGTAGGGCCACTGATGCAACCAGACACTGATATCTGGCATGGAGTTTGGCATGATGACATTTCTGAAGTCTGCAATACACCTGGTACAGAGGCTCATGATGTAATAGGGGATGATTTGGAGGAAATACCCCATGAAACTCAGGAACAAGAACTGCCAAGCCACAGTTCAAGTAACCATGAAGGCTGTGGTCATGAAAATACTGGCCATTCAACAAGAGAGAGAAGGGCCATGAACCGCTGGCAACCAGAAGATCCATTAAGGGACTATAGTCGGAAAAACTCCACAGTGAGAAGGCGGAAATGGTATCCTAGTAGGAGTAGAATAAGCTGTCCTGAAAAAAAGATTGTAGATCTTGAAGATGATGGACAGAATGATGCAGATTAAGGACACATTTTTAAACAGTTCTTTTATTATTGTTGACTTTTTACTATTTTGTTTTGTTTTCTTTCTTTGGTTGAGAAAGGAAGGAGATGTGATGTATGGACGGTTGGGCTGTGTATGTGTGTGTGAGTGTATGAGTGTATGTATTGTGATGTATGGGCAGTTGGGCTGTTGTTGGCTGTGAATGATGCACTTCCTTACTTGTAGTTCTTTACTTCCTGTTCCTGTTGGCAGTTGGTGGAATGTTCCATGGATTTGATATGGCGGCTGCAGAAACCCTGTGTAACAAGGCTGCAATATGAAGATCCTGTTATATATGTATTAATAAAGTGAGTACCTTGTTATACAGGAATTATTGGCTGATTTGCACAAAACATCACAGGCCCTTTCTAACTTCTGGGTCCTAGGTGGCCGCCTAGGTGTGTCTTATGGTTAATAGTGCCTTGCTCTGAGTATTAAGAGGTGCAAGCAGAGGTGCACATTGAAATAAAGTTTGCTCTGTTTACAAGCTGGATACTAGATATATATTTTACATAGGTAGGTGGATAGATAGACTGGCAGATATTTACATACATAAAAAGCCAGGCAATATACTCTTCCTCCTCCCCCTTCACGACCCTCCCAATACAGTGCACACCTAGCACATAAGTATGACTATTCCCATAAAATAAGCACCAATATTTGATAAAGGCTACATAGGTGTACAAAACATAACACCATCAGCTAAAGCCTCTAAAGTGCAAGTGTAAAGTAAGGGTTGACAAACCCCAATGTTAAGATAGATCTTCAGATAGGCCAACACACAAAATATATACAGAGAAAGATCCAGTTTAACTATCGATCTCCATGCTATGGAGATGGACATGTGGTGAAACTCTGTCACAGACTCACAGCCTCAGATCTGTCTGGGAGAAAATAGAATGTTCATACAGTTATAGCAGTCATTACTTTATGGCATCATAGCTATGAATCAGTGATTCAGAAGTCGATAGGAATATATATAAATATTCTGCCCAGCTTCACTGCTTCATTTCTTAGTTGCTGTATTTAATCTCTCTCTAGCTCCACTAATAAAATTATTCTAGTTTGCCTCAAATTCATTTCCCCGTGTCACAATCTTGCAAAGAGAATGTACAGAAAAACAGAACATTTGTGGTAAGTTAAATGCCAAGTTGGAAAAATCTTGAGGCCAGCTATTTCTCTTCTCTGTCGTTGTGTAGCTTAAGATTTGGAACAAATGATTTAACTGCAATGCACTATTTGAGTAACTACCATACCATACTCAAAATGTAAACTGTGTTCTATCTCATACTCTAGACTCTCACTTGGTAAAATATCTAGCTTGGCTATTTTGGAAGCTCTGTAACGTTTAAATTCAATTATGAACGGAATGATAGAAACATAAAAGAATATTTCTTGGCTAAGCTGCAGGCTCAGTCAAGCTCCACTTTCCAAAAACACACAAAACAGATGAATTTCAATATTCCTGCATTTAACAGAGAAACATTTACACAGAAAGAGAGGCCAACACATAAAAGAGCTGGAGAGAGATAAAGTGAAAAGAGACTCAAAAGATACAGAAACTGTGGCGGGACCCGCAACGTTATAGTGGTGGGCTTAACACAGTATGGCCATATGGTGGAACTGAAACCCCATATTTGTTTGCTGAGAAGAGTGATTTTAAGCAGCCATATAAAATTGAAAACTATATTTTTATGTGTGCGCTGTTAATCTGTATATTGTATAAATTTTGGTCTCTACGGCAGCACCATTCCTGCGAATTGTATGTTCTATTCCAGGTGTGCCCCTAGTTTCCTTTTTTCTTTACTATGTAAGGTTTGTGTATGTGTCAGTTAGTGTATTTGTGTGTCAAAGTATGTGTATTTGTCAGTGTGTGTATGTGTTTGTCAAGATGTGCGTCTGTTTGTCAAGGTGTGTGTATGTGCATGAGTTTGTGTGTGTGTGTCATTGTGTGTCACAGTGTGTGTGTATATGTCAGTGTGTGCATCTGAGTATGTGTGTGTATGTTTCAGTGAGTGCATCTTTGTGTGTGCCAGTGTGTATCTGAATGTGTGAGTATGTGTCAATATGTTTATATGTGTGGATCTGTGTGTGTTAATAATGTGTAGGTATATCTTTGTAAGTATGTATGTATGTGCATACATCCCAGTAATCAAACACCAACACAACATGCAAACACACTTCTTCAATCAAAACATATAAACACACCACTGCACTTAAACTCCAAAATTATATACAAACACACCTCTTCATTCAAACGCCAATACTGCACACAAATGTACATCCACATTTAGAAGCCAACGCTACATTCAAATACCCTACTGCAATCAAATGCAAACAATACATACAAACCTAATTTATTCCACTTTATACGTGAATTCTTTGGAGTATATGTATGCTGGAAGGAAGAGTTGCAAAGCCAGCAGATGTATACTTCAAGATAGAAATTTATAAAGTAGAATAAATTAGGGGAGGGGGTGGTGGTGTGTGTATATATATACAGATAATGATTATATAATTAGAATTTTCAGTAATACTATATTTGATATTGGCAGTATCCTAGTGTAAAGATTTTTTTTGAATATGTTCTCTTTAGAATATTAGCTTTTATGTATTTATATTACACAGTGTGTATAATCTTTTTGTGCAATATACATTTAGCATGTTTTAGCACTGCAACACTTTTAGCACTTGTTTGCACTTTACATATGTTGTCACTTTACACTTTTTCAATCACTCTCCATTCATGGATTTATATATTGCACACTATATGAGGTATTTTCTGACAGGTTAACCTCAGTAATTAATGGCACTTTAATGCACATTGCACTTTTGTATGCAATGGCGCTTAGCCAGGTCACTACAATACACTATATCTATATTCTTAATGAACTAACTCTTTCCTTTCTATTTTTGCAATATGTGGTTAGAAATTTAATTCACTGATCACCCTGATCGCAATGGTTTTAACACATGTTACTGTCCGTTTTGGCTTATTTCTCCATAGTGACGCTTGCTTGTATTCGCGTCACCATGGAAACGGGCAGTGACGCCGGCGTAGTATGACGTCACTACGCGGGGCGGAGCACGTTCGCACATGCGCACACGGGCTGCTGGGACGCCAGGTAGAGGGTAACATTCACTGGGGGTAAGCTCACTCACCTTAAATCACTTATTTTAATTAACTCTGTCTTATATAAATTGTGTTTTATTTGCAAATTATTGTTTTTATGATCCTGATGAAAGTCCTCTTGGTGGGACTGAAACGTTGATCGCAGTTTTTATGAATTGACAATAAACTTTGGACTTTTACTTGGAAAAACCGTGAGTGCAACCATTAATTTATATTTTTTATATTTTTTGGCTATATATGGTTGGCACCCGGTCGTGAAGGGAAATTCAGCGTGAGTGCAGGAATTAATTTTTATTTTTTATATATACATATATATATATATATATAAATCAATAAAGGGAGCACACCAGGACTTCAGTAAAGTGCAAAAAGTATTTACTGTATCCAAAACATGATACAAATTCTGTGTAAAGAGAATCAACGTTTCGACCCTACCGGGGTCTTTATCAAGATCACAGTGAAATGTGGTTATGGTGGATAATATATACATACAGATAAAGTGTCGCTTACCAATCAGATAGTCGAGACCCCGATCAGCTACAGACACCGGAAGTGAGAAGACCACGTGAACAGTGCATATCATGTGACTGGGTTACTGAGTAATCTGCGTGATAATGCTACAAACAGAGGATCGGGTAGCCGGCGCCGCCGTGATACCCGGAAGTGCTCCAAACCACGTGGGGGTGGTCATGTGACAGAGAATCATGTGACAAGGTTGCTAAGCAACCAGTCTAACAATGTCTAATTCTTCCTTCTCTAACCGGAGATCGAAGAAGCAGATAGCGAGTACTACATATGGAGGACAGAATCAAGTAAAAGCCCCACTCTAAGTATGATCTATAGGTGACAAAAAGTGCAAAGTGCAGAAGATCATATGCATGTGCAAAACAGTGAGAGGAATATATATAAACTACAAAGCAGATCAATCCCAGGTGGGGAATAGAGAGTCACTACTACATATACAGAATTCTAAATATATACATATATACATCAACAGTGCATTATACTGTGCTATAGTCTACCCAATAGTAAAACAATATATCTCTTATTAGTGCACTGATGTTTGGTCTATTGAAATCCAAGCAGGAGCATAAAATATACTACACACGCTGTGTGAGTATAAAGTCAGGACTCTGAGTCCTGAGTGTATATTACTGAGCTCTACTTCCTATTTGTCAGACGGCACTGACCATATCCTATCTACCTTTACTTTCCATGGTGAATCTACTGTTAAATATATGCAACAAATGGATAGAAAAGTATACTCAAGAAAAGTATACAAAAGAATAAATATGTACAGGGAAAATCCAGATTCTACAGAAACACTACATATTGTGTTGCTACCCTAGATATATGAGAAAGAGTTGGCATCAACAATATATATTGTATTATATTAAAGGAACATCGAGAGAACTAAATGTTCATTAAGTCCCTTCGGGGTTACGGTATTTAGGTGATGTATCCAGTAGGCTTCACGTTGGAGTAGCAACTTAGATCTATCACCTCCTCTAGGTGGTATCGGAACATGGTCAATGGCTATGAATCTGAGAGTAGGCAGATGGTGTTGTGCTGATAAAAAATGTTTCGCCACCGGTTTATCCGTTTTTTGATCTCTGTAGGCTGTGTTGATTCCCGAGCGATGTCCCCTAATCCGATCTCTTAAAGTCATGTCAGTCTTCCCAACGTAGGCTAAGCCACACGGACAAGTAATCATGTACACTACATATGTTGTCATACATGAAATATAGTGCTTGATGGGGATGCGTTTACCACTGTGCGGATGTACAAATGTGGTTCCAGTGAGCATATGGCCACATGTAACGCAGCCGCTACATTTGTAGCAGCCTTTCTTTTGGATTTTTGGCATCTTGGCATAGCATACTCGAGGATCATTCTTAACCAATAGATCTCTCAGGTTCCGATTTCTTTTATAACTGATGATAGGATTGACTTTAAATTTGTCAGAAAGATTTTGGTCCACCTGGAACATATTCCAATGTTTACGAATGCATCTTTTGAGGAAGGGAGTTGCAGTGTTGAATGTGATGGGAAGGAAGATATTATTCTTCTTCATAGGGCTTATATTATTGCTTTGATTGTATTTCTTCCAAGCATTCATCATAGCTTTTTCCAGGACTCGCGGATGAAAGCCCCTTGTCAGGAAGCGATCCCAAGCTTCCTGGAGCTGCTGATCGCAGTTAACTGGATTACTATTATACCTCATAACCCGAAGGAATTGTGAGATAGGTAGTGAGTCCTTGACATGCTGAGGATGGAAGCTAGTTGCAGACAACAGTGTATTCCGATCTGTTGTTTTTCGAAATAAAGTAAACCCTAATTGATTTTCAGTTTTAAATATCTTCACTTCCAAGAATTCAATGCTGTGCTCATTCCAATTCAGTGTTAACCTAACTGGTATGGGTAAAGTGTTGATCTGCTGAACCATCTCTTGAAGTGTGGATACAGTGCCTTCCCAGATCACAAAAATATCGTCCACAAATCTAGCATATTTAAGTATGTATGGCTGATATTGCTGTAAAATGTACTTAGTTTCAAACCAGTACATAAAGCCATTGGCATAGGCTGGTGCCATGGCTGCGCCCATGGCAGTACCTGAGGTTTGAAGGTAGAAGCCATCTTCAAATTTAAAATAATTACATGATAGTGCAATATCCAGCCATTCCATCAGATAAGAGATATGTGGACCACTATACGTGTCATCATTGGATAGAATCTCGGCGATAGCTTCAATTCCTTCTTTTTTCGGTATTATTGTGTAAAGACTTTGGACGTCCATCGTAGCCAAGATGATCTCTTTGTTTGTAAGATCAATATCTTGTATCTGACTGATAAAGTGTTGTGTGTCTTTCAGACAAGTTGGAAGTTTTCTCACGCTGTTATTGATGTAATAATCAATAAATTGCACCCAGGCATTTGAGCCTTTACTAGAAGGATTTTTGGGTGGAGTGCCTTGCCCATTCATTTTTTGTATTCATATATATATATATATATATATATATAAACAATGTATTTACTATCCACTTTCTTCAGGTGGAAGGGGTTTTCAATTAGTTATTTCCCCACCATACCTCTATTGGTTTATGGCTGAGTTTGACTACTATGTAGCCCATTGACAATTACTATACAATACCATTAACAATTACTACTATAGAGCCCATGGAGTATTACCACCATCCTTAAAGGGTTAAATGCACACATTTTTAACTAAAATCTAGTTGTGGATTTATTTTACTTTTTAATTAGTTTATGTAATTATTCATAACAGTAACTTGAAGTGACTCAACTCAAACTATGCATGCATGTTGGATAAGTATACCACTATTTAAAATATGGTTATATGGTTTTAATGTAATGGAAACTGCGTTTAACCCTTAATTTCTTTGACATCTCACATATGTGTGGCTATGCCCACAGTTATTGAGTGCAATAGTGTTTGTTACCTCAGTGTTGTGGTTTACATAAAAGAAAACGTCAATAAATAAACAATGGTGGGACCATTTTGTTGATTAATTAAAAGAAATATGTCCCAAGCTGCCTTGTTAAGAAGAAGCTCTGACTTTTTGTCGGACATCACGTTTTGAAGACATGCAATCAAATATATACTGCACACCTTGCCTCCACACTTTGCAGTGTGAGACCCGTAATCGCAATCCGGCACCACGTGACAGCCTACCATATAATTGGTAGATTGGTCAGAGCTATTCTTCCAGGCAGTAGGTGTGTTCTGTATTAATTCAGACCCTCTCTCATTACTGATGTGCCAGATGAGGAGCAGGAGAAAGAGTGAATAAGAACAAACAATATAATAGACACCACCTCTAGTATCACCAACACACCAGTTAATCTCCCAAAACACAAATAAAACAACGCAAACAGTATGGTGCATATAGTATGCAATATAATATAAAATTAGTAATCATTTATAAGTATTAAAGTGAGGAAACACATTAAGCTTACATGAATAACACAGTAAAGGAGTTTAAGCATGCGTGGGATAGGCATAAGGCTATCCTAACTATAAGATAAGGCTAGGGACTAATGAAAGTATTTCGAAAATTGGGCAGACTAGATGGGCCGAATGGTTCTTATCTGTCGTCACATTCTATTTTTCTATGTTTCTATGAATAAGCAATCTTGAGTCAGATCTTCAGTGCCCGAACTTAGGATCATCTCCCAGACAGTTGCAAGTTCTAGTGAAAGCTCTAGTGATTCATCCTACTAAAAAAGTTATTTCGGACATTCAAACCTCCGAAATTATGGCTGCTGGAGTACATATGGCGACTAAATATCGCGCATGTGTACAAACGTAGTGGACAGAGGATTAAGGGAATATTGGTCACATGTTCATATCTGCAACAGTCCAGTAGCTGAAAACCATCTCCATAATATAGACCAAATCCAGATATGACAATGACCCTAAACCAAACCATCTCCGTAATTATTCACGGATACAAAAATATAACAATATATAAAAAAAAAAAATTTAATTGTTTATAAAAGTTAATTAGAAAATCTTCCCCAAAAAATTAAAATTAAAATTATTGGAAAAAAAATTAGGAAAATATTTTTAATAAAAATCTCTTGAATAAAAGTCAGTTCTAACAAAAATTCCCTAATCTAAAATATTCCTTATTTTGAAGTTTTCAGGAAATGCACAGGATGGTTTGTTTACAATATTAAAATATGCTCATAGAAACATACTTAATTAAAATAAAAAATAAAAAAACAACATAAGCAAAAAACATAAAATAGTGTCTGTATCAAAGTCATACAACACTCAAACCAGGGAAAAAAATTATAAAAAATATAATTAGTTTAATTAATAAATCACATAAAAGTCATAATGTCAAGGTCTATATTACGTTTTCAGCTTGTGGATCCCCCCAATGTTTTCAGCTTGTGGATCCATGTTCTTTCGTGTTGGCATACTTTTTAAATTTAATTTCCTTTCCTCATATCCTGCTTGACCAGATCTATTACTATACATAAAAACTGTTTGAAATTGAAAAGTTCACAAATATTACAGTGTTTAGGTATACTATGTTTTATGTTATTATTAGAACTAGACCTCATATGTTCAAGGATGCGTTCTTCTAAAGTTCTAAATGTGCGTCCTATGTATTGTGCCCCACAAGGGCATTGAAGCAAATATATAATGATCTTCGTGGAGCAATTGATAAATTGCTTAATTTCAAATGATACCCCAGAAGCAGTACTGGTAAAGTTTTAATGGATCTGGGGAGATGTTTACACATTTAATAATTTCCCTTTTCGAAAATACCTAAAAATGTTAATTATTTCTCCTGTTATATCATTATTGGATTAATATCTGGCTGAAGATTTCTTATTCATCTAAGCTTAATATGTTTCCTTACTATAATATTAGCAGAGGATTACTGATTTTATATTATATTGCATGCTATACACACCACACCGTTTGTGTTGTTTTATTTGTGAACAAGAGAATTACACTGTCTCTTTAATATAGGCATATAAGTAATAGGAAAGGGCCTGAAAAAAGGACAGCAAGGTCAAATCACAGTGCTCTCTAGGAATGTGATCTTGGTCAAGGCTTGGAGATGTGTCCATGCGCTAGACTATGAATATAACAATCCAAGACTTAGCCCTAACTCCAATTTTTTTTGTAATATAAAAGATACATAAAGCTAAGCATAAAGAGTTGTGTAACATTCATATAATGATACAACAATACAATGTCTCTACGATCCATGAATAGCATTAGTTTTCTATAATACATTTTTCATTGTTATGTAAACTTCTGTCCTCTATAAATGTATTATTTATGTGTTGAAATATCAGAAACTTTATAATGTTTTCAAACAGTTATAACCTTTAATGGAGTCATTAGTAGGAACAGAGTAAGTTACTCTAAAATGCAAGAATACTCACAATCTAAGAAAAACCAACATAAACAATGATCTACAAATTTTTGCAACAAATAACATCTGTGGCGGACCACCAGAATGTCAGAATGTCACTGCCAAGATTTATCTTTCCCTTAGTGTTTGTAGCTCCAGAGCAGATTCAGTTATATAGCTGTATAGCAGGCACTAGCTGAGAATGAGTGTAGGGAAGTAGACCTGGTTTATTGCCAAAACAGGTCACAATTTTATAACTGGGGTCTCAACAGGAGGTCCCCATCAAGAACAAAAGAAGTGCGACATCCCTGACACCTTGGTGTCTGTACCTGAGCATGTCATTTAATTAGCGGCTAGACACCTTGGTAGGGGCTACAATCTAAGTATAATTCCCAGGTGACCGGGTGTTCTGTCACAACATCCCGACAAAAGCAAAGAACATATCAGAGGTACTCCATAATACTCTTTACTCAACATGTGGAATGTAATGACCACATGTAGATAAATTATAAAAGTAAGAATATTCTCCAGAGAAGTGGTTTTCAAACAATGTGCTGTGGTACACGTGTGTGCCTCATGCCACCTCAAAGTGTGCCACACATTTCTGGGTTGTACTAGGCTGAATGCATTCCTTAAGTGTATGTGTGTTTATATTGTTTTTTTTTTAAAGTACCCACATTAAAATTGGGATTACCATCTTACGAACAATCAGCAAGTCAATTTAGCTAGAAGTATGCACATCAGTCAGGTTAGGTGGCAACAAAAATCTGATATTTGTAAGCAGCTCATGAAGTGTGCCTTGGTCCAAAAAGATTGGGAACCACTGCTCTAGAGTATGTAGCAAAGAGTCTAGGTGCCCTCTAGTGTTTGCATGAGGAAAATAACATTCTAAAGTTTGATAGTGAAATCCATGATGAAAACAACCATACTAAAGAAAAATGAAATTAAAATAAATACAATTATGCAAAATAACAAAATGGTCATTTACCCAAAAACACATATTTACCTGTGAAGATGTGCATATGTATTGGTGTATGCACATATTACTCCTCTATACCACTAGGTTATTTTTATAAAATTGAGCCATGGTTGATTGAAGATTTTTGCCATGTTAGCCCTGGATGGCGGTTTTCACTGTTTGTCACTAAAAAGTAGCCATTAAACATTGTTAATATCACGTCAATATCATATCTAGTAAAGGCATTCAGCTGCAATATACTACCAGGTTTCCTTGGTCCACCACTGTGCTTAAGGTTTGTATGTCTGCCTGCAGTGATACTACTTACTGTTTGCATTTTAAAAACTGGATGGACGTCATGAAAAAGACTTGCTGCTAAAGAAACTTCATAAGAACACTAAAAATGTGAAGATGGTCCTAGCTGCTATCACAACTCTATGATATTTTTACTGTCCTGGTAGAGTTGTTATGACAACCCCAATGTGCTTTTAGTGTCCTAGTAGAGTTTGCGCACGATTATCTATGTAAGTTTCCCTTAGTGTTTGCATACACCTAACTTGTCATATTTTACATGTATTTAAAGGGAACCTATAGTGCAAAAATAATCTCTTTTCGACCACTGCCCACCCCCTTTGCTGAAATAACAATTACTTAATTTATATACAGCATCGAGACTGCTCTGGAAAAAATGGAGAGCATGCCTACTGAAATCTCATCTGAGCCAGTGCTTCTCATAGAAAGGCATATGTTTGGACATACACATGCACAACCAGGCGATTAGTCTGTGTGGTTTAAACATATGGCAGAAAAGAATTGTCAGTGGTTAACTGTTACATTTTGTGGCATGGGATCACAAACCTTAGTAACAACCATTTTAACAATTATAGACTGGTCGGTAAAATATTGAGACAGACATGGTAAAAAGCCCAGCTAAAAGATATCTTACAATCAGACTGCAGGAGAAAAAAATACTTATTCACTGATTTTATGTCTACTCTGACTTTACAAAAACTGCTTATATGCAGAGTCAGTGATTACCAACCGGCATATGTATCTCTAGCATGCATCTTGCTGGCCAAATAAATCAGTTAGTATGTTACACATTGTAAAGGAGCTCTTGTACTCCAACTGAGTACCTCTGCCATGTCAACCTCCTCTCTGCTATCATGGACTCTGGAGTGCTTCAAACCCACGAAGCTTGATTTGGGTCTCAGAGGACCTCTTTCAATGGACCGGGCTGCAGCTCCCTTTTCCAGGCAGTTATCATCACCTCTGCCTATGCCACTTCTGTTCCTCTCCCAGGAAGGTATCAACACCTATGCCCAGGACCGCCATCAGTGGGTGACAACCATGACTGTTGTCACGGGCCCGGCTGTCCGGGCCCCACGTGTAGCGGCGGAACTGCCGCAGGTACAGTTGCACCGGGGCCCACACGCTGATGGGGCCCTGAGGGTGGGCCACGCACTTAGGGCCACTCGATGGGCCCTATATCTTCAGGGGCCCGGTCAGCACTGTGGCCGTGTAATATCGCGACCGCGCCCCTTTAAAAAAGCCACAACGCAAGTGCTGCTGAGAGGAAGTGGTCACTTCCTCCCAGCTCACTCCACGCGGGAGGACCGCCAGCTAGACTGTGAAGAGAGAGAGCCAGCCGACTCCTATCAGCCCCAACCAACCTCCTGCAAAGAAAAGGTAAGAGAGAGGAGGGTGCCTGAAAAATTAATAATATTCACCAGGGGATGGGTTAGTGTGCTGCCATTGGCTGTCTGGTGCCAGCATGCAGACAACAATCTTGCATATAATTCCCATTCTCTGTAAATTGATCACATACAGGAGGCTCTTGCAGGATCTAGCAAGCTATTAACATAGCAGGGGATAAGAAAATTGTAATAACACAGAAATTGCACCTGCCACTACACTGCTCCTGCTCCACCACCTACCACCACTGTGCCTCCTGCTCCCCCACCTGCCACTAAACTGCCCCTGCTCAACCACCTACCACCACTGTGCCTCCTGCCACTACACTTCCTCTGCTCCCCCACCTATTAGTATACACTGCCCCCTTATCCCCCACCTACCTCCACTGTGTCACTGCTTCCCCTCCAGTCCATAATGGAAAGAGGTAAGTAACAGTCTGTCTGCAAATGCTTTTAAATGTGTGTGACTGACTGTCTGTAAGTGAGTGTGTGTGTGACTGGCTACACCTGTTTATGTGTGACTATGTGCCTGTGTGCATGTGACTCTGCAAAAATACACACCTGCATTCACACATGGGCCTACATGCATGTTTCTTTCTGAATAAAATACCCATTACAAACAGTCAATAAACCCAGCACATATATCACACACAGTCAATACAACCATTACAAATATTACACACAGCCATCACGCCTATCACACACAGACACCACACACACTACATGCATATTATTATGAAATTTATTACAGTGGAGCTCTGTCATCCAAAATACAGTATGTTGCTGTCTTCCGAGCTCCATCCAATCAGAACGTTGCCACGGTTTACCAAAGGAAAGCTCTGACACTTTAAGTGCCTGAGCTCATGAGCCAGTTACTCATGGTCTGCACCAGGAGGCGCCAACCAGATTCCCAGCACACTGGATCACCAGAGATCAGCATGCCCCCCTCCATGCAAGGTAACAACAGGGAAGGGGGAATTAATTTTTGTTTTTAAATAATTATTAATTTGATAAATATTATATACAATCACACACTCTACATGGATGCAGGGTTATGACTAGGGAGGGAGCTGTGAAGATTTTTCGCACAGGGCGCCTAAAGGCTTAAGGCCGGCCCTGTGAGTGTATATAAATACACACACAATCACAAACATACACCCACATAACTACAGACACACACACAATCACAACAAAGACATGCTTGACCACACACATACAAACAAAACAAAATCACATACACACAAAAATCACATTCATACACACATATTTAGTAATTAGGAGGTCCATCCAACATCCCTACCTTACTCTGGGAGGGTTGAAGTGGATTCTCCCCCTGGTGACTAGCAGTTCCTGCTCGGCTGGGATCTCTGTGCTCTTCCTGCACAGCTCACTCATGATCCTAGTAGTGATGCCAATGCCAGGATAATGTCATATCCCAGCTGCCGCGCGCACTAACTCAGGGAGGGTGCAGGTATAATGGCAGAGAGGGTATTATAACAAGGTGGGGGTTGGGAGTATAATGGCAGGGAGGGTGGGGGTATAATGTCAGTTAGGTTATTATGATCAGGTTGGGATTGGTGGTATAATGGCAGGGAGGGTGGGGGTATAATGGCATATAGGGCAGAGAGGGTGGGGGTATAATGGCAGAGAGGGAATTATAACAAGGTGGGGATTGGAGTATATATTGGCAGGGAGGGTGGGGTATAATGGCAAGGAGGGTATTATGGCAAGGTGGTAATTAGGGGTATAATGGCAGGGAAGGCGAAGGTATGGGGCAGGGAGGGTGGGGGTATAATGGCCGGGAGGGTATTATGACAAGGTGGGGATTGGGGGTATAATAGCAGGGAGGGTGAGGGTATAGGGCAGGAAGGGTATTGGTGGTATAATGGCAGGGAGGGTGGGGGTATAATGGCATATAGGGCAGAGAGGGTGGGGGTATAATGGCAGAGAGGGAATTATAACAAGGTGGGGATTGGAGTATATATTGGCAGGGAGGGTGGGGTATAATGGCAAGGAGGGTATTATGGCAAGGTGGTAATTAGGGGTATAATGGCAGGGAAGGCGAAGGTATGGGGCAGGGAGGGTGGGGGTATAATGGCCGGGAGGGTATTATGACAAGGTGGGGATTGGGGGTATAATAGCAGGGAGGGTGAGGGTATAGGGCAGGAAGGGTATTGGGGGTATAATGGCAGGGAGGGTGGGGGTATAATGGCAGGAAGGGTATTATACAGCTATGAAGAGGGGGATGTGACAGTGTGAATTTACAAGAGCTCTATAATATTATTCACTCACCATTCAGGGGGTGCAGGAGCAGCAGGGCCTGTCTCAGCTCTTTCAGCATCCAAGCAGCTCCTTCCCAGTGTCAGGCAGTGCAGTAGGTGTAGGGGATCTAGACAGGCTGACTCTGATCCCCTGCATGTTCAGAGTGGCCGCAGGGGAGAAACCTGGCTCTGCGCCCCCTGCTGGTACACTCCATAATAACCTCTCTGCTGCTCAGTGATGACTCCCCATCTTGTGCTATGGCATATACAAGCACATGTATCTGTTAGTTAATTACACGTAGTCAGTGAACTGTCATCAATGCACTGAGCATGTGCAAGAACAGAAACCACATTCCATTCTCTCCTAAGTTCCATACTGCCTGTCCATATAAAGTAATCCTGTGTATCCTGTTTGCCGATTGGTGTAAGGGTACAGATGGGGGATGTATAGTCTATAAAATGCCTATACTCCATGTACTCAGTGCTCACACATTTTGGATATGAGTTCAGCTGAGACCCGATCTGTGAAAATAAAAATCTTTGCTTCCTGTACTGACCTGCGTCCGGACTCTCTGTGCGTGGCTTGTCCAAAATTCTGCTATTACATTTCTACTTACATTTTTGCAAAGAGTTCAGGGTGTTGCCTTAGCCTCAAATTTCCCCATATCCTAATCTGAGCATCTGTGAGATGTGCTGGAACAATAAATACGATCCATGGAGGCCCCACCTCACAACTTGCAAGACTTAAAGGATTTACTGCTAATGTCTTGGTGCCAGATACCACAGGATACATTCAGAGGTCTTGTGTAGTCCATTCCTTGAAGCAAAGGAGCAGTTTTGGCAGCATGAGGAGAACCTACACAATTTTAGGCAGGTGGTTTTAATGTTGTGGCTGATCAGTGTACACGTGTGTGAGAGCAATTCTTTTTTCTTAATTTTGATCAGAGTGTGGGATACCAAGCATGAAGCGAAAAAAGCAGAGTATTTATGAATTAAGTGGTGGAGTTTGGGTATGTCCAGGTGCTGGTCTTGATTGTGGAGTCATCTAGATTTGCTCGGGGCTCTATCCCTAAGTGTATTTGGGGCTAGAATTGGCCCTACTTTATAGGCATTAAGCAGCTTGAAGAGGTTATTTTATTTAATTTACTCTTAAGCAAAGATCCATTAAATGGTTTAAATGGTACTCTTGATAAGGTACATACAGCTTACAAAACGTGCTGCGGTATCCGTTCTGCACGTAGTTAAAAGGTGGTTCTTTACGTTTGCTTTAATTCAAAGATTACAAGTAAAAAATATTGAATATTTTAAAAGGACAATCTATTTAGGTGTCTTAATCACTTTTCTGATTTACCCATGATGCCATTGTATCATAATGTGAGCAGTTTACTTTAATATAAACGAAAGTGTAAGGGCTTGGTAATCAATGCTATTTTATACATTATGAGAGATTTATCCAAATGTTTGTTCAAAAAGTGGTGCAAATATTTAAAAGGGGGGAAGACAGCAATGCAATGTGCTTGATGGCTTCACTGATTTCCATGGTGTTTGGAGCACATTTAGTACTTTAAAACACTTTTTAAAACAGAACACTTTGATAAATCTGACCAATTGCTTTCCATTTTTTTATTATTTTTTTTTTAAATTCTTTATTTTATTGCGGCATATGAGATGGGGTACAGAAGAGAGGAAAGGGAAATGTACATTTTGTTCACAGGATGGGGTAGTACATCGTTATCATTAGGTAGATACATTTCCTTGTTTAGTAATACCACTTTTCTTGTTTTTCAAGTCGATTAACGCAAAAAGATTAAAACTGTTATAGCTATTCTATGCATGCTTAGTTGAGCAATGGTTGTGTGCTTATTAAGTTACAGGCTTATGCAAAATATCAGTTACAGGTTTCTCTAGCTGATTGAATGAATTTGACCACCAGGGGGCAGAAAGTCGCTGGGGTAGCCAGCTAAAGCGTGCATGTGTGCACCGTCATTGTTAAGTGATTTCTAAATCGTTGCCATGTGAATCTGCAGAAACAAAATCAACCTTATTAAACTCAAAATGAACTCAAAGTAATACTGGGACTGAGAATGACCTGTTAACATAAAGGATATACAATGCTCTGCTAGGATTCTAATTATATATGAGTAACAGTCGCTTAATTACTCCTGCAGCAGTGCTGGGTCGGCTGGCGACCTGGCTGTAGACAAGTTCCTTTTGTTCCACGCTGAGGTACTTGTTGGCCAGAAGTGTATTCGGGCTTATGTGTCTGCCGATATCAGTCTCATATATAAAATGAGGCCCGTTATTCCTCCATGTTCAAGCAGGGTCAGTGTCCCAGTATAGTCCCCGCAGATCTGTCGTCTATAATGAGTGATGCTGTCTCAGGTGGTACCAGTATTAGCCGTGCCTACTTGCTAAATGTAGACCCTTCAGAATTGACTGACGGGCGGAGTGGGTATACCGCTAGCCGCTGTCCGCTGTCCCTGAGAAGTGGTCTGGGTTGCTTCCATTTCCAGACAGCACCTAGCCGTTGTTCTGCAGTTGCTGCCTCTGGGCGCGGCGGCCATCTTGTGTTTTGCCTCGCGGTCCCTGGGTGATCTTTTCACTGCGTCTGTGGCCAAGAAGGATCACTGCCTCCACGGTGGGGTCCGGGATAACCCCCCCGGCCCACAGGGGGGGGAACGGGGCCCTCAGCGGGCGTGTGGGAGGGTCCACCGGACTAAGCGCGGGAGATCGGCCGTTTCTCCCGCCAGAGCCTCACGATAGGCCGCAGTTCCATCTGCCCAGCATTCAGCTTTGCCAGCTCGACGAGGGCCGACAGCCGCACCGAGGGTTTTGGCTCGGGTCCCCTTTGCCTTCTCATTTCTACCTAGTGCGTTTTAGGGGAGATTTTGTAGTTTTGGGGCTGTTTATTAAGCATTCATCGTGGAGCCGAGGCACCCCACGTCCGTCCAGCTCGGCGGTCAGGCCCCGCCCCCAATTATTATTTTTTTTATCTGAGTTTTTACTCAACTTGCAATAGGCATTGACTGGAAGAATTAAATGGTTTTAAGATTTTTTTAGAGAAAAATCACAATGACAATCAAGAACAGTCTACAATGGATGAAGGAACCTTTAGTTTGTCAACATATTTTCTATTCTTAAAAAAGTCCACATAATCAAATTGTTTTAATTGAATTTCTTGTATTTAACCAAGAACCTCATCAAGTGATTTAGATCAATGGCCATCACTGATGTCTGTATGATTGGACATTCACCAAATTGCAGTTGACAGGTCCTTTTCATATCACATGCTCTAATAGTAACTTAAGTCAAGTGGCCCCTTGGGAAATAAGTGTTACAGTTTAAGTCATGAAAAAGTATAAGCACACACCACGCACACTTTTTGTATAAAAGTACAAAAGTTGCAAGCCTAGCAAGCATAACTCTATTCAGATGATGAATTGAGCAATAAATGCATCCATTACGTAGATATATGTCTGCAATCTGTTTCTCTTGTAATAACAGCTCTAGAGGGTGCACTGGAAATGTGCCGGACTTGAACAATCTCACACTGTAAGTGTTTTACAATATACTGGCCTTTTGGTAGAAGAGTCATTTCTAGTTCAAAGTCAATAACCACAGATATGTTTCTATAAAGATGAAACAAAAAAAATGACCAAGGAAAAATGAGATTAAACCTCAGCAAAACACAACCTTCAATCTGTGCCATGTCAGAGATGAAAATGGAGGGTTACCGGAGATTAAAAAAAAGCTCTTCTGTTATTGTTAAATATGTTATGACTCTTCACAGGGCACTTGAAGACCACCTAAATCTGACCTATTTCTAAGGTTACATCAGGGTGATGTTTGTATCTTCGAGACTTCAAAGCCACTGATCATTCCCTTCGTTTCAATCACTGTCTAAATTCCTATATAGAAACACAGCTAACAAAATTCATAGGTATTTGTTCACCAACATGAAAAATATATACAGAAATAGATAATATTTTGTTTTAGAAAACTAAATAATATTAAAAAAAACTACAACTTTTTAAAATATACATATATATTCAATCTGTAAAAATCTGTATATTGGAAATGTGGGTAACGTGAAGTTAAATAACCCTTACCTGACATGGATGACTCACTACAGATCTGTTATAACCTTCAATTGCAGAGTGTTACAGATGTTGGTTATCCCACATAGTGTATTAATCTCATAAGAGCAATGATTAGTTAAAGGACCACTATAGTGCCAGGAAAACATACTAGTTTTCCTGGCACTATAGGGTCTCTAGGTCCCCCCCACCCATCGGGCTCTAGGGGATGGAAGGGGTTAAATCTTACCCGTTTTCCCCTGCCGGGCTCCCTCAGCGTGGGGAACTCTCCTCCTCCTTTTCACCGTCATCGGCTGAATGCGCATGGACGGCAAGAGCCGAGAGCGCATTCAGCCAGTCCATAGGAAAGCATCCTCAATGCTTTCCTATGGACGCTGGCGTCTTCTCACTGGGAAAAATCACAGTGAGAAGCGCGGAAGCGCCTCTAGCGGCTGTCAATGAGACACCCACTAGAGGCTGGATTAACCCATTCTCTGAAACTGCTATGTTTACAGCAAAAAGGGTTAAACCTTGATGGACCTGGCACCCAGACCACTTCATTAAGCTGAAGTGGTCTGGGTGCCTATAGTGGTCCTTTAAGACCTGCCAATATCTGAAGTACGTTGGAGCAAGTGTTTTATTAAGATAAAATATATCTGCATAATGTAATCTCAGCAGTATCATTTTGACATATACATGGTTAGGCGAATGTACTTTAAATAGTTTACACATGGTTTAACTACTTACCTCTGTTTTTAAAGTTTGTCAACTTAAGTGGGGTCCTCCACGTGCCTGCTTCTCTGCTGTTGGTAACTCTCCACCTTTGAGTAAGATTAATGGTGCAGGACTATGACTAAGAGCAATCACTTATCTTATCCAATATGTTGATCTTGTACGACAGAGCTTAGTTTAGTGGAGCTAATGGAAGCTCCTAGCAGAATCTTTCGGCTCCAAAAGAGGCTGCGGCCAGTGTTCGGCAGACCCCTGGTAAGTTGTCCGACTATTTGGAAATGGTTTGACTACTAATCCTGTGAGGGCTGCAGAACAACACACGGCATCATAAGTACTACAGAAAGCTGTGGTCATTATGTTACTTGGACTGCTGCTTTAACAGTGATATAACGCCCATAGGTTAACCACCATTACATAGACCTGTGCTTGTAATAAAGTTAGAAAACACGTTTTCTACAACTCTCAACCACACCATATTCAATGGCAGAACACTACAGTGTCATGTAGAAATTACATGGACTGAAAATTTTAGTATGCTTCACTCTGTGAAACATTAGATACTAAATATGCTAATAAGGAAAAAAAAAAATAATGAAATATAGGCTGCAAATTAGAATATACATTTTTAATTTCAGTTATATTAAAACTGATCTCTTAACAATTTTATGGGATATTAACATTAAAAACAAATTTTTCATATATTGAAAGACTGATCTGAGAAATGCTCAATTAATCTTATTCTTAAAAAATATATATATATATATATTTAAAAGTTTGTTAAATCGTTAAGATGATTATATGCAAGATGCGGAAATATTCTAAAATATCCTAAGGCACATTCGAATTTGAAAAATGCATTTTATTTTAAAAGCAAACACTAGCAACTTTTAGAGATGAACATTAAAGTATGCTTTTACAGACTTTACAACAATCTTTCAATAAGCTTTCTCCACACAAACGTAGGCAGGCAAGGCCTGAACCATCCATTTGCTACCATTTTTCTCAGAAAAGAATTCATAGACGTACGTTCCAAGAACAGCACGGTACGAATATGTTTTAAGTTTACAGTATTCTTTGAAGGCTACCACTCATATTTTAAGGATGTTATATGAGATGACAGTTTTCGCGGACTTGTGGCAAATGATTCAACTATGTACACTGCCACAGATCATCAAAAGAATGTGAATCAGTGAGGAATGATGATGGTTCATCCCCAAATCCAGACAGATCAAATGGAATGTGTTATTGACAGTTTCACGTTCATTCTTAGTCATTTTTTTCTTCTAGAAAACAATTATTATTTACAGAAAGTTGAACTCTGAGATAGAATATGCTTCTACGACAAAATAATGTCTTTCTGACGTTTCTGTGGAATGGAATTCAACTGCATTTTTTTTTACATCAGATTGTCTATTATGTAATAGAGCTAACAAGAAGCTTGGGTGGTGGGGTAAAAATTGGTATCGCTCTACACTCCTGTAAACATGAACCCAATAACTTGACTCATAAAAATGAGGTAGTCCTGTGTCATAATCCTAATAAATCAAACATGGTCAGCAACTCCTATAGCAATGCTGTAAATTATCATGTGGCCCCAAAGTTGAAAGGTATTTCCTCTGTTTACCTGTGTACACAATATCGATTTAAACAAGGTATGTATATTTACCATATTTAGAGCCAGCTGATTCTGAGTAAAGAGTATTGTAACAGGAAGTAACATTTGCCATATTCAGAAATTACAAAAGATCTGCTAACAATTAGCTCTCAAAACTTTTTTCATTTTCTTATTTTCTAAGAGAGAGAGAGAGAGAATAGATCTTAATTACTTCCTTTTTTTCTGTTAAAGACTGGCATAATCAGCACAATCAGGCATTTATGATGGATAAATATTGTGATACCCTGATAACAAGAAATTGGGAAATATCTTATTTTGTTTTACAATGAAACTCTAGCTTAAGGTTTTGCAAGGCTTCATTAAATCACTGCTATTTTGGGTTATTAAAAAAAAAATATATATATATTTTATTAGATATTACTATTGAGTTAATGTCTGCTCTACTTTCCAAGCTGTTCAGTACTGTTCTAGCCTATATTACTACTGTATGTCAGGTTTCTTAAATGATTGTGGATTAAGTTGTAGCACAACAGCTTCCAGTTATCTTTGCAGTTGGATATACATTTTTTTCTTCTTGTATTCTTACCAATATAAGTGCATTCTACAAGTGTGTTGATAGATCTTCTTAGCCCCCAATTCTCAAAGCCAGAAGTGATAATTGTAACCACAATTCTGGTTTTTGTTTGCAATGGTGCTACACAGCCAGGTATTCAATGTAATCTTGCTAAGATGCTTATTAGTGGGGTGTGCAGCAAAGCACTGTGTTCTGAAGCACCCACTCACGACCGCCATCTGGGGTGCACCCCTCCCCACCCTAAGTAGTGTTAGTTAGGGTGTTTTATGTTTATAATAGGATGGCTGTCTGATGTGTAAAAAAAAAAAATATATATATATATATATCAGTAATTGCTTCCTGCTCCATTCACCAAGTATAGAGCCCTACATAAATGGCTTCAGCCCTCAAAGACCCCATGCCCAACTTTTCCACCCCAGCAACACCTATATGTAAACCTCAAAAAAAGATCTCTCAGACTGTTATGTCTGCTCATCTAGGGAAACGTTACTGATTGCATTGGTAAGTTAACCACTGTCAGATTGACAGGCACTGACTGCTTCGATCTTCATGCCAGTTAAACGATATTTTAGTTAAAAGGGCATTCTAAGCAATGCACTCACTGAATTATTTGTGAAATACTAAATTGCAATGTATTGAACAACTGAAAATATGTGGGTAAATAGTCCAGCTGTGTCTATAGCTGGCTTGGACAGTTAATATTATTCCAAAACCAGTTAATGCTACCAAAGTTGTAAAATTCAGTTTTCAACTCATTAGTTTGGAGTTTAGTGTATAAACCCTACAAACCACAATCTTGATATAAGCCATAAAAGGGGGGAACAAAAAGTAAAAAGTGAATTATAATGGTTTGCCTGTCTATACTACTTTTCCAAATATATTCTCATTTTAATATATCCTACATTTCAGTAGTTTTTAACTAAGAATGAATTGCTACACTTCCACAAAATGGATTCCTTTGAGTGTAATCTACCAGCTGTGCACTTTAGAAGACAGCGGAGCAATTGACAGTGATATATAGTCATATCCAATAAATGCTTTTATAGAAGCAGTGCATGGTGTGATTCCATCAAGATTTGGTCATACAGATGCAGGTAATTATCATGCAGGTTAAGCAATTTATAAAACACACATGAAACAAGTTTTAAAATACGACACCATTACACAATTGCATACATATAAAGAAAATATATTTAGTTTTATTAAAGAACGTTTTACATTGGCATACAAAATACATGTGCTTTTTTTTTTTTCTTATGTACTTAAACTTATATTAAATTCAAGTTGCCACGAGTTCAGTGTTTCTCAATAGTGTTACAGATATCAATACAATTAAATCTCACAAAATACTGTAACAGTCTTTTATATCATCTAGCAAAACAGAAAGCCTGAATTTAAATATAACGCGTAATGTAATAATAATCATATAAGCCATCAATTCCACAAAGTGACAAAATATATTTATAACAGGAAAAGCAGACATCAAATCACCACTTTGAGGCACATAATTAGAGTTATTTATTAAAGTGAGAATTCAAAGTGAATTTCAAATTCAAGGCCAAAGTAGCCAGACTGGCATCCTAGAGGACATTGAGAAATTTCCAGTTTGGCTGTTTTGCTCTTAAACTTGAACTTTACTTTGAATTTTCATTTTAGTGAATAACCTTAAATTATATGGAGAGGACGGAGTGTGTAGGATCAATAGAAATAAAATTCTGATAAGGTGCTTACATATAAACAAAAATGCAGTATGCATTGTATATTCTGCCTTGGAACACTGCAATAATCTGTTTGAATAAAAATACACTGGTCAGATAACACACAGATCTAGATCTAAAACACCATAAGTCCTAACGGTATATCACACTTTTTTTATAGAGTGTGATTGTTACATTTAATTCAGTACATTACAGTAAATTTCCAAGATCCATAGTGAAACACCTTTTCTATTTTAATTTATGGGTCAGTAATACTCAAATTCAGCTTTTTTACCGCTTTAAAGAAACCATCAAGCCATGTGCAATGTTTATTCATGCTTGATGATTATTTGACAAGCCATGAATTCTAGAACACATTTTGTTCATCATAAAGAATGGTTTTATTTTTAGAATATGTCAATCTGTTCGATAGTTTGTTCGATTATCAAATTGATTTGCATCTGATCTCCAATGAGGTTATTCCCTAAACTTTGAATGATCAAGAATTAGACATTTTAGGCCAAAGTAGTTCAACTGAAAACATAGTTGACATGTTCACCAAGATATTCCAAAAGACAAATTAAAAGACAAAAATAGATATTCCAATAGACTAAATAATAAATTCAATTTAGCTCAATCATCACACAATAGTGGAGTGAATGCTTGACTTTAAATGCAGCATGTGTCACAGTTTAGTAATTCTTACTGTGTTGCTGAAGAAGAGCGGAAAGTATTTTGGTTTTCATAGCATTAGGGGGAAAAAGGCATTCAACTTTGATTGTGCAAATGTATGCATACCCACACATTTTAAATATGCAGTATTTTGGGAGTTCATTGCCTCCACGACCCCAATACCCTTCCCCGCCCTCCCAAAAAAATATAATTATATGGATTGAAAATTATTGCAAATCTCACAAGGCTTACTAAAGCACATCAGTAGAATTATCACATACAAGCTCAGTATGCAAAGCAGCTAGCATGGCAATTTGCATTGAAATTATCAAGAAAGAATCTGCATCGGAAAAAAGGAAACAAATAAGCTCTACCTGAAACGATTTATTAAAGTTTGTAAAACAATGGCAAGTCAGATAACCTTGGATACTACATATATATGAAGGTAGACCTAAAATTAATTCATACGCATTCTGCATTCTACAACAATGCACAGTACAGGCATGTGGATGTGTGTGTATATCTTTCTATTATCATCTATTGCAGGATTCAGAACACACACTCTGTAAACATATTTTGTAGTCTATAATTTAGCACTTGGTCTGCAGGAGTTTTAGGCTTTCTCTCCTCTACAGCATCTTGATTGATGTAGAAACATGACCCAGACATTGCAAGACTAGATCAGAAAGTTGTGATTCCATCACTCCGCTGGTTATAAAGGGCACTGAGGACAACGTTGGTAAACAGGCTAAATGCATTGCTCGAACTAGAATAAACACACAATATGCATGATGCAATGAAGGAAGTATCATAGTTGAGACAATAAAGCCTATTTCTGATACTTCTGCAGGCTAAACTGAGACAGCAATCATATCAGGAAATCAATTAGCTGTGTTTAGATTTTAGGTTAGACATATTACTACTTCGAATAATATAACTTGCAATGATTTCAAAATGAATTCTGTTTTGTACACTTAAAAGCCACACATTTAGTAGGAAAGATATTCGTACTGAATAAGCTGATTTAGACTGCAAGTTTACGGACTCCTTAGGTCTCTTCTTAAGGACATTACAAAAATCATAGGCTTAGTGACAGGTGAGATAACTTTGCTTAAGGAATTCCCGGTTTTGGGTGAAAAACACTCCAAACTGTTTTTTTTTAAACTGGGAAATAGCAATCTGAGAAGTGCAAAGAGTTTATGAAATTATTTGTATATTTGTATCATCTGCCCACTACTTCAATTGGCGGGATCATTTAACATTGTCATAAGACATTATCTTTAAAGGAACACTATAGTCACCTAAATTACTTTAGCTAAATAAAGCAGTTTTAGTGTATAGATCATTCCCCTGCAATTTCACTGCTCAATTCACTGTCATTTAGGAGTTAAATCACTTTGTTTCTGTTTATGCAGCCCTAGCCACACCTCCCCTGGCTATGATTGACAGAGCCTGCATGAAATAAAAACTGGTTTCACTTTCAAACAGATGTAATTTACCTTAAATAATTGTATCTCAATCTCTAAATTGAACTTTAATAACATACAGGAGGCTCTTGCAGGGTCTAGCAAGCTATTAACATAGCAGGGGATAAGAAAATCTTAATTAAACAGAACTTTCAATAAAGAAAGCCTAAATAGGGCTCTCTTTACAGGAAGTGTTTATGGAAGGCTGTGCAAGTCACATGCAGGGAGGTGTGACTAGGGTTCATAAACAAAGGGATTTAACTCCTAAATGCCAGAGGATTGAGCAGTGAGGCTGCAGGGGCAGATGAACGTGTACAAGGATTTTGACATTTCAGGTTATCTGCTTTTTCATCTATTATCTATATATCAATTTCTTACTATCTTTCCACTCCCATAGAGTTACTTGGCAAATGTTTAATGGTATATGAGAGCATGCAGACTTCCTGGTCTAGACAGATGGGCAGGGCTATCAGAATAATACAGGAAATGAAAAACATTAAAGGTAAACATTTGTTTATTGCATGCAGGGCTTAAAAGTCCTACTGTAGTAGCCAATTAGCCTGGAGAAACAATGGTACACTTACCAGGGTGTGTTTCTACTAGTAAGGCCTGAATCTTCACTTGTCAAAGGATAGAGGCGAGTGGAAATGTTGAACCCTGAATATATTGTGTATATAATGCATTACAAATAGGTCACCTTCAGAAGTATGGGAAGATAAAATAATGAGTGCTTAAGAGCACTATAAATGTTGGACTGAATTGGGTCACATATATTGTTGTGGAGGATGGTATTTTGCCATCAAAGGAGGTAGACCCTGGAGAGGATTTAACAAAATGTCATGATCTGAACTAATGCACAACTTTACCATGAGCACAGATGAGCTTATATTTTCCTTTAAACACCAGCAGATTGCACTTAAATTTTTTTTTTTAAATGTATAGACAAATAAAGTGTCAAATGCATTTCTAGAACTGTACAGGTTTAAAAGCACAAGAGAGAATGAAATAATATGGCGTCATTGCATTTAAATGACCGGTTGGCCAAAATTTGGCAAATTGAAAAAAAATCACAGATTTAGTCAGAAATTTACTATTTTAGCCTTTCAGTTTTCAATTAATTATTCAGTGAATAAACCCAATCTCTGTTTAGGCAAGATTAGGTACATTTATATTCCCTAAAAAAAAATAAAAAAAATAAGCTTGGTTTACCAAACATGCAAATGAACGGAACCAATCCAAATGACATTCGTTTATCAAATCTACATAAAACAGTTAGGGAACGTTGCTGAAATCACCTATCATGCAAGTTAAAAAGATAAGCTATGGTGTCAATTCTTCCTTGATATCCAATTAATATAGAAAACACATGAAAAAAAACAGAATTTTTAACCATCTTATACAATGAGAAGCTATACACTCACACATTGTAGAGCAATGATCTGATCACACTGGTATAAAAGTGAAGATCGTTACTGTAAAAATGTATTTCTATTACTGTTCCATGGACCCAAATATGTTGCGTTGACAATATTACTATATTATTTTTCCCTCATGAACAGATGAATACATAGGAAAAAGTATGAGGAAAACAGGATATTTGGCTATCACAGTAGACACTTCAGTTTGTGCGTACACATCACTTAATATATTTTAGAACTATTCTTACACATTACGTTCTATTTTTCTGCATAAAGATATCAAATAGGGATCAAGTTACATAGGTCCTAAGTTTTCCTAAATTCATATGCATTATTTTATATTAATAACACTAACAGTAAGATAAAACCATCCATAGGTTAATACGGCAATATTTCCTGACATTTTATATTGTCCAATGTCCAAGAAGTAAAATCCTCTGAAAATCTTAGTCCCTTGTAATGTGGGCTTGGCATAAAGTTTAGGGGAAAAAAAGAAGAGAAAAAAGAAAAATGAATAAACTTTTGACAACATTGTATGTCTCCCTAGAATTCAGGGCTGTAGAACAGATTTCCAGTAACAGCACGCCTTTTTATCTCCTTCCACAAGAGTTCCCTCTCTCGAGCAGCACCCTTCATAATTCCACGGTTCTCTTGAGCCCTCCTGGACAGGTAAGGCAGGACTTCATTTACAGGTCCATATGGGACATATTTATAAACTGGATAACCTGCCTGACCTGTTAACAAAACAGAGATGTAATTAATAAAATAATTTAAAAACTAGTATATCATGTTATTCAGTTTTGTGTCAGTGTTTTTATTCTATTTAAAACCTCTTGTAAAATAAAAGCAATTTATAAAAAGAGTATGAAAGTATGTATCAAATTTACAGATCTTTCAGGATGTGATAATCACGATCATGTGAGCAACACACACTCTTCTGTAGCCCATTAAGAACCAATGATGGACACGTCTGTCCTTGCGCATCCTACCCTGGAATGGAATATTCTATTCATTTAGAGACAGAACTGCACAGAAAAGTCAATCAAGATAGCACAAATAATATTGGCCCTTGAGGGACTAATAAAAATCACAAGAATGTTTATTTAGTAGGCTGCTTAAAGCCCGTTTCTTCTGCAGTTAGACAGTGTAGCCTTCAGCAATGAAAATTAGGACTTGATTATGTTAACACTTACCAAGTGGGAAGCTGATCTGATCGCACATCCCCAGCAATTGCCCAAAATACACCTTTTTCTCATTAGGATAAATACCTAGCTCATTCATCCTGCAAACAGATGAATAAACATGATCAAAGTGAATTACACTGAGAGAATTTTATAACTAATTATAGGACCTTAATCTCCTAAAACGATATGCCAAAAGTCTACAAAGAAGTAAAGTTTTGTACCAGTTAACTGTAAGATTTTTAATGTCAAGGACAGTGGACATGAGCAAGTAGCACAGCATACATTAAAAGGCTTAATTAAGTAAAGCTTTGCCACTGGTCATAAGGTTTGCAGAAATCTATCACAATACTCTGTAGTTACACTAACTCGAAAAGAGCTTTGTTTTAGCATTAGAAAAATAATAATAATTGAAGGAAATGTATTCAGATTATGAATTTGCTGGGACTATAAGGGTAGCAGTGTGTAGTGAGACTTGCAGGATTTGTGAAGATGGTATATGTAGATGGAAAAAAATAGCTTGAACAATAAAAGACTTGATATGCAATTTAGAAGTATGATATTGCAACAGCGCTGCAACTTTTGGATGCCCCAGCAACTTACAAAAAGATAGGGCACTGGAGACATTTATGAAATAAGTGATGTATTGTTCAGTCATTTGCAGAATCCATTAGCACCATAGTAAGGATTAACAATACCCAAGTAAATTGAAATTTAAAAGGGTTACTCCAAGCATCATAACCACCACAGTTTGCTGGCCCTGTTTCCAGGTAAAAAACAAACAAACCGTTTTTGCAACAAAATATGCATGACAGGAATGAATATGCACCAAATTGCCAAATTGAATTCTAGTTCCAGCTTGGAAAGGACACCCTATTAAAGGAGCACTATAGTGCCAGGAAAACAAACCCATTTTCCTGGCACCATAGGTTATTAGGTCCCTCCCCTCCCGCTGGGCTGAAAGGGTTTAAACTCCTTTCAGCCACTTACCTTAATCCAGCACCGGGCTCCCTCGGCACTGGTGACCTCCCCTCCCCCTGCCGACGCCAGCTCAGAATGCGCATGCGCGCGCTTTCAAGCCGTCCATAGGAAAGCATTACTCAATGCTTCCTATGGACGTCCAGCGTGAGTTCAATGCGATTTTCGCATTGAGGATCACAGAAGCGGCCTCTAGTGGCTGTCAGGGAGACAGGCACTAGAGGCTGGATTCACCCTCAATGTTTTCAGCTGCAGGGTTAAAAGTAGGGGGACCTAGTACCCAGACCACTTCATTCAGCTGAAGTGGTCTGGGTGCCTATAGTGGCCCTTTAATACTGCCAGAATTGGAGTTGCACCTTTGTATGTGCAGCGTTTCAAAATGAAACACTGCAATTACAGACTCCAGGCACCATGACTACTTCAAATGACTGATTTTAATGTTTAACTAGCATTTTTGTCATACTGCTGTGCAGGTAATATGCCATCAGCTAAAAGAATACAGTGTTTTTTTGCATATAGTTCAATTTTGGACAAAACACTGCTTCTCTGAACTCTATAAGATGCTTGAAATATACAAGGGATGCAATTCTTCAAAGCATTTCTGTATTGGATGCTTCTAAAAACAGTCCATAGATCCGAGTGTTCTAAATGGTGAGTAACAAGTTCCTTGGGACAACAGGGAATTATGCTGCACCACTTTTTAAAAAAATTTTTTTTACATTCTTTATTTTATTGGTGTAGATATTAAACAAGCAGCTTTGCACTGCCACAACAGCAGGTGCAAACAGATTTGTAGTCATATGGTAACAGTAGTATGACATCAAATACATTTTATTACCGTCACGGAGGCTCCTATTATGCTCTTTCCTTTAATTTCTCTCAGCAGCGAAGAGAGATGTATCCGAAAGAAAGACGAATAAACATAACATTGCATAGTAACTGTGCAACCAATCAGTATCCAGCATGTGGGGTTGCACTCTTCAACTCTTTCTTCGCTGCTCCCTCAGACCAGCTAAATACAATTTTGTTCTGCTATACTCCGCTGTATTTTAGAGTTTAACGTTATTATCTTTCTGGCTGTATTATTTATGCCTTAGTTACCTTGAATGTATGTTTTATATACTGTCTAGGGAGTGTACCTGTTTTTTTCTTTACTGCCTGATACCCACCCTCCCTCCCCTCGGGGACGCCTTCCCTACCTCCCTGTCAGTGACTTCTGTCCCGGAATCGGGGTTCCCCCTCCACATCTGTTCCCGCTCACCGACCATGGGAAATCTTGGTCGCCGGGACCCACCCACGGCCTTCGCTGCTTGCTTACACTTCGTCTGGGTGCTGTTCACAAGCTTTTTCATGTGCAGGGGGCGCCGTTCATTTCCACGGCCGCACATGCAAAACCCTGAGTGAACACTCTATACCCCCTCCAATTGACCAGGAGACTCCTGGCTTGACTGACACGCCTAAAGCTGTCCAAGATTGCATGCAACAACCGCGCAACAGAGCCACTGGCTCGGCAAAAGCTTCCGGCCAGAACTTGGAAAAGGGTGAAAGCCCATGAGATTCAAAAGTGAGGAGGAAGGATCAGACAAGACCTACTCAGATCCTTAGGAGGCCGAGATATCTGAGGGTGAGGACCTCACAGGGAAGCATTTTGCCTTTGCAACATCTAATAAGGCTAAGACGTCTGATCTATCAGATCTGGCAGGGTAAGGCGACCTCAGGGATGCCAAGGCAACCCCTGCGTTCGACCCTATGACCTACGCCACCCACACTCCGCAGAGTGGTAAATTCAGGAGCATATTGCGCAACACCAGACGATTATTATAGTAAAAAAGTAAACCAGACTCATCATGCATGTTTCAGTGCTTATGGAGCTCATAATCCGTAACAGAATGATAAGCTATGAGATAATACCACCAGGTATTGCCCAAATACTTCAGACAATATATAAAACAAGAGGAAAAAAAAACCGAAAAGCTAAATATATTCAATCATTCAGATCTCCCTGTACTGTAGCATTACATTAAGGATAAGCTGATGATGGAGGTGTGTGGTTGGTGGTCAAGTCAGCTCCAAAACTTCTGGCATGTGGCGTTGAATCTTGCCTCAAAGCTTCTCTCCTCCAGTCCCTGCTACCAGTGCTCGTTTGGTTGAGCAGTGGTTCAGCGCTATACGGTCACAGTTTCTTTAAACCGCGAGGCCTTTGCTGCAGGGAGGTGAGATTTCCCAGTGGGGACCAGGAAAACCCCCACCGGTCCAAATGGGGGTAAAAGCATGGCACAGGCAGCACAGGATTCTTCAGACAGGTGAGAGATCAGCCGCGTCTGCCACCTCGGAACCACCAGCAGGCCGCAGAAAGCTTAAGGACCCAGTTAGCATGCTCTAGAGACAGGAATATAAGTGCTGGGGGTGCACAAGTATCCTCACTGTAGTTTGAAGCATTTGCTGTTTGAAACAGAGCAGGATTGCATGTCTTATTAGTTAAAATCAATTATAAGTTGAAGAGCTCCCTCAGCCTGCTTCCTGCTTTCTTGATAGCCCAGCCCCGCCCCCCTCTGCACCACTTTTTAAAGAAATCAGAGTGGGGAGAGGAAAAACAAACAAACAAATAAATAACAAAAGAACATTCTATCTATGGTTATAATAATTGTATATACTTATAAGCATTAAAGGGACACTATAGTCACCTGAACAACTTCAGCTTATTGAGATTGTTCAGGTGAGAACTATAGCTCCCTGCAGCCTCTCTCATGTAAACACTGTATTTTCTGAGAAAATACAGTGTTTACATTTGAAGCTAGTAACACCTCTAGTTGCAGTCACTCAGACTGCCACCAGAGGAACTTCTGAGTTGATAAATGCATAATTCGCATTCATCTTCACGTTTTACGTCTTCACGCTTGGGGGAAAACATCAAACGTGCTATCAGCAGACAGGAGATAGGAGGCACTGTGAACAAGCCTCCTATGTCCTGTAGTAACCCGGGAGCCTGTCAGCAATGAAGAGCCAACAGTGTGAGAGATAAGATCTCCTGCACACAGCGTCGGCTCGAGCTGACAGGATGAAGACCGGAGACCGAGCAGGAGGGGAGGATCCAAACTGTAAGTAAATTTATTTTGTGACTGAGTGTAGGTGAGAGACAGTGTGAATGTAGGTGAGAGTGAGTGAGAGAGAGTGAAAGAGAAATATTTACTATAACATTATTACAAATAATTATTTACATTCAATTGTTTTATATAAAAGAAACCTGACCTGTCTTCCAAAATAATTGGCAATTATTAACATTTTCACTGAAATGACTTTTTATATTTTATAATGAATTGCTTGGTTCTGTCAAAACTGTCAGTAATGTATGACTTTCCATTACCTAAAAACATTAACTGTACTACATTAAAAATTAAATATAGATTTGTGAGACACTGTCATAGCGAATAAAGGGAAAGGATCACACATTTTACAAAAATAAAATAAATAAATAATTTAAAAAACATGAGAAACCGAAATTGACAAGACATGAATTAACAGTCTATTACAAAGTTCGTTGTGTGGATAAACAGCCTTCTCTAGATTAAACCTGTGACATCACTGGTGTTTGCTGGTGGAAGTCACATCATTTAAAAAAAAAAAGGATTTTTTTTATATTATGTTTACATTTACCTATATTTAACAGATATGCATTTGAGAGGTGTGAAAAATACATTGAAATGTATAAAGTCACACCTCTAAGCTGCAACTGTGAGCCTTCATCAGTCAGAGAAGATTAGAAATGAAACAGTGTTTTATATTTCTCCTCTTCAGACAAGGCAAATCTAATAAGCATTGCAGATGAACGGGATTATGATGTCATTTGTTAAATCTTTAATCGAAATTAAAAATAAAAGAGATCATGACATGGAAAAAGGTTAACACATGGTATAGCTGATTTTCAGTGTTTTAGACAAGCGTGTAAATTCCAGTTAAATGACAGTTCCCCTTTAAATTCTGTAAGCAGTGTAATACTAAGAGCAAATCAATAGAACAGACAGTTTTGAAGCTTCTCTGGACATGTGGAAAATGGCAAGAGTTTTAATCATTTTTTGGTTTCTATAGGTCACGAACACAGGCCCGAAATTAAACAGTAGGTGACACCTGCCAGACTGTCTTGCTTTTGCATTGATTCTGTTGGAGCTCTGAGTGTATCTCAAACTCTTACTCAGTGTGACTGTTTTCAGCTTAAAGGAACACATGATATAAAGGTGTGAATGAACCTGTTATGGAAGACCTGTACAGTGTTCTATCTATCTTGACAAAGAAAGGCAAACAATTCCTTCTGTGATTTTTCTGAATGGGGTGGGTTTATCACTGTAGTGATTCTTGTAAATTGCCACAGTTCTAAGATTCTTTGTGTAAGAGTCAGTGGACCTTCGTGCACCATGACTTATGGAATCAGCATATGCTATTAAAGTGCTTGGAGAGTACTTTTAAACCTCAAGATGTACTTACTAGGGTACATACAGAGAATCGTCACAGATTCCTCATGCCTTATTTGTATAAACTTTGATTTACCTGAATATGAATTTGTTTTGTTGGATTTTGATAGTTTATGATTAAATGCTTAACAGTATAAAACATTAATGTGCCTTACTTCACTTCCCCTGTAACACTGAACAATGTTTTGTATGCAAGTATGGTATAATAAAGTTGTCTAATACAAACTGAAACTATGCCTCGACGTAAGCAAGCATGTCGTGGGTGCGGTACTCCTTAAATGGCTTTACATGTTAAAGGGCCTGTTCTTTGAATGGATTGGCACGTACACTCACAGTCTGCAGAGTGTGCACCTGTGACTATTATTAGATTGCCATAGAGTTTGTGTTACATGATGCAAGGATGAAAAAAAGAGCAAAAGTAACATCCTTCGCTCTGCCGTTAGTTGCAGAAAGCAACATTTTAATTCACTCAGGGGCTTTGACCTAAACACGATGTCTCCAGCAATCAAAGGGCAGAGGTGGCAAATCACACCAAAATATCTGAATAAACCTTGGGACCGTATATTAAGCATCAAGATCATATTCATTCAAGGTGCTGAAATACAAACTCTTTGAGAAGTACAAACAACATTTTAAATGTGTTAGAATAGATTAGTTAAATGGAAGGTTAGCATATTATGATATATTTTCTACTTCGAAGTAACTCAAATATAAACATTAATAGTCTTTTGAAATATTTGTAACGTGATATTTTTATTATCTAGTTTAACCCAAGATCTTCTTTAATATGTAGGATAGATACTATAGAAATGAAGAAGAGGTTGATCAAAAAACATACGTACCTCTTGAGAGTGAATTTCACAGTCTCCTCATTGTGAGAGGCCACCATTACATTTGCTTTACGATTGTGCCGGATCTCTTCCAAGACATAATCCAGACATCTATGGGACAAAGGGGTACAATCAAATCCTACAATAGCACAAATGACATAATACAGATTCATACACTGAGCAAAACGGCACTAAACACTACTCGGGGACACATTAAATTGCATTATTACCATCTAGTAGCTAGGCTTGATCAAACAGGTACAGCTAAGAGGCAAAGTAGAATTCACTTTCATCTTTAAAAAGAAAAGCTAGTTCCCTAGGTGAAACATGTATATAATGGATATATATGTAGATTTGAGTAGCACGGTTAGTTGAGTAAATCAAATGCCAAATTAATAGGAGTATTGCAATATGCAATAATTGGACTATCAATACATGATAGAAAACACGCTTTTAGAGTTTCTTTTCTTCAGGTAAATCTACATGACTATGGAAGATACTGCATAGAGCTGCATAAAGAAGTAAATGATCAAACTAATCAGGAAAAAAATACATCAACAGAAAAAAATCACTCACAAACAAACAAACCAACCAACCAAAACAACGAAAAATATAATGCTATAAACACTTCCTTGCTGGGCAAATGGAAAGAGAAACGTAATATGCGTACAACAAAATCTCGTCAGAAAGAAATAAAATGCATCTCCCATCAAACTAAACAACAACAAAATACAAAATAAAGTGTCCAGTGATTAAACAACTCACCTAATATCTGAAAATATTCATCCAATGAATCAAAATTTCAAACAAATCACAGTCTGCACACAACATTGAGAAATCACACAGGCAATTCTGGGGTTATAAACCGCACTATTATCCGTAAAATACCCGACAAGTCAGCTCTATCCAAGGGGTTAACATTCTGTTCCAGCACAAATTGGATCATATTCATTTATATTCAGACTTGGAGGAATTATTCCAAAGATTGAGTTTAAAGGAATTCCTCGTCGACAAAGAAAAACACCTCAACTTTCCAGGAATATAACATAAGAAAAGCCAATCCAAACATGATGTCTGGACCAGGGTGCAACACCAAATAAGATAGCTATGTTGAAAGCTTACATCTGTGTGTTGCATCCCTGGTAGCCACACCACCGCACCACCAAAAAATACCCTGTACAACCGTTCACATTTGGATGGAAAGTTTTGAAAATAAGAAACAGAATTATCATCAAAAAAGATGATAAGGGCTGTTCAGTGTGATCATGAACACTCAGGATAATATCACAGGTCATTAATTATGTGATCAAATATATTACATATTACTGGAGACATATGGCCTAATAGAGATGATCCAAAAACCGTGCATTCGAGGTTTGATTGTTTTATTATTATTATTATTATTTATTTTTTTTAACCTACAATGCAGATCCTTTTTCAAATCATCTCCTTTTTGACCTAGAAATAAAATGAACTGGAATACACCAACACACTTTGCAAACCATAAGTGTGCACAGCACACATCATTACATTGAATTTATACTTACATATATTAATAAAACACATATAGCATGTATTTTAATACAATTAACATAATCAAATTTCATTAAAAGAAAAAATAAATACAAAAATAATAAACAATAAAAAGCATAACATCAGCTCTTTGAAATGCCCAGTTGTATACAATATTACACTCCATTTTTGGTACTTTAACTTTCACCAGAAAATGTGGAAGCAAAAATTATTCAAACAAGCAATTACAGATCTTACTGGGGTCAAGGAGGACAAACTAGCCTATTAGGATGTGCGAGAACACATGCCGTAGAAAGGAAACTGAGAAAAGGAAAAATGTAAAGCTACAGCACAGTAAACCTTCAAAATTGTACTGCGACTTAGCCGCATGAATACCTCTGAGATATAACTGCAGCATTACCCTTCAGAGCAAGCAGAGGCACACAGCTAAGCTGAAAGTAATCCAGAACATCATATTGCAAAACTAAAATAAGCCATTTTATTGTGGCTGTAAAGCATATGTCGGGAACCTTAAAACAGAATGTTAAGTACACCCTTTCTCATGATAAGAAGACTAATAATAACAAAGGACAGTGATCGGATGACAATTATAATTAGTGAAAACTGAATAAAGCGGACAAATAATGTTTAGTGTGTTTCATGTCTAATCCCATTAAAGGGTCTGTTGTAATCGACAATTACGACACATATTCTGTAATTGGCTATTATGGATACTGCGTACTTTGACAGGCTGCCAATGTAACTGAATTTCCTTCGCATGGTGACAGCATTTCTATCAATTTTCTTTTATAATAAAAATAAACAATTGCTAAGGAGATGGCCATTGTGAGCTATAACAATTTAGAATTTAAAAAAAAAAAAAAGGTAATTTAGTTACAATGTAAAAGAAACAAGCATAATGACCAAAATCCAACATGGAGATTAAGCAATTTAGTAGATTGAATCACGATATACATTTGAAAGATGTTGGAGAATATCTGCAGATATTTTAAGCATATGAGAACCATACCACCACATGCTGCTCGGCAATACCTTCTAAAATCAGCTGAAAACAATATGATAAAATGTTCAATTGTATTCCTAAAGAAAGTGAGATGATCTATTGTTCAGTGGGGAAAAGGGACCATGACTGCAAGATTAAGCTTAACCATATTTCCTTTTTGTAATTCAGCAAAGCTTTTCACCAAGCGTCGAATTAAGCTGAGCAGCTCAGGTCTGTCCGATGTTTAGTTTAGTATTCTTCATCAATAAGGCATGTGCTTAGGCGGTAAGACCGAGAAAGCAAAGGTCTTAGGTAGGTTAGGTACATGGAGATTAAGATGCATTAGCAGACTAGAGGAGAAGTAAAGTGCTAGATAGACACAAAACTTGCTTCACTATCTGGAACTCTGATGGAAGAATCTTGGTGTGGTGATGCCAAGTGAATATTGCCTACTGTAATGCAGAATGCCTTGGTCTGGGGTGGTTTATCATGGTTTGGCCTAATCCCTTTAGTTTCAGTAATGGATTATATTAACACTATAGGATACAGAGCTAAATAAGATGACGAGGTGCTTCCAACTTCATGGCAATGTTTTGGGGAAGGCCCATTCCTGTACCTCCATGATTGTGCCCCTTGGTACAAAGTGAGGACCAGGAACAGACCAGGCCTCATCCCAGTGAACATCTTTTGGTATAACTTTGAAAGCCAGATGTTTGTATCCAACATGAATGCCTGAGAACACAAATTCTCTTTTGGTTGACTGGGCACAAATCCAAAATCTTATGGACAGCATTCCTAGACGGGTGGCAGTGGTTATAGTGGGAAGGGGGAGGGGCAGCTCCATATTAATGCCTATGGCTCTGGAATGGGATATCCAAGAGCATACAGGCATTAAAGTAAGGTGATCACATACTTTTGGCCCTACTGTGTATAAATACACAATATATTTATATATATTTTTACACTTCTATTGAGTCTATTCTCTATTTTTATATTTGTTCTCTACTTTTTTCATCCATGTCTTCATCCATTTCACTGTCCTTTTCCCCTGTTATCTCCCTTTTCTTTTTTTCTTCCTCCTTTTTATGTACTGACTTTTTCCTTTTATTTTTCCACTACTGTCATTTATTCACTTTCACCAGTGATTTTCTTCAGTCTACACTAGCTTCTTCCACTCCTATAGTATGCTCTATCTAGGCTACTCTACCCTTCTCTACCTTCATGGATTGCTCCCATATCGGTCATCTAATTACCTAGGTGTGCACTATCATGTCTTTATGACTTATCGTCCCCTTAAGAATCACTGCTATTGAATTTTGTATAATAGGTTGTGCTATCCTCCGTTGTTTGTTTTTATGCTCTTGGGTGGTGAGCACATTTGACTCTATTCATGGACACTGTGTTTCTATGGCAACATGACGCGATGACTCACATGCATCTGGCCGCCGATCACGTATGGTGATGTCATCACGCACACACGACGCACACTTCTTGGTTTCTCGGCACTGGGACTGGGGACTGTCTGCTAACACCTGTGACTGGCAAGTCACTTACGAATACATATTTTCTGTATTTTTGATCGCTATCTAAAGCAATTTTGTGCACTTTTATGTATCTTGATAAAGACCGTAAGGTGGAAGCGTTGATCTTTTTTGTGGAAATGTAATACACTAATTTGATTATTTGAATCCAGTGAGTGCGCTCATTTTTGTATTTGATTTATTTTCAGCGCTGTGCTGCACCTTAGTATTTACATCTATATTTATGTGATGTAGGGTGAGTGCCAGACATACCAAACATACACACACACACACACACATCTATACACATACATACAAAAAAACCATAAAAAAAAAAAAAGAACTAAGGCCTCATTGAAAACTATCCTAGCAACTAACCTTTATACCCTACCCTTACCTTTCGTGTCAGGTTACCCCACTGCCTCTAGCATGTAAGCTCATTTGAGCAGGGCCCTCAACCATTTGTCCCTGTCCTTCCAACTTGTCTGGTTACAAATGTCTGTTAGTCCACCCATTGTACAGTGCTTTATAATTATTACACACACACACACACAGATATATATATACATACACACTAATATTTATAAATTCATCAACACATTCTGCAGCACTGTACAATGGGTGGACTAACAGACAAGCATTTGTAACCAGACAAGTTGTGTGTGTGTGTGTGTGTATGTGTTGTACACATGTGCACAAAACACATTCACCTTTCAGTAGATACATTTATATTTCAAAGGTTTCTCTGGACATGTTTTCAGAATGCATGAAATCAGCTTTTCTTTCGAAGCTACTTTTTACTTCAGAGTATTAAATGTTAAAAGCTAAGCTAATGAAACAGTGAATAGGGTAAATCAAGAAGTTGGATACTGTATTATGTTAATAAGTAATTTACTCATCATCACCCTATTCCAATTTGCTGGCATAGAGCCAGCTGATTAACTGAGCAGTGTACAAGTGGACATGTTCTTGGCTCTTCAGAATAGGATTTTTTTTAATGTATTTACTTGGCATCTTAAATGGCTGAATTGGTGTAAAATAAAGTACATACTTGACATTTGAGTTTGATTTTGCCTTAAGCAGTTCTGAAAAGGAAAGTAATGGGTTTAATAAAGAGCTATAAGAACACTAAAAGGCCATGGTAAAATAAATGTAACAATGTATATAAAATAATAAAAAAAGTATATATTATATATATACACACACACATACATATATATATATACACATATATATATATATATATATATATACACACATACACACACGCATATATATACATACACATACATGGATGAAAACCCCTTCCACCTGAAATAAGTGGATAGTTAATACATTGCTAAACACAAATTCACACACCAGTCAAGCAATAAGATTTGCTTTTCCCACAGAAATTCCACTTTAACAGTGCTCTCACTACTGCAAGGGATTCTGGTGGGTAGGCGTATGCAAATGAGCTCAAATTTTATGTATTTTACAAGTAACGCCAAGACTTCATAGTAAGCCAGTAACCAACCTCATGCTGATGAGCTGCATTAACAACGAAACCGCTGTCCACGAGTGGTTCACTAGCTTTGCTCCTCTTCCTGAGTTGTGTTTCAAAGCGGTTGTATACAGCAGACACATACTCCAAGGAATCCATGTTTTAAGTGGAATTACAGGCAAAAATTTGGTTATTTATTGAGCTAATTTGCATATGCCTACCCAGAATCCCTTGCCGTAGTGAGAGCACTGTTAAAAAGTGAGATTTCTGTGGGAAAAGTATCATTGCCATCTTGTCTACTGGACTAATACAACAAACATAATATTCTATCTAATATTATTCTTTTTTTTGTTGGACGAACATACTATTTAAATAGCAAGCCTTTAAACCTTTTCCTCTCTTCCTCATATCTGGACCAATACTGCTCAATAGGATGACTGATACAAATATATCATGGCCTTCTAGTGTTTTTAAATTAATCTATCTATCTATCTATCTATCTATATATATATATATATATATATATATATATATATATATATATATATATATATATATATATATATATATATATATATATATATATCAGAGCGTGTTCCTTTTAATACTATGAAAAGTTAATAACGGAGAAGGATATATACAAACAAAACAAAAAAACACCCCAACTTTCACCTTTTAAAGGTTTTATATAAAAAAAAAAAAACTACACATCTTTTTATGACACCATCTTTCTACTCAACCAACAGCACTCCAGATGTTGTGGACTACATCTTCCATAACACTCTTATAACCATAATGCTGATAAAGCATCAGGAGAGATTTAGTCCCCCCACATCTGAAATGCCAGACGTTGCCTACCCCTGCTATACAGTATACGGTTTTTGCCCTCTTAACATAAAATAACACAGAGCAATTTAATAATTACATAGCAGCCTCTATAAAATCCTATCAGTTTAAAAACAACCAAGTTCACTGCATTTAAGTTCAGCTGTGCCATGGAACAGATATGCACAATCCGAGACTCTGCTTTCTCACACAGTAGAGTGGGATCGGGTGCTCTAAAGACCATGCATAATATTTAGACTGACCCTTTTAATCTCAAACTGGAATGGCTTGATTTTTGTTTTCTCTACAAGCATTTTCAAAGCTTAAACATCCCAGGTAGACAGAGTATTGTTTTAAGTAAATAGTTCAGTCATATGTTTGTGTTCCTGCCACATAGTTGTGTACTCTCAAAACACCCCTCTGCCAGACACAGCATGTACCTGCCATGTTTCTCAAATCATCATGGAAAGTTGTTACACAAACTAAAATGCGGATTATTAAATAACTTTTCAAAGTGGTATGCTAAGCACCATAACCACTACAATATTTGTACAGTGCATGCTTCTAGTTTGTGTTGTACAATTTATGAACAGTTTGACAAAACAAGTCCTTCTACTGTGGCTCCAGCAGTCCAGGTAGGAATGGCAATGTGATTGCATTGGGTGCTGCTTACCCCACAGTTTTCATGATGTTATTGCCATCCAAAATTCAGAACTTTAGTCTTTTAATGTACGTTTGTGTTTTCATGTAGCACATACCTATGGTACATTTCGTTCGTTTTCTCATATGTAGGATTTATTGGGTCGTCATATCCAACTTCTGCGGCACGGCTCCTCTCCTGCTGCATATATGCACCTCTGACCAGTTTAGCACCAAAATGCCAATCTTCCCTTCGGGATAACTCTACATCAGCTGTCACATTGTCATAGGCTTCCTAAATAAAATGTAAGGACAATGGTAATTGAAGAGAAAAAGTGACAACATTGGAAAATAATAGATACAACTTAAGATCCTCAACATATTTAAGAAACCAGATTAATTCGATCAATTTTACAATATAACTGGAAAACATACAATGTAAAGTGCCTGAATAAATGTTTTAATTTAACTTTAAAAAGAATTTGGAGGTAATCATCAGCCTTGTAAATATCAGTCGACTTGGGGAGTTTAATGGGAGCTAAGGACTTTGATATGCCAGGACCAGTATCAGCTGCAGAACCAGATGTGGCATCACTCAATTATTTATATACTTTATCAATCACTCATTAACCTATTGGTGTAAAATTATTGGGAGAAAATAAATAAAATACATAAATAAATAGATGGCAATTGTACTGCACAAGTTAATAGTGAGGCAGTATACAACACAACTTAAGTGCGTTTGGTCTCATATTAATGCTGTATTTTTCACCACATTTAAATCCACTCTCTTCTTCCAATGTGGCTCAGCCAGTAGTATGTAATGTATAGTATTTCATCAACATGCAGTGATTGGCTGTGGGGCAGAGTCATGTCAGTAATGCTCACACTGATTTCTCATGGGCTGAAAGGAGTACATACTCAGTAGAACCTATAATAAGGAAGTTGCTTTGTGAAAAGGAAAAAAAATTTTTTTCTAAACTGAAGAGATTTAAAAGTTGAAAACATGAGGCAAAACAAAATAAAAGCACTTAATATGTGTTGGTTCTTTGGGTATTCTTTTAACTAGAAAAGCCTGGGATTTTAACACTAGATAATAAACAGAAACAGGAAATGATGTCCCACCTTTAGGTAGCATTGGTACGTATTGAAGATAATAGGTCGGTCTTTGTTAAATATGCGCTGCATCTCCAATGTCAGTCGGCTTATTGCAGGTTGGAAGTAGGTCTGTTCTGCATCCACCATCAGTCGCACTCCTTTTTCTAAGGCTTTCTAAATTGAAGCAATATTCATACTGTTCCAATTAATACTTTGCTGGAGGTAGAGAGGATATTATGGAATTGGAGAGGGTAGAGGACAAGGAGCAACAAATTGAGGTTTATCCCTTACATGCAGGGCCGATGCAAGGATTTTTGGGTACACAGGCGAAGATGATTTTGGCGCCACCCACCCCCCCACCCAACCCACCCCCCAAAGCATCTTCACCTGTGTGTCCCTTAACCCAACTTTTGTTTCTTATACCTTTTTTAAATGTCTTACCCCCTTTGTATCTTATCCCCTATTTTTCCCCATTGTGTGTCTTACACCTCCCTTGTGTATCTTATTCCCCCCCCATATGTGTCTCCTTCTCTCTTGTGTATCTTATTCCCCCCCCCATATGTGTCTCCTTCTCTCCCAGCCCCTTTGTGTCTTCTTATCAGCTCCTTTGTGTATTTATTTTTCACCATCAGCCCCTCTGTCTCTTTTTCCTCTTCTCTAGCCCCCTTTGTGTCTCTTTCACCCCCAGCTTCTTGGAATTTCCACACCCAGGCCCTTCTGTGTGTCGCGCTCATCCCCAGCCCTTCTGTGAACTTTCTCACCCCCAATCCCATATGTGTGTCTTTCTCCCCACTCATGTCTCCCTCTGTGTTCCTCTCTCCTCCATGTCCCTTAGTGTACATCTACCCTCCCTTACCGGTCTCTTAGTGCCCCCCCCCCCTTCCCGTTAATGTTCCTCTCCCTTCTCTTTTAATGGTCCCCCCCCTACCTGTGTTCCTTTTCCCTTCCCTCCCCTGCAACTTAGTGCCCCCCCTTAATGTTCCTCTCTCTCCCCACCAAGTGTTCTTCCCTCCCTCCCCAGTCCCATAGTGTTCTTTCCTCCCCTCCCCCGTGCCATAGTGTTCTTTCCTCCCCCTCTCCAGTCCTTTAGTGTTCTTGTACCCCCCCTGCTGTGCGCCCACCTGCTGTGCTGGTCACTCTGTGATTATACATTTCTGTTGAATTATTTCCTTCAGACACATTAGAGTGGTAATTTATAAGTTTTTGAATTAGCACTTTCTTTTCCACTTGTATTTATCTTATTGTTCTTTATACAGACTTTATTTGTATGTATGCACCTATCTAGGTTTCGCTGGTGAAACGCATTTGCGTTCCACGGCCGCCTGTTTTGAGTGCAGGAAGCGGATATGTGGGCTTAGTGGAACGCATATGCGTTCCACAGACGATGCTCAGGAAATGAATGACGAGCATACTAAGCCGAACCCGAAGTGAATGATCCATATCGGGAGGAACGCAGAATGCGTTCCACAAAGAAAATACAGTGAATTTGGCAGTTAATGGACTAATAGAAAAGAAGCAGAAGGACTTTTGATACTCAACACACACCAACTGAGGAAGCCTATTCGTCGAAATGCGTTTTGGTGACTATTTGACTTTTTTATATGCTTTTGTTTTTTATCAGACCTATCCTTGGAATAAATTATACTTTTATATAATTTTAAGTATTTATTGTTCCTGAATACCCTTCCTATCATCTGGAGTGGGGCTTGGATTTGCCCTTAAGGATCCTACTGATATCCAGACCAGAGCCAGGTTATCTTATGGTTCTACTTTTGTGAGTGTGCTATTTAAAGATATAGTATTTAACGCTGTTATTATCAGATTTACACTATTGTATCTCCCTCTGTTTCTGTTTCAGATTTGTTGGCTGTATTTTTGAAGAGAGGGAAGTATTTTACAGCTCCACCTATCTGTTGTGTATTATATTATATGTATGTGTGAAGGTGAAGGGGATACCTCACAGGTGTTTTGAGCTGTTGTACACCACTTTGGGATATACTTTTTCTCTCTTGTGTTACTTGTATTTAAGTCTGCAGTTGTTGCCTCTGCCTGTTGTCTGCTGACATAATCAGAAGTGGTGATATGAGCCAATCACAATGTTTTCCCACAGGATTGGCTGAGACTGTCAAGGAGGCAGATCAAGGGCAGAGCCAGCAAAAGTCAAACACAACCCTGGCCAATCAGCACCTCCTCATAGAGTTACATTGAATCAATGAATCTCTATGAGAAACGTTCAGTGTCTGCATGCAGAGGGCAGAGACCCTGAATGTCAGTCACACTGTACAGCACTGCCCCAGGAAGCACCTGTAGGAGCCATCTGAGGAGTGGCCAGTGGAGGTATCCCTAGGCTGTTATGTAAACACTGCATTTTCTCTGAAGAAAAACAGTGTTTACTGCAAAAAGCCTGAAGGGACTGATCCTACTCACCAGAATACAATAAGTTGTAGTTGTTCTGGTGACTATAGTGTCCCTTTAAATGATTAGATTCCTTTGCTCCAAACTCATTTTCCAGCCCCATGATGTTCTCCTGCAACAGATCCCACCCTACATACGATAAGTTCTAAGCCAGTGTCTGGAAGATAATGGATTCTAAACTTGTCTTTCCACTTCATTTTAGTTTTCATGTTTTCTCTACTCTATGTAGTAATTCATTCCAAACATATTGTATGGTGGGCTGTTTATAAGTGTTTTCCTCCATTTTAAATGCCTGTAGTTTTCTCCCCTACTTTCTCTCAAATATCAAAGTTTCAATGAAATTATAACAACTTTATCTCAACTTTCCCCCATTTGCATCTTCTTAAATCTCAACCTTCTTCATATAATGATCCCCAGCTTGCAATCAATAACCACCACCCAATAATTCCTACATCCCAAACACTGTCCCAGAGTGTACCTTTCAGCAACCATGTGCTTGAGCATGAGGTCACGATTCATGAATGCACACTAGCTCTTAATTACTCTTTAATCTATTAAGGCTGAAAGATGGCTGCCTGCATAGGGCAATGGAGGCCAGGATATGCACTAAAAAAGACATTTATTTGTAAGCGCCTATTATATTTAACGGATCACTATGGGGTCAGGAACACAAACACACACATGTATTCCTGACCATATAGTGTTAAAACCAACATCTAACACCCCTGGGCCCATCATGCTTGCAAGTGGTGGCCTGATCCAATCACAAAGCTTGAGACTGACAAGGAGGCAGATCAGGGGCCGAGTCAGCACATTTCAAACACAGCCCTGGCCAATCAGCATCTCCTTAGGATTTATTGCATCATTGAATCTCTTAGGAAAGTTCAGAGTCTGCAAGCAGAGGGTGGAGATACTGAATGTTTGGATGCATTTTAGGCAGCCATGACCCAGGAAGGATCTCTAACAGCTATCTAAGGAGTGGCCAGTGAAGTTATCACTAGGCCGTAATGTAAACACTGCATTTTCTCTGAAAAGACAGTGATTACATCAAAAAGCCTGAAGGTAATGATTCTACTCACCAGAACAAATTCAATAAGCTGTAGTTGTTCTAATGACTATAGTGTCCCTTTAAAGAAAAAAACAAAACAAAACACAAAACATGTAGACATTCTAACAGTTGGAAACTGTTACAGTCAATAATAAAAAAGGAAATGGGGACAGTTTTCTTTTAATTGTAAGAATCGGGTGATATATGAATATATTTCCTCCTAAGATATAAAAACTAAGCAACAATCAAAGAAAGTCTGTCCCAATTTTGGCACATATCAAAGGGACCACATTTTTCCAAATAAGCCTTTTATGGTTTATGTAAAAATCATGTGATGTAATATCTTGCCTCTCTGTGAAGGTAACTATTAGCAAAAACTCACAGCAAGGACCTTTGTAATGGGCTGTAATTGCGCTGGTATCATGACAGGTTCTTCAATGGAAAACTCCATGCATAAAACCATAACAGTAAGCTGTGACCAGAGTCCGGCAAACACCAAGTAAGTACATTGGGGGAAAGAGGGAGAGGAGGAACTCCTGGGACCATAAACACAACAACAAGCTGCAGTGGCTATTGTGCTTATAGTGTTCCTTTAAAAGGTGCTTCTAACAAATGCTTAGTTACAACTAACTTCAAAAGCATGCTTTTGTTTGCATTTCATTAAGAAAGATTGCGGTTCAGCATCGACACATTTATTCAAATTAATGCTTATTAAGGAATTTCAAGGACTAGCTGATATTGCTGACATTTCTGAGGTCTAGATCAACCCTTTCAGATGTATAAAATACTATGGCATTGATTTAGTGCACAATATTTATAGCTAATCGTTGCAAGTCTAGCTTTAAATAGTAATTAGGCTTTAAAATCAGTTTATGCCAGCACTTGACCGACTATACAGCATTTGAGTAATTGAAGGGAAGATTATATGCATTCATACACTCAGACTGTACCACAGGAAAGAAGAAGGCCTAGTTGTATCAGTCACCCCTGTTTCTGTCTGATTCCTTCCCTCTCTTATTTAGTGTTCCTGTCTCCTGGCTTACCGTATCTCCAAACACAGCTGTAGTATACCTCCAGTGTCTTCGTCAGATACACACCCATATACGTTTTGCCATGTGAGCTGCTTAATTAGGGAACTGTGCGAGGTGCCAAAACCTGCACCACAAATCTTTAAAGTAACAGCATCAATCAAAATAACCTGTTTTTGTTTTATAATGACAAGAAAGGTTAAACTAAGATGAGGGTTTGAGGGCAAATTAGGGTAAGGTCAGGTCTTTGTTGGGAAAGTTCAGGTTGGGGAACTTAGGGTTAGCGGTTCCCGACTCAAAGATTATGTGGACTGTAAAGTCTCTGATTATCAGCCTAATAACCCCAATTATGCCTAAACCTATGGCATAAGATGTAATTATAGCACCAGTTAGGCAATATGCTTAGCACTGTATTAATGGCTGTCATTACAAACCATACTTTTGAATGCATCAACATTGTAGCATCATTATAAGATTGTGCAGCTTCTTAATGTTGATATTTTGAAGTCTACATTTTTAAAGTAAATCTAACGTTTTCAGCATGTCTGTCTCATGGGCACATTTTAGTGTACACATTTGTTTAGCTCGGAAGTGTTAAAAGGCACAGATCTCCTTAACTAGTAAATATGCGTGAGATTTTGGCAAGGTATGGGATATGAAGCCAAAGTGCTGTGCACATGGGAAAAAGTCTCTTGGTACAATTCAGTGGTAGGAAACCTTTTGGCAGCACTGTGCAAATAAAAATTGAAATAAAATAAAAAAAGGCTTCAAAGTCACTTGGTGTGCTGATCCTATTTTTTTTTTATTTTGTTTAATTAACGTGTGTATGTTTTTTTGTTTTTTTTTATTCTTTTTTTTTCCTGTGCATATGAATATATATATAACAGAGTCTTGCAGTGCCACAACAGCATACATGGCAAGCAGGTAAATAGCACAATTTTATATTATATTGTAAAATTGTGCTATTTACCTGCTCTCCTCACTCAAAAACAGTCACGAAAGCCCCACAGCTCTCCAGTCTTCTACCCCCCCCTTCCCCCTTTGGACTGGCAGGGGATATCCAGGTTCAAACTGATTTTTTTGTTTTGTGTGTATTTTTTAATTTAGCTGCATAAGTTTAAATCAAATAAACAAATGTTTCCTTCTGAAAAAGGAAATGCAGTACTAAAAATAATTTATGGGAGTACATTAAATGAAAAGAATGTACATTTGAGGTTTACAAATGTAAATTATGTCAAGTTAAAAATCTGTAGCAAAATGTAGCCCAGATGTGATGTTTTGCTTTCAATTCACCACAATTAAGTGTTCAAGTAAATTAAACTCCACAGTATAAATCTCAAAATTGCTTATGTAGAAAAGCGCAACCAAGAGTTAACAGATTTTTATAATATATACACACACTCACTCATACCTCATAAAACACACGCACATACATGCACAGCATTTCACGTACGAAATAAGGACATGGATCAAAGACGATTCTGAGTTTCAAAGCAGTTCAGAAATAGGCCAGTCAGGTAAGGTGCTTCTGATCTGCCAACCAATGCAATGCTTCAGTATGTTAGCTTCCCAGTGTGTTTCCATTATTCTCCCTGAATTCTGTGCCTTCTCTATTCTGCATGTGAAATCTAAAGAACCGCTCTCTGAGCACATATCCATTTGTGCTCCAAGAACTCAGATTTAATTAGGAACATGCCAGCACAGGTTGCCTGTTGTAAGGTCTTTGCTTGACATTCTAATATTATTTGTGAGTGCTGTATTTTGTCAGAGTCTTTTACATTTTGCAAATATGGCACCCCCTCCCCCAGAGATTCATAGTAACATTTGACATGTCCTACACATTGAATATAGTATTTCACTAGAATACATTCCTGACCTTCCCAAGAACATCCATTCTCTGTAGCATTCTTTTCATCTGTAAATCTTCTTCCTCTGTGAATCTGGACAGAAGGGGCTCCAACTGGCCACTCTGAAAATAAAAATGGGATTCGTATCACTTAGTACTGAAAGCCACAGAGCCACAATGGTAGAGTTTTAAAGCATTAATGCTGGATTATTTATCACTGGGAATTAAACAATTTTTTATTGTCTGCAGAAGCACTAAACATAAGTATGTCAGCAGGGAAATGGCGTGTCTGTTCGATTTATTCATACTCTGCAAATGTATTCAGGTGTGAAAAATAATCTGCCTAATTTATACAACACTATCCCAGTGGTTCAAGTGCAAATCAACAAAAAAAAAACAAAATTAAAAAAAATGTTAATGCCTGGTTACAACTTAATTACGCTGTCCTATTGCATTTAAAAACGTATTGGGGAATGCAGAGATTTTTCTTTGTGATTGCAAAAGTTGGTAATGCTGTAAAATAGCATGTTTAGAAAACACAAATTACAACAGACTGGATTTCTACAGAATAATAAAATTATATACTGTGCATTAAAAATGTCTGATTGAACATTACAATACAATCAACGTAAACCTTCATAAAGGGAAGGAAAACAAAAATCATCCCAGTATTCAAGTGACATGTATCATAAAAAAATAAAAGCTGCACTGACAAAGATAAAAACACATGCAATCAAGGTCAGCTTCTCTAGTCAAAACTGAATGATTATCACCTTTACGATTATCATGGTCAACGTGAATAAAAAAAATAAAATAAAAGATGATTTACTTGTTTGAGTGTCTGCAATATATTAAACCTGACAAATGTCCAGTTGCCTCCGTTGTCTACAATGTGCGTGGAAAAAACACATGCAGATTTGCAATCAGCCAGGTGGTGGCACAGTTTCATTACATTTTAAGCAACGTTTCTCTAAAAAGTGGCTTGATTCTTTAGCATTCTTTTAATATGCCAAAGCCACAAATTTCACACATCGTGCAGGTGGCAAATCCCAAAAGATTATTTTTTGCTTCATATCTTGTTCTAATACATTTTGTTAGAAATATGCCAAAAAAATGGATACAGCTCTGTAGTAGTAAGGTGGTAAGTGCAAGAAGAGAGGAAATGCGAGTGAGTACAGACAGCAACAAAATGTGTAGAATAGCTAGTGTAGTAATGAAGGCTGATGCCATAATGATAACATAATGTATGTGTGTATAAATTACATATACAAATTACGAGAGAGAAAGAGAGAGAGAGAAAAAGAGAAAGAGAAAGAGAGAGAGAGAAAAAGAGAAAGAGAAAGAGAAAGAGAGAGAGAGACTATTGCATGGTCAGGCCAAATGTTGTGGACTACATCTTTTCTGATGCTTTGTAAATGGCTGTAAGAACATTTATCAAAGGCTTCTTAACTAGATGGATAGATAGCTAGATAGATACACATGCACAAACAAGCGATTAATGCAAAAGCACTAGTAAGGAAAGCTGTTAAACGTGCATTAATCAATAGAATATTTGCCAATAATGTATTCAGCACCAGAAACAGCACATCTGGCATTCCAGATCCAATAAAATAGGACGACCAAGGTATTGGATGAGCTGGAGGAAACATATCCAATATAAGGACAAGGACATACAAAATCATAAAAACAGCTCTAATAAACAAGATACACGCAACAGGCGATAAGCTGCTCAGATAGAGCATTCGTTTTCACATATTCACGGTTGCAGTCTAAAAAACAAATGCTTGACAGCTCTTTGTAGTGGTTATGGTATAATTATTATTTGTTGGTGCAGTATCCCTGGTTTGTGTCAATATGATTTTAACAGCCTGACATAAAAGGAGGCTCTTCTGGCAAATAAAACCCAAGCCTTCTGCTCGGGATTGTTTAATGGGGATGTTTACTTCATCATCTTTACAACTTTGTACCGCAATGATAGTAAGCTCTGGGAGTAAGTAAGGTAGGAAACAAAATGTGTTTCTAAGTTAAAAAGGGGCACTCATGCACTCAAATACGAGGCGCAATTTGTAGTTACAGTTACATATGTGGAGAGAGAGGTTTGCGGCTTTAATTTGTAGTGTGCGGTTTAAAAAAAAAATTACTTTAGCGACACATGCCCACCAATTCTCTCATTACCCATCAGCCTGAAGTGCTTTCCTTTTTGCTAATTTACACTATACATAATGTTCGCAAAATGTTGACAAATTAACTACATATCCCAGAAATTGAACAGCTGAATACCACCTTCCCTGAAACCTTTACCTTTCCCTCAAAGTACTTGTTATGAGATAAGCCCATTGGGGCTATAGAAAATTCAATGATCTGAGTTACATCCTAGTTTCTTGAGACCTCATTGCAGACCCTGCATAGCCTTAAAGTGCATGAACATCAAGTGCAAGTAGTTTTTTAAATTACTGATTTTTCATAATAATTTAATACATCATACAAATTTATGGGTGAACGCTGGTTTAGCGTATCCCTTTCGTTTTCCTCATGATTCCATGAGGACACAGGGCGTGCTAGTTTGGATACATCATTATGTGAACAAGAAATTCTCAAAATGGTTAGTTAGTAAATGGATAGGACCAGGAACAAGGACCGCATTAAAAAATGAGCAATTTATTAATCACAGAAGCAATGGTATGGCTCACGGAGAAGCCTTTATCAAGCCTTATAGGCTGGTCAGCTTAAATGTTGTTTAAATGTTGGATTTGTAACTTTTGGGGGGTCTTTGCATATTTTGCAAAGCTCCCTGAAGGTGGCATCTCTGGTTAGAGCCCGGTGGCTGTCCCTCGGGGCCTCCGCCATCTTCTAAATGGAGGTCTTCTTCGGCTCATGGTGCTTCATTTGCTAGTAGCCGCAAAAGTACAATACTGAGGTCTATGGAGGACCCGGTAGGAGTTTCCATAGATGGAATCTTGCAATGAGTGAGACCATGCCTGAATCCCACAGCTGTCACTTGTGATGAATGCTGGGGTTGGACAAAAGTTGATAGTAGAGCTCCACCTTTTGTCAATTTCTGTCAGTCTTAGGCTTTACCATAAGCCAAGTAGTCATTTACCTTGTCTCATGGTATCTTTGGATGGATTTGGAATTTCAATGGTTTCAATTTGGGCATGTGCTGTCTCCTTCCATTTATAATTTAATTACTGGCCCACGCAGCAGAGGTAATCACATTTTTTTTTAATAAAAATATGCTTTCTATTTTATCACAATAGACACAACTATGGTAAATAGGGAGAAATAAAACAAGTCAAAAATAAAACCCACAAGAACTTGGCTTGCTCTCTTACAATTCAAATAAAATTAAAAATTAAAAATTAAAATTCATTATTGTGAAGAAAAAAAAACGGTTTGGCCGAGACAAAATCATATAGTAAGAAATCACAAACTATGTGAGCAGGTGCAACTAGGCCTTTTATATTTTAGATCAAGACATTGGTTCATACTAAAGTTATACAATTATTATTTAGTAGACTAGTCTACACAGTTGTTTAAAATGATAGTTTAATAAATAATAACAAAAGGCCTTTGTTTAGATGACATATTTTTAACACCGTATTGCTTGTCCATATAGGGTAAGGAATTTTGTTTAAATATTATTTGTATAATGTTCAAGGGGGACTCTAAACACCATAACCACAGTAGCCCATTCTAGGGGGTGCCAGGTCTGACAAAAATCTGTATGCAAGAAACTAAACTATTTTGGTGCAGTAACATATCAAATCTTGTATGAATTGTTTAAGACCTTAATTTTGGTTGAGTAGGGCAAAGTTTCCTTTTCTGTGCATGAAAGGTGTTTGGTGTCACACTGTCAACCTTTGCAATGATTCCCCTACAATAATTTTGCCTCTGACAAATGGGTAATTCCAGGGTACTGACGCACTAGAGTTCAAAATATAACAGTTAAAAATACCTGCAAATTTGGTACAAGGAGAAGTTTAGAGATCTTTGTTCTGCTGTCGATCAGGCTGTTCCAGTCCAGCAAGTCAACCGTCCTGTATGGGGTAATAGACAAAATGTATCAAAACACACACAGACCAAATACCAAAAATGCTCGTTAGGATTTGATATATATATATTTTTTTGAAGCAGCTCTCTGTGGCATTTAATAAAACTTGCATAACATTTTACTTAATGTTTCTTTTTCCAGGTTACCTCTACAAAGTGACAGAATGCACCATTTCAGCTATATCTATTCTACTCCTAGAATTCTATTCTATTCCTGCCTCTGTGCCTTGCATAGTATGGAACATGGAGATAATGGTATTCTAGAAAAGTACAAAAAGGGAATAAAGACATTCAAATTAAATATGAGCCATGGCGAATTCATTAATGGATAATTTATTTCAGTTAGATCATTTGATTGTAAAACTACAGGCTTGATCTGCTATCGAAAATGAAGTCTATATCCAACCAGCTGTGAGCAGAATTTCGCTCTACACAGGATGCAGCAGAATCCAATGCAAATCATCGAATGAAGAATAGACCCCAGTAAAGTCAGTTTGGATAGGTTATGCACAGCTGGGCTATCAGTACGTTTACTTCACAATCCCAGCTTGAGCTGTACATTCTTCGACAAGATTTAGCCAGGTAGCTGCATATCAGGGGTCAATGTATTGTGACAGGGATTATTACCTTTCAGTTCAACAATATTCTGAAGAGCCTATTGGTGGGTACCAACGATAACTTTCCAGCCTAATTGGTTTTGTTAAACAGTAAAGCAGGCTATCAGCAAAATATTAGTTTCACAGCATGACATGTATATTGTATGATTTACACGTCAGATTAAAATATATTTCCTGCATTGTTCGTATAGCAGAATATAAATAGTCCTAGAACCCAGAGCCAATTTAATCATGTTTAGCTGCATGGAAAGACAGAACGCACAGCGCCTTGATAAATACTCCCCAGGCTTTTACTGCTTATAGTTTATTTTTACAGTGATTTCACTTTCGGTGAGAAGAATCATTAGGAGTTTGGAGAACTACTGAAAAGAAAACTGTATTGTTTGCTGTCCAAAGTCTTTTTACAGTGTTTTTCTCACTTATGTGCGTAAAATTAACCCCTTAAGGACACAACTTCTGGAATAAAAGGGAATCATGACCGAATATTTCCGTCATCTGTCCTTAAGAAGTTAAACAATCCCCACAATACAATGACAAAGCAGATAATAGACGCAGAGCATGCTGTTGAAGATGTGCAGAAGTAGTTAGGTGTTTGAAAATACCATCTCTGATTACTCCTGGGTGAAGTTCATTTGATGGATACCAACAGCTACTGTTCTTAGTATCAGCACCAGAAATTCAAATACGTTGGAAAAAAGGAAAAAAATAACCAAAAAAGTAAAACGAATGGCAAGACTCATTAAAAGGAAATGAACATCACCCAGTTTTTATAATGGAAGGCAGCTACATTAACCCTTATGAAAACAATGAAAGTGAAATTAGCTTCTCACGTCTATAAGAAATAGTACCTCGATTAAGGTCACTTGAATCTGTCTGTGCTGGTAGAACAGTCACAGTTCTAGCCCCAGGAGATACAGATGTATAAATAGAAGAGATTGTTTTTTTTCCAAGTAAGCGACTACAAGCAGAGGTATGGGATATGTTAGCTAGAACAAAAGCGGTTCATGAAAAGCACTTACTGATTGAATTGGTTAGTCAGCATGCAGCACAGAATAAAAAAGGTTATTGGGAACTAGCAGCTAATTGGGTGGAATATTGAAATTACATGGTGAAATACTCTATAGCCTGACCTGGAAAAATATCACTTGTGGTCAGCCAATCAGAAAACTAATCAGTTACTGGTCACTGTGGGTTCATGGCTGAATTACAAAACTATTGCTCTCTAGAGTAACGTTTAGCTCCTACCTTGCAAAGAGCTGCCAGTGAGAAAAACCCTTTCTGGTCCCTCCCTGCTTCCCTCTTAAAGCGGCACTGTCATGCTGAACTTACCTTTCTTTAATCGCTTCCTCTTCTCTCCCTCTGTCAGGATCTGTTCTTCATTTCTTCCTGCCTGCTCTAGTTTTCTTTAAAACATAAGACAAAGTAAGGACTACTTTGTCTTATGAAGGTTTCCTATGCTTGACCATCTATGACCAGCAGAGGAGCAAAGTGTGCTCTGTTTCCTGTGGTCAGAGAAATTTTCCCACAATTCTCACCTTTCCTCCATGTTCTTGAGATGCCTCCTTTCCCCATTCAGGAACGTCAGCAAAACTACAGAATTTCATCCTAACAGAATGAGAGCAGTTCATCCATTCGTGTTATGATGAAATTTGGGACTTTGTTCGGTTGGAAATTTCATTCAAGTGAATGAAATTCCGATCGCACTTGCATCTTGCAGCTGCTTAGTAGATAGCTCCCTAATACTGTGGGAATTAGGAAGCTTTCTACCAAAAGGCTGAGAGACTAAGATTGGCCTTTCAGCCAACTTTACTAATACCAAGTAAAGATTACTTGGTATTAGTAATTAATCTGCCCCTACTTGCTATATAGCAAGTAGGGGTATGTCTAGTAAACAGTGAGCATCCTGTGGCTATAAACACACAAATTAAAATAATACGTGGCCCCATGAGAGGGCATCTCTTAACTAGCCTGGGGGGGAGGACAGCTATATGAAAATGGGGGGGGACCTATTGTCCTTCTCCCTTGCCCCCGCCCATGGGCGACAGGTGGGGGCTAAGTGTAAATACCCCCCCCAGGTAACTTGGGGTCCCCAAGCCCCTAGTCAACCCCTTATCCAATTTTTTTTAATTTTTTTTTTTTTTTTTTTAAATAAAGACCTACCTACCCCTTTCACCCTAAAAATAGTGACGGGGGGGGAATGAGAAAACTAAACCCCTGTAATTAAAAAATTACTTACCATTTGATGTCTTTTTTTCTAAAATATTTTTTCAACCCCAAAAAAGGCCAAATAAAAATCCATAATACCCGTTGAACTTTGGTGGCCAGTGTTTACAGCAGAAAGCCTGAAGGTAAGGATTCTACTCACCAGAACAAATTCAATAAGCCATAGTTGTTCTGGTGACTATAGTGTTCCTTTAAGCTATATGTAATATATTGGATTTATTTAATGCTATCTTATTTTATGCACCATTATCCTTATTTCAGCAGTTATAGCAAGGCTCCCTCTATTGGATACATACAAGATCTGTTCGGAAAGTAACCAGCCATTGGTAATATAACAAGAATGTTTTTTGCGACTTCAATGTAACCTGGCAGCCAAGCAGAGTCATGGCTGCCTTTGAGTGAGCATGTGTACTGTTGCCGTCACAGTTAAAATTACAGAGTGATTAGAGCAACAAATCTTTATGAACTTTTGCACAGAAAATCACCCAGGTGACTCAGCCCCCTTAAAGCCCTTTTGGCGCCATGTGACTTCTGGCTTCTCCCAAAACTAAAATCACCTTTGAAAGGGAAGAGATTTCAGACAGTCAATGAGATTCAGGTAAATACGTTAATGAGGCAGCTGATGGTGATTCCAACAAAAGATTTTGCAGAGTGTTTTGAACAGTGGAATAGACACTGGGAGAAATGTGTAAAGTCCCAACGTGCCTACTTTGAAGGGGACTGAGACATTATTGTCCTAAATGCAATGTTTTTGTGTATCTTGTATCTTAAATGTCTCTTTTTCATATTACATGGCTGAATACTTTCCAGACAGACCTCGTACAACAGCATATTATAAGGACTCAACTACTGATAAAATATACTATAAAATTCTAGCAGCTTTCGAATATTCAGTATGAACAGTACCTAAATTGTATCATCCTTTATTTTCTGCTTATACTGTTCAAGGATTATGCTTCTTTCAAAAACAAACAAAAAAAATTCTTTACTGAATCAGACTAGACTCACAACATTTAAAGACTGGATACTCCTAATTGGTAATCACAGTACTAACACTGGTATAAACCAAGTTCATTCATCTGTGTTCAAGTGCTGGTTTCTGATTATAAATATTCTAGGATCCACAAGGAACTTCACCGCAGTATACACTTTGTATAGAATTAGGCTGTATTTACATTTTACTACAGGTTTTAAACTCTTAAACAAAAGTGTTTGTGCACTTGAATCATTAATGTGCCTATTTGAAACAGAGAATTTATTTTAACCCTTTAAAGACCAAACACTTGCGTTAAGTTTAGAATAAAACTTTTGTAAAAATCATACAAAACATTTTTCAGTTTACAGACCCCGCAGAACCTTGTGGTCCAAAACTTTTTGAATAAAATAAAATAAAATAAATGCACAGTTTTCACATTCAAAGAAAAGATCCGAAAGCCATTTCCCAGTTGAAGAGTAGGTTTCTGAAAAAGGATATTCCAATGTGACGTTTATATATTTAAAAAATATATATAGATTAATATAAAAGATAGACATACATACATCTATATGTACAGCCACATCTTTAAAATCATCTGCCTAATTTTGTTCCCTCATGCTGCGAAAGCAGCTTTGATGAGGCATCAACTCCACAAGATCTCTTAATGTGTCCTGTGGTATCTGGCACCAAGATCTTAGCAGCAGATCCTTTATGTCCTGCAAGTTGTGAGGTGGGGCCTCCATGGATCAGTTTTGTTTTTCCAGCACATCCCACAGATGCTTAATCAGATTAAGATCGGATGAATTTGGAGTCCAAGGCAACACCTTGAACACTTTGTCATGTTTCTCAAAGTAATATCAGGAAGTATTACTTTACTGAGAAAGTAGTGGATGCATGGAATAGCATTCCAGCTGACGTGGTAGAGGTTAACAAAGTAAAGGAGTTTAAGCATGCGTGGGATAGGCATAAGGCTATTCTAGCTATATGATGAGGCCAGGGACTAATTTAGAGTATTTAGAAAATTGGACAGACTAGATGGGCCAAATGGTTTTTATCTGCCGTCACATTCTATGTAAACCATTCCTGAACAATATTTGCAATGTGGCAAGGCGCATTATCTTGCTGAAAGAGGCCACTGCCATTAGCGAACACAATTCACATGAAGGGGTGTACGTAGTCTGCAACAATCTCTAGGTATGTAAAATCCACATGAATGCCAGGACCCAAGGTTTCCCACACTGCCTTTTTCCCCTAGTGAATCTTTTTTGCCATCTCTTACCCATGTAGCACACACACACACACACACACACCAGGCCATCCACCATATTCCAAAATAAAATAAGATTCATCAAACCAGGCTACATTCTTCCATTGCTCTATGGCCCAGTTCTTTCAGTGGTGAAAAGAGGTCATCATTGGCACTCTGACTGGTCTGCAGCTTCACAGCCCCATACGCAGCTGTGACAGTAGTCACCATCACCTGGAGTTTCATAAAGACGCATTATGTAGGACCCTAGACTACTTGGTCTAAGTCCCCCTGTGCCCATTATAGGTGCAGTGAGTGTATTGTTGTTTTGCTAAAGGTTTTGTGTACTCTCCTGTCTTTCTGGTGCTTGCTACCAACTAAGTAGATTGGCTGTGGAGCCTATACATCACCACCTATTGGTAGCAACATCAATATGCACTAGCCGAATAGCAAGGCTGGTTAATCTGCATAGTCAGGTGAGTACATATTATGGTTTTTGCAGGCAGGAGAGATATTTAATGTTAATTATTGTCTTCCTCGCCCCTTTATTAATATGGTTTTATGCATTTGTTTGAGTGTGTCACTGTAAGCTTTATTTAATGATCATATGGGCTAGTCCCAAGTAAAAATAAAGCTTTGCATGTTAGTTCCATTGGGAACTGTGTGTCCTGTGTGGATTTTTATGTATCCCAGTCGTACCTATTGGCTGGCTGCACGATCCCTCTAGACCTATGACTAGGCCTGAGAGCCACAACGGTCTTTATAAAGACAAGATCACATTGCAGGCAGAGGAGGTATCTGCCTGGGAAACAAATTGCAGAGGAATATGCAGAGGGGACGATACCGGCTTGGAAGAAGAGTCTAGTCGGGTGTTAGAGTTCTGGAGAGACCCCTGTCAAGCTTCAGTGACTGAGGTTGAAGCATTCCAGGCTCCCTCCCTAATGGCTAGTAAGTGGACTGGGCGGGAGTACTCTGTCGGAGTACAGGAGCTCTGCCACAGCAGCAATCTGCGATGCACTGTGTGTTCGGACTCCTTTCTATCATGGCCACCATTAAGCTTTTCAGTAATCTGAGCTACATCAGCTCTTCTCTGTGATCGGACCAGATTGTTTAGCTTTCACTCCCCATGTGCATGAATGAGTCTTGGGTGCCCATAACTCTGATGCCAGTTCACCGGTTGTCCTTCCTTGCACTACTTTTTGTAGGTACTAAGCACTACATACTGGGAAAACCCCACAAGACATGACATTTTGGAGATGCTTTGACCTAGTCATCTAGCAATCACTAACTGGTCTTTGATAAAGTCATTCAGATCTTTTCACTTTCCCATTTTTCCTACCTCCAAAACATGAAAATCAAGAACTTGTTGTTTACTTGCCGTCTGATATATCCCACCCCTTGACAGGTACCATTGCAATGATAAATGCTATTCAGTTTACCTATCAATGCATTTAATGTGGTAGCTAATCATTGCATTTATATTGAGATTTAAAGTTCAGCTTTTCATTTTACATTTTTCAATGTGTATGTGGTGTAATTTAATACATTTTTAAAGATTTTTTTCCCTTTCTGTAAGCTGGAGCATCCCTTTAAAAAGTCACTTTGTCTATTAATCTTCTAACGGTATTGAGATACAATAAAGTGCAAGGCAATAAAACAACCTCTAGCAATGAATCCTTAAACGCCAACTTCAAAGCTGCCCAAGACTGAAATCCATCAAAATAAATATAATATACAATGTAACATATACATTTGTGACTGCTGTCCTGAACAAAATCCTGATAACCTTCATGCATACCTGTTAGACTGGTATTTCTATGCATTGCAACATTAACTATGACAGCTTTACCACTGTGCAAAAAAAATAAAAAGAGAACCCATGCTATATTTCCTCCTAATTGTACCCTTTGGTGCACAGCGTGACAGACATTTATGTAGTTCTAATAGGAAAATTATAGATACCACCAGTTTGCTATGATAGACTGGAGTTGATAGTAGGGTCATGTACATCTATTTTTGTAATCATTGCACTAAAATCAATGAATGACCTGTAAAACTACAGCAAAACAGTGTTATTAAGCTGTACAATAGAATTCATTTGGAAGTGGCAACACTAAATCATAAACAGGGATAATACTCTGCATTTAGCTTGTGAGCTTGTTTGGAGAGGGTCCACTTCGCCTACTGTTCCTGTATGTCATACATGTTTTGCTATAATTAAATGTTTGTCTCGTTTCCTGTTGCACAGCGCTGTGGAATAAGTTGGTGCTATACAAATAATTGTAAATGTATTGCATGTTCGAACCAGTGGCGGATCCAGAGCCTGATCTCGGGAGGGGCACTTGTAGATTATTTAATTAAATAATCCAGGCACAATAACCACTACAGCTCAGTGTAGTAGTTATGGTGTCAGTAGTGCCAGGATTCCACCCCAGAGTAAGTAGTCATACGTTTAAGAACGGTTTTGACAACTTATACTAGGGTCTACACGGATATAGGGTATAGGAGCAGTGGTGTGTGTTAGGGGTGGGAGTGTGTGAGT
>OW240916.1:193740513-193776669 GCA_933207985.1 Pelobates cultripes
GGGGCAGTGTGTGTGTATGGGGACAGTGTTTGTGGGGCAGTGTGTGTATGGGGACAGTGTTTGTGGGGCAGTGTGTGTATGGGGGGCAATGTACGTATGGGAACAGTGTTTGTGGGGCAGTGTGTGTATGGGGACGCAGTGTGTGTATGGGGACGCAGTGTGTGTATGGGGACAGTGTTTGGGGGCAGTGTGTTTATGGGGACAGTGTTTGTGGGGCAGTGTGTGTAGTGTGTGTGTGGGGGGCAATGTGTGTATGGGGACAGTGTGTGTATGGGGACAATGTTTGTGGAGAAGTGTGTGTATGGGGACAGTGTGTGTATGGGGACAGTGTTTGTGGGGCAGTGTGTGTATGGGGGCAGTGTTTGGGTAATGGGGCAGTGTGTGTAGTGGTGGAGTATGTGTGTAATGGGGCAGTGTGTGTAATGGGGGCAGTGTGTGTAATGGGGGCAGTGTTTGTGGGGCAGTGTGTATATGGGGGGGGCAGTGTGTGTGTATGGGGACATGTTTGGGTGGGGCAGTGTGTGTATGGGGACAGGTGGGGCAGTGTGGCGTAATGGTGGGCAGTTTGTGTAATGGGGGCAGTTTGTGTAATGGGGCAGTGTGTGTATGGGGCAGTGTATGTAATGGTGTAAGGTGTTTGTGTAATGGGGGCAGTTTGTGTAATGGGCAGTGTGTGTATAAAGGTGTATGTAATAAAGTGTGTGTAATGGGGCAGTTTGCAGTGTATGTAATGGGGGGCAGTGTGTGTAATGGGGGGCAGTGTGTGTAATGGGGGGCAGTGTGTGTAATGGGGGGGGGAGGAGGCTTTTAAATAATAAAAAAATTTTTTATTTAATAAAAATAAATATCCTATGTCCCCCCTCCCTTCTTACCTTTCCTGGGGAGGAGGGGGGACATATTTCGATCCCTGGTGGTCCCAGTGGGATTCCCTGGTGGTCCAGTGGTGGTGAGGTGAACTCTAGCCCGCGCTCCCGGGCTAGAGTTCACTCTCGCGAGATTTGGAGCGTTGCCGTGGTAACCGCGTCAACGCTCCAAATCTCGAGCGAGGAGGACCCGGAGGAGCTGCAGCCTGAGCTCCGGGTCCTCTCTCACTCCCTCCCTCCGCCGCCGGCTGTCAGCACAGTGCCTGCGGATCGGGGAGGGAGATCTCTGATCTTCCTCCCCGGTCCGCAGGCACATTGCAGGGCTGGCACTTGGGCAATGCCAGTCCTGCGTTAGCCGGCAGGGGGGAATCTCGGGGGGGGCAATTGCCCCGTTGCCCCCCCCCTGGATCCGCCAATGGTTCGAACTATATAAGTACCAAGTGTTTACCGATCGGTCAGGTAACCTGGTTTACGCATTGCTATCCTTGGAACTGCATTGGTTTATAAACTACAGCTCCCATGATGCTCAGTCATCTTCGGCACCTAGTTCAGTGAAGACTAACTCTGGCAATTTAAAAGTTTGTGAACTATAGTTACCAGAATGCACGGCTGAGCATCCTGGGTAATAGTTTCTCATGAACATCAAGTGCAAAGATAACCATCATTGACCTTGACTGACCTTGGTGAACTCATTGCTGCAAAATTAGGTCTCTGCATAGAGTATAACAAACATTTTTAGAAATATATGGTAAAAAAACAAATTTTAAACCAAACACTGCTTGCATACTTCCACAATTCAAACTGGATTGCCCCATCTGTCAGAAGTGTATGTTTGTAGTACAGATGTTTATGGGATACATAAATTAAACTGTAAACATGCCAAAGTTTTGTCTAAGATACTGTTGGCATAGTCAGACATGTTCAACCTGTTAAGTTTTAATTCAGGATTGCTGTGCCTTCTGTTATTAAAACATATAAATAAATGTCTAATAAAGGCAAGCAGACAATCTAGTCTAGTCAAGCATTTAATTTCAGTAAAATCAAGAGTAATATATAATTGATTCATTTAGATGCACTTACTTAAAAGGACACTGATATCACACAAAAAGTACATTTATATCTAATAACATCAATAAAGCAATCAGTATTTATTTAGGTCTGGAAATATTTGGACACTGACCCAATTTTCATAATTTTGGTTCTGTACGCCACCACAATGGATTTGCAATGAAACAACCAGGATGCAATTTAAGTGCAGGCTTTCATCGTTAATTCAAGGGGTGTAACATATCTTGTGAAGAGTTTAGAAATTGCAAACATTTTCATACACAGTCCCATTATTTCAGCAGCTCAAATGTAATTGGACAAACAGACACAATCAAACAAAATTAAAATTTGTAATACTTTGTCGAGAATCCTTTGCAGGCAATGATTGCTTGAACTCTGGAACAGATGGACATAGCAAAACGCTGTTTTTTTTTCCTTTGTGATGCTTTCCAGGGCTTTACTGTAGCTGTCTTCAGTTGGTTTGTTATGGGTCTTTCGGTTTTATCTTCAGCAAGTGAAATTCAAGTGCAAGTGAAATAGGCACAATACTCGATGTAGTTGAGATCAGGTTATTGACTCGGCCATTGTAGAAGTCAAAGAATTTTTCACTTTTTTGACTTACAAAAACTCCTGGGCTGCTTTCACAATATGTTTTGGTTGATTGTACATCTGTATATTGACGTGCTGTCCAATCTTCACTAAATTTGGCTGAATCTAAGTAGACAATATATCCCTATACACTTCGGAATTCATCCAGCTGCTTCTGTCTTCAGTCACATCATCAGTAAACACTGGTGACCCAGTACCAATTGGAAGCCGTGCATGTCCATGCCACCACACTGCCTCCACTGTGTTTTACAGATGATTTAGGATGCTTCAGATCATGAGTCGTTCCAAGCCTTCTCCATACATTTTTCTTACCGTTATTCTGGTACAGGTTGATCTTCGTTTGATCCAAAGAATGAGGTTCCAGAACAGGGCTGGATTTTTTTACAATTTTTTTTTTTGGCAAGTCTAATTTTGCCTTTCTCTTCTTGAGGCCTTGTGGTGAACCCTCTAAATTTGCTCTTTTACAGTCTTCTCTTTATGTTAGACTTGGATAATGATATGGCTACCTCCTAGAGAGTGTTCTTCACTTGGCTGGATGTTGTGAAGGTTTTTTTTTTTTTTTTTACCATAAAAAGAATCCAACAATGATCTACCACTGTTTTGCATGGACTTTCAGGTCTTTTTGTGTTGCACAGCTCATCATTGCGTTCTTTTTTTTTTCCTCAGAATGTACCAAACTGTTGCTTTGGCCACTCCAAATGTTCCTGCTACCTCTCTGATTGATTTTTTTGGGCAGCCTAAAGATAGTCTGTTTTACTTGCATTGAGAACTCCTTTGACTGCACGTTGGGAGTTCAAAGTAACAACTCCAGATCTTTTACCTGCTAATTTGATGAAGAAATAATGAAGGAATAGCCTATACCTGTCCATGAAACATCTTTTGAGTCAATTACATATTAAAGAGCTGTAATTCCTAAAACCTTTCCTCCAATTTGAGATGGAATACTCTCAACTCTTTCTCCAATTTTTATGTGAATACCCTGCAATTAAAGCGGAGAGACTGCACTTTAAGCCTTTATTCATTATTGAACTGTAATTTTTGGGGGGTATAAAGCCAAAATTATAAAACTTGTGTCAGTGCTCAAATATTTCCGGTTCTTACTACAAAAATATTTTTTTTCTTCAGCAATAGTGTTGTAACTTTCCATTTAAAATACCATCCAACTGACTTTTTTTTGTGAGGAGAGTAGCTCTTTTGGATCTCATTAGCCAGTTTTCTGATCATACCAGATATGTTTTTCATTTAAAAAAAATGTAGAATGGTTTCCAATTTTTAAATTAATTTAAATGCATTTTTTTTTAAACAAATCCCTGGAATCTCAATCCACTTTGTTTAAAAAAAGTAATGCTTGATGTGGCATTAAAAAAAAACAAAAAAAAAACAAAAAAAAAAAAACTTTTCTGTGGGAGATGAACAGAACATGTACACATACACACAATACTGATAGATGCTGCCTTAAAGGGACACTAGAAGCACCCAGATTACTTCATCGCAACATTGCTGCTCAACGTTTAAATTTTGCATGGCAAAAATGCCACTAGTGGCTTCAACTCTGACAGCCACCAGAGGTGCTTCTGCTAAATTGAAACATGGCTATTTTAATCAGATAATCTCAGAGAGACCATTTGATTGGCACAGTGCAGTATTTTACCATGCATGTACACTAGTTTCCTAAAACTCACTGTAAAACTCTTCCAACTCTCATACGGTGGTGGGACAGTAATATAGATAGATTAAAATTACAGCATTAGGAAGACGTTTGTAGAAAATTGCAATTTCGTAGATATGGCAAAGTTTATATTGCAGGGCTCAACAAATCTGTAGTGGCAGTCTTTCTGTGGCAATGATTGAGTTTGCTTTGGTTATGTGATGTTCGACATCAAATTCTAATCATAGCATTTCCCTATAATAAGCCTGTGACTGGATGAGTGTGGCATGCACTTCTCATGACCTATGCTTTTCTATTAAAAGCACTGTATTGGATGAGAAAACCCAAGAGGAGTTGTGACATTGTGAGAGGTGGATCTGGTGGCTTCAAAGCAGGGTCTCGCCACTGAAAGCAAGGCAGGTTAAAGATTTTTAATTTAACTGCTCCGGCGCCTATCTTGACTACAGCAGACCCACTCACAATGGCGGACATGCAACCGTTCCCAGAGCACGGGTCGTCACAGTTACTGAAGACTTATCAAAGTGCAGCAGAGCACATACTAGACTGCTTTAAAAACTTCTGGGTAAAATTAGAAGCACGTCTTGTAGCAGCACCGAGGCCTGATCGGATCCGTGAGCACAGAGGGAAGAAGCAGCCCCTCCCGAGCGCAGCTTCACCACAAGCACCTGTGTCTCATCACTTTGGCCTACCTGGGCTGAGAGCCAGCAGGGATAAACTCCCTTTGCATCGTCCATCAGGAGCTTCAGCCCTATTCCCACTAGGAAGGACTTGCGCTCAATGAGGATTGCATCATGGATCCACGGACTCTGATGCTCCTGGTTACCGGCTTTGGGGACTTCACAATTAACCCCCCTGCCTCATGGAGTCTTTGGGCTGTCGACCTCTACTGCTGAAACAGGGCATTGGCTGAAACAGGACGTATTATCCTGGCCCACTGCTAGTTACCATACAGTTCGTTCTCACACAGCTCGCATTTTCTTTATGTTCTGCCTTTCCTATTATTATTTTGTGATGTATGGTCTGGGAGCTAAAGTTCAGTGCCAGTGGTCTCACTATATTGTATTTCCAGTCAGTTTAGCATGCCTAAAATTTAGCATGTAACTTCAATGAAAGTCCTATTAACAACAACTTCTGTGGTAGTTAAGTGGCACAAGTACGAAGTCATGAATCTCATGTCTAGCCAATCATATATAACCTGGTATTCCCACATACAATTAGCTTACACTTTCTGCTTAATTGCTGCCACCCGGTAAGTCAGGACTTCTTCACTCGTATTTTATTTTAACCATTTTTGTTACTAACACGCAAAAATGTTCTGATGTTCTCTATGCCATGGTGTAATATCTGTTTATACTACGCTTGATATCACTGCTGTGGCATATCTGTTGTTAATTTAAAAAAATTGTGTAGTTTCTCTACAGGTCATGACCTTATTTAATATCGTTTGTAATTGCTGTGCTTGTTACTGCTGTTGTGGCTACACAAGCTTTCTTTGTCATCATTTGCACAACGATAAAAAGATTTAAAAAATATATTTTTTTAATTTGTGTTTTTCTATATGCAAGGATACAACCTGTACCAAAACCTTCAATAGCTATACGTTCTTGAATTTACTTAAAATTATTTTAGCATTTCATTATGTTAGAATAGCCATCTGCTCTGCTGTTGATGCATCATGATATTTGTCATTGGTGTCAAACACAGACCCTCAGTACAAAAATATAAAAATCATCATCTTGTAGCTCATTGTAAGCTCTTTATGACCCATCTAATATCCCCTGTGCTCCACCGCCTGTCTGAGAACATCATATGACCGTACTGTGACAGTTGCCTGTTATAAGTACGTTACTTAAGCATTGACATACCTGCAAAACATACCTAATTACTAAAACAACTGGCCTTAGTGGTGTATTTGACCTATCATAGTGGTTTGTTTGAAGAAATGTTAAATAATAATGAAAGGTAATATTAATACTGCAGAGGTCATGTGTATCCCGTGTGTACACCAATGCAAACACACACTCCCTTTCTCTCTAACATAATAGTATCAACTTTTATCCAGATCATATCTGATAAATTCTCCCAAAGGTTGTCTTTGACATGTACATATTTTTCAGCAAGAGCTTTAGATTCCAGTTTGTATGTCTGACCACACAGCTAAAACAGATCTAATACATTTACAAAGGGGCACACAGACCCAGAAGCTTTAACCCCATTAAACATTTCCAATAAAAACAACTAAAATAAGCTATTTTGAAATCCCAAAGGCATGTTTGGAAATGCATGCTGAGAGTAGACAACAGCTGCGAGATAAAGGTAAGACCGCTGCAGGCTACTGAGAACTGTTTAGCATTTAATGCATTTTTGAAAGGGTAGTGAACATTGCAGATTGGAATACTAAATTACTTACACTAAAATATTTTGAGAGAAATACATAGATATACGTATGCATTAACATTTTTATTTTACTTTTCCTCCCTGGCTGTCCATGAAAGGCTATTTAAACTAAATAAACTCATCCAATGATATGTGTGAGAAATACCAAAAGAATGTCCGAGTGACTCAATCATGGCAGACGTCAAGGAGTCCTTTTTTGCAAAGTTAATACACACACACACAATGTGCTAACAAAATGGATAACAAATAAAGGTCTTCTTTATCTTTTGGTACAACTTTGGCGACCATTTGCCATGCTCCTCCAAACTAGAGAAAGTCAATATACAACTGCCCAAGATAGATGTACCGGTAATTGGCTATTCAGACAACCAGCCATCAGCTATGACACAAGCCATGCACCGTAGAATGCCGCGTGCATTGCTTTGAGGAGGTAAGTGAATATGCTAAAAGCAAAGTTGTAACCAATATATTTATCAGCCCTTTATTTATATATAGCAATGATCTTTGAAAATATCTGTAAAAGAAAAACTGGCACAAAGTGCTGGCCCAAGTCATGAATGTGGAACAAGAAGTTGCTGTGAGAACAGAAATGGATCATCCCATAATATGTGTGTTTCTTCTCCTTTAAGAGAAACTTTGCTCATAATATATTCTGTCAGATTTATTTTTCTTTCAGAATTATATATGTATCAGTTACCTTCTCAGCTAAACGGAAACCCTTGATACTACAATGGAACAATCATAAATATTATAAGTACATCTAATTATAGAAGATTATCAGTCCTGGTTTATGAAACATACCCTGAGAGCCCAAGGTTTTCTCCTGTAAACCAGCTATGGCTCTCATCCTTGGTAGCAATTCCTAGTTTCGCCAAGCTTTCCTGTTAAAATAGAGTAACACATTAGATCAATTGCTTATTGGACAACACCACAATACACTCCATAAATATATAATCCATGTCTGTCATTTTAAATATAGATCATAAATTAAATAAACACAAAATAAAACCAAATAGAAAGGACACAAAGAACATTATGTCCTGGAAAGTCTCATCCAGAATTCATGCCCAACAAACAGATGTCCCTTAAGGTTAAGCACAATTAATCCGAGGGTCCAGGTCAACTGCCTGTACTATTTTATATCATAGACCAAGCATTACTTTTAATTTGACCATTGAAAACAGAACTTGTGTGTTAATAGCATAGCAGACAAAACAGAGGATAGATCAAAGGTCTGTGTACGTGGAATTTTCTTAAAGGAACACTACAAGCACCATAACCACTATATCACACTGTAGTGGTTATGGTGTCAGGAGTGCCCTGTTGCCCCCTCCTCTAATGTAATTAGTGAATCCATTTGAATTATTTGACTTCTTACCTGGGGTTTTGACTATACTTCCACAATGATGTTGTTCTTAACTAGTTAAATAAGCAATGTGAGAAACCCAGCCTCAGGAGACAGAAAACTAAAAGTTTAGCAAGGATCTCTATATACTCTGAATCAATTTAGTAATGCATAAATCATTGTGTTGCTCAGAGTTAATTGGTCAATTAGCTAGTGAGATACTGCTGCTGAAACACTATCCACCGTGCCATCTCCAAATCACAGGTTTAATTACTGATAAGATCAATTAGGCATTCCAAACTTCCAAGACTAATAAAAAGAGTTACATGAAGTTGGGTAATAATAACATGTAGCCTGGGATATACCTAATAATGACTGAAACGCTAGTGTTACCTGTTCTTGTTAAATAAATACTTTGTGGTGCACATACTTCTGTCAAATAAAAATGTTAATATATAAAGATGCAATAAAACAGACACAAAATTCTGAATTAAATCTGTTTCCTTATTCCATCAGATTAGCCACAAGTGGTTTAATTTCCCGTATGGGTTTTCTCTTCACATAGCTTTAACACAAGTAACACCCTTTAAATTTTAGGTATGACAGAATGCTTTAGCAGAGACCTTGAAACTAATCACTATAATTGACTTTCTTAGAAAGATTCGATCACAGTTAAAGTAACTTATTTCCAGTTTATTAAAAATGCATGTGTATTTCTTTTCTCTGGATGTGCTGAGCTTTGTATTTATCTCCTACCTAATTCTGACTCTAGTCTACAATTACTTTGTAAACAGAAAAACAAAACAGAAGAAAACATCTTGCAAGAACAATCCTCAGCAACACAATTTCCAACACCATGACTCACCTTCTTTATCAAAATTCATGATAATCAAAGTTAATTTGAAATCATGCATATCTCTATATACCATTAAAGGGACACTAGGCACACAGGTAATTTCATCTCCTTGACGTGGTCTGGTTGCAGTATCCCTTTCCCCTTAACCCTGCAGCTGAAAACATTGCAGGTTTAGAGAAACCACAATGTTAACATTGTAAGATTAAGACTGCCTCTAGTGGCTAACAGACAGCCAAAATACCAGCAATACAAATGCCAGAATTTCTTTGACTGAGATTAGACTGCAATACCGGTACCAGCTATGAAGGGTCTGTGTGTGTTAAGAGAGGCACTGACAATAGCTCCCTGTCTCTCTCTACTGACTGACACAGAGAGGTAGCAGCACAGAGAGCATATCCCAGGCTGCAGATCAAGTAAGTGAGGGATGGGGGGAGCAGGGGCGGTAACCACGACAACACCCCGAGCTCGCGAGAGGAGAACCCGCCGGAGCTGCAGGCTACCTTCCTCCCCTGCCAGCTGCCCACCAAGGTGCCTGTGGCCCGGGGAGGAAGATCACCGATCTCAGGCAAACAGCAGGGCCGACGCTTGGATAGGGGGAGACCCTTGGCGGCCAGCACTAGTTTTTTTGGGGGGGGGGGGAGTTCTCCATGCTAGTAGTTCTAAACAATGAGTCCATGTTGCAAGGAACATCAGCTTACCATTAATTTTTCCACCTCCAGTTCAATTTCAACAGCAGCAAGCCCAGACTTGCCTTGATCAGCAGCAAGCTGGTGGAAGAAACGGCGCCATTTTATCAGCACTTCTGAAAATTGCAACTAAAGTGGGACAAAAGTAAAAATTCTGGTGAGGGAAACTTTGCAGACATTTAGTACCAGATCGTCAACGTTACATTATTTTTCCTCCCTTTTCCTCCCCATCATATATTAATGTATTTTAATGTCTTCAGATGATATATCTAAAATGTTAGGAGAACAACAGCGATACTATTTGCAAGCAATAGAAATTATGTTGAATTAAAGAACTAATTTAGGACAAATTATTTTTAAATGGAAATGTTAAATTACTTTGATTGCTAGAGGGTATGCCTGGACCATTAATTCAGCCTATGATTGAACAATGCATCCTGCATATAGAAGTAAAATGCTGGGCCTTTTAAACAAGAACAATAATTCTCCCGTTACCACTGTATCACAGGCTAAAAATGATGAGCCCAGTAGAGCTTCACCCACCGTCCTAAGTCAATCAACATTTATTTGGCTATAAAATATACTTTTATAATCTAAACTACTAAAAATTGTAAGCTCGGGGCGATTTTTTCCAGCTTTTCTCAGAATATAAAACATATCCAACAATACCATCTCTTGATCTCATTAACCATCTGGGTGGCATGCAGCAAAACTATATTGAGCAAGCAAACAGTTGTTACTGGGCTTTTTATGTTGTTGGATTTGTTCATTTAAAACAATGAGGAGATAACCAAATGACTCATAGGCTGAGCAGGGTTCTGGGAGAGCGAGACACACCGTGTCTCATCCTGACCAGCAGATCCGTATATTAAGCCTGGCATATCAGGAATGGGGAAAAAGACAGTTGCGTTCATGGCAGATGTTACAGAACTGCATTCTGTCATTGGCTACATCTGTAGCCTGGAAGGCAGCCCCAGCATGGGTGGTGTGTGTGTGTTTTTTTTATTTCACATCAACTAGAATGGGAGGAGATCGTGCGCAATCCAGCTGGGACAAAGTAAAAAAAAAAAAAGGTAAAAAAATACATTACATGGTAGTAATGCATGTTTGGTGAAAATAATGCCAGTTTGGACTAAATTCTGCAGGCACAATAAAAGGTAGTTATACAGCAAGAATATTGAACACTGTTAAACAAATCAAATACAACAAATCAGTAATCACCTCTCTGCAAACCTCAAGGTGCATGTACAGAAGGGATGCAGTACTGATCCATAGCAATTAGCCAGAACATCAACAGTGACCTTCTTCTATGCAAAATAGAATTATTTATTGCTTCACCTTTGAGTCAAAACAGTAATTTAGATGACGATAATGCAGATTCTTATTCAACAGACGGCAATGTTTTCAGCCGTCCCGGCTGAAGTTTGTTTGCAGACTGTTAAACAGTCAAATGGAGAAAATGCCAGAGAGGATGGAAAGCTTGCTGTGAAAACAGAGCTTGCAATATGAACAGTTTAACAGGTTTGACATTAAAAGAAATTAAAAGAAATACAAAATGCTGCAGAACAGTGCAGCACTGATGTAGGAAGCACCTCTAGTGGCCATCTGAGTAACTGCACCTAGAGGTGTTACTAAGCAGCATTGGTTTACAGTGCTCAGCCTACAGGCTATATACACTAAAATCACTCCACTAAAATCATTGCATTATGCTGCAGTGGTTCTTAGGACTATAGTTACCTTTAAACTAGGTATCACTGAGTTGTCCTTTCTAAAAACAATGTATGCCTGGAATTTAAAATTTAAAATTGGGAGAAAGGGAGGTCACAGCTGACGGGCCAAACTGAGGTGTGATTTCTTGTCTTCATGGGTCAACAGCCATATCACCAAACTGAGATTGGAATGGTATACGCAAACATATTATTTTGCCTTTCTGCCAGAATTGAATTCTGGAATCTTAAGGTAATATAAAGAGTGTTTTGACTCAAAGGTTGTCTCAGTGTATTAAATCAACTAATTTTAAAGTGACATTGACTTATGTACCAATGGCAACTGCACCAAATGCAAGTTACGTAAATTACCAGCTCGATACAGTTGTCAATACAGAGGAGTATTGAAAGATATTTTTTTGTTTTGTTATTAGACCAAGTTACTAACCTAAATCCTTTTGTGTGTGCTAGAGATGAAAGATCACAACATGCCTTTAATTCAAACATATAACAAAGTAAAGCAGAAGACAAAACATTTTCTGAACCCTGATGGTCTTGTTTTAAGTTATAGCCTCACCAGAAACTGAGGTCTGCCCAGTGCTGTGAGTTTAATTGCAGAAAAACCATCTTCAGAACTGCCACCTGCAAACAAGAAAAGAATTAGGATTTCTAGGGCAATAATCAGTACAAATCAGTTGTCATTATAAGAAGAGCCCCACCAGAGTGGTCTACCATATCAGCTATGTTTACCAAGACACACAATGTACACAAATTGAGAGGCTGCTTATGAACAAAACTACCTTTTAGTATGTAGAATTTGAAGAAAAGAACAATGTGGGAACCATAGATCACTCTACATAGGCTATGTGAAGCTGCCCCCTACAATTAGCATGGATACAAATCCACGGTTTTGTTGGTGCTACCTTTGTGCAGTGTTGTGCCGTAAATATTAAGTTTTGTGCTACTTTTATTATAAAAAGACACAATAATACAAATGTTCATCACAAACAATGATATATTTTAATTCTCAATTTAAAATCATGGGGTGCCAACTTTACATGGCTGAGTTGAATTGAATTGAATTGCAGGAGTCAGGTTCCAAATCATAATTAGAGAACTTTATTGCCTTTCATTTAAAGGATCACTATAGGGTCAGGAACACAAACATGTATTCCTGAGCCTATAGTGTTAAAACCATCATGTAGCCCCTCTGGGCCCCTCATGTCTCCATAAATATAGCAAAATTTACTTTATTCGAGCCTGAAGCTGTAACTCTGCATGCTGTTTGCCTCCGAAAAACAAGCTGTCTGCTGACATCACCAGAAGTGGTGGCCTGATCCAATCACAATACTTCCCCATAGGATTGGCTGAGAGTGTCAAGGAGGCAGATTAGGGGCATAGCCAACATGATTCAAACACAGCCCTGGCCTGCATTTTAGGCAGCCATGACCCAGGAAGGATCTCTAACAGCCATCTGAGGAGTGGCCAGTGAAGTGATCCCTAGGCTGTAATGTAAACACTGCATTTTCTCTGAAAAGACAGTGTTAACAGCAAAAAGCCTGAAGGTAATGATTCTACTCACCAGAACAAATTCAATAAGCTGTAGTTGTTCTGGTGACTATAGTGTCCCTTTAATTTTGTTCCTTCACTGACTGTTTTGCAACTAGTGGCCTCCCTAACAACTAGTTCTAAACTTTTCTTGACTCATTCTCACCTGCCTGGATTAATTACTTAAGCTACAAAAGGCTACACCCTGCTCAAGACCGGGCCTTTAGACTGAAGTCAATGGCACTATTGAAAGACTTCTTTTCCTGGCTCCTGTGAACTTCCCTTCATTATCATTGCCCTATTGGAGATTAATCTTACCAACCTTTATTACTAGCAAGCTTCTTATTATCAACCTGGACTACTCTATCAAGCTACTTTAGTTTCAATCTTAACAGATCTACAAACCAACCTGCATTATCCCACTATCCTGCTTTGTGATTACAACCGGATTTATATTACCAACCAGTTTTATTACCACCCTGTTTCACACCAACCCGGACTACCCTACCAATCTGCTTGATATTACCATCCTGTATCATATCACCCTGGACTACGCAAATAACAAATATTGCAAAGAGTTATTTGCCTACTTATCAGTGCTCCATCCAAACACTGGACTGATTCACTAAATTACTATTTTGTTTGCTATTCTGACACCTTATTGTTTAGTTCTGTTTTACCCATCTCACTATCCTATACTTCATATATAGAATTTCTTACTATCCTCTAATATCCTGTAAATACCCTGTCTGGGGCATATTGCGTAAACTCCCTTTTCTATTGTCACTCCCTATTCTTGCCTATAATTTCATTTATAGGTTCTCTCTCAACCTAACCTATAATTTTGTTTATAGGTTTTCCTCTTACCAAAAACCTTAATCTCTTTTCTGCTCTCCCTGTTTTACTTACCTCCCTCTTTGGCTTGCAATTCGTGTGTAAATAAACATTCAAATGTTAACCCTGTCATAAGCCACTTATCTGACTGATCAAGATCATGACAGCGGGTCACAATTTTCCCTGACAAAAAAACAACAAAAAACTAAGCAGTACAAATAAAATAAATTTATGGCACAAACTCAGCACTAACCAACCAGCCCAGTTTCATGTCTTTTGGCTGTTGTAGCGGGGCTGAGTGACCTTTGATGACCTTTATTAAATTGGTAATAACTCAAAAAACTATTGCTATTATCTTAATAAATGCAGCACAAATCTTCATTTTCACAGCACAAATGAAGCACTTATGAAACACATTTGATTTTATTTATTTGTGACAATTGTAGGGGGAGTCAGCTTAACACAGCCCTCTACATACCATCAATATTTAGATTGAATACATAGCCAAGAACATTACCAAAATATACAAGATGAAAATCAATTGCTGAAATCAACATTTGTTCCCAGTTCCTTTGCTAATTCTTCACGATGCCCAGAAGAAAATATGCAAGTCAAGTTCAACCATTACAAACAGTGAAATTCAAGCAAGAAAACAGCAATAATAATGAAAGGAAAATATCAACATTTCAATATAACCATACTGAGAAAGAAAAATTGAATCCTCCCTATAATATTTGAATCCTCCCAAAATATTTCCCCCCTGTATTTATGTAACGGCGTGCTACACGTAGTTAGTGTGCCTATGTTTGTCGACATTTGGATTTCAAGAAAATGATTGTGAATGTCCCTTTAACAAGTTACATTTGTCTCAAACCATGAAAATGAATAAATCAAAAAACAAAACAAAAAAATAAAAATACATGAAACATCTGAAGCATTAATTGCTTAGAGAATAAATAGAAACATAATGTATCCGAACTCTTTGTAGAGATGTTACTTAGCCATGCACTGTGCACTCTCATTTCAACTGGAAAACGCATCGCAGAACAAATAAATACCAGCTGGAATTCATGATCAAACAAGGCCGTCCATTCAGCCACACAGTGTACCTTATCACAGAGAAACATTGGATTTAAATAAATTACAGGGGAATCTTATTGTAAACTGACAAGGAAAGGTCTGCTAAAGACAACTTCCCCTCTGGCAAAAAAAGTGCCTTCAGACAGTTTTTTTTAATATCCAAAGCCTCGAGTGAATCATAAAAAAGCATTAACATAAAATAAAGTTATAATAGGTGTATATTCTTGCATTGGAATATTTAGCAAAAAAACATGAATTACATTCGCTAGATTTCAAAATTTCTTATAAAAAAAAAAAAAAAAATAGCAAAAAAATAATAATGTATTGTTTTTAGCCTGGCAAACCATAATGGAAGCTGTTGATGCACTGCTGTTGTCAGGAACTATTTGCTGAATAGTAAACCGTTTAGGTACAAATTATTATTTTTTTCCTTTCTTAAAAATGTATCTGACCTAATTGGAAGAGGAACAAAACAAAAAAAACAGGCTGGATATTTTTTTTATCTAAATATTGTTATCAAGTTAAACTTACCTGAAGCCTCAATGCATTTTAGGAAAGTCTCCATGTGATGGTCGCATTTTGCTTCATCAGCGTAAAAGTATGTTCGAGCACTAATCACTCCACCACGACGATCTCCAAATCCAGGCTGAACCTGATATTTTTTCTCTCTACGTGCAAAACCTTTAGGAAATATAAAGATAACTTCATCATGTTAAATAAATTATACATACACATTAAATACTATTATTACTACAATTATTATTACCATACTCATACGTGTAAAAAGGAAGTTAGAAGCTCTGAATGTTGGTCCATTAGTCTTCTCAGCAAAGCAGATTCTTAGCATATCATCACTTCAAAGATCAGTCTCGTCCATTCTGGATAAGATCCATCCAAATGTTGTGGACACAGTCAGGGTATTCAATAAAGTGAGACTTGAAGGTGAATTTGACATGTAAGACTAAAATCGTAGTACTGTAAGCGTAGCCGACTTAGAGAATTTTTATTTTCAGCTACTTTGGCTTTAAATTTTAAATTCACTTTAAATCCCCATTGAATTCTCAAACTTCTATATTATAAGGCTGTTCTCCACCAGGAATAAATCACTTTGCAAAAAAAGTTTGGTGGTTAGTTTGATGGTATTTTTTCTAATATGAAATATTTACATATGCCAAAATTTACTAGATCCCTTAATTGTATCCCATGACATTCAGATTGTCAATGGTTTGACCGAACTATGCATGGGTGTGTCATTCTCTGTGGCTGCCATTTTTTAAAGTGAAGTTTGTGTCGAGACTCACAACTCTCTGCATTATAAAGAACATTAATTTTGCAAAATGACACAGGTACACAAAAAGCTCCACATTGCAGGGATTTCACATGTTGTAAATACACCTTATCTCCTTAAATACTTAGAGTGACAGTGCTCAGCTATTCTTGTGCAGCTATGTGTTGCCTTACAGACCTTTCCTGTAGCCAGTTTCAATAGCTTGCCCTCCCTTCTCCTGTATCTTTATTCAGGTTACACCATTTCTGAGCTATAGATCTTTGTTCACTGCTCTGACCTGAAAACAAGACCTGATCATGGGTCAAGTCTTAATCCCTGCTGAACCTGGTGAACTGAACGCTTTAGTTCCAGATCACCAAGCCTTTTGTTTAATTTTCATTGATTTATACAAACTACATAGTTTTGTTCTTTATAAAACAGATCAAATCACATTGTGAATATATACAAACAGCTTTTTTTTTAATATATATAGATAAATGGATAGATATGGTGTTAATGGTTTGGACACACCTCTTAATTATAAAATCAAGCACCCAGCCAAGCAGTCTGCATATACCTCATCTACATATTGTTCCTGTGTCATTGTCTCATTTATTTATTCATAATATTGTAAAGCGCTGAGGAATTAGTTGGCGCTATATAAATATGGCGCTATATAAATAATACCAATAACAATGATAAAAATAATACAAACAAAAACAATTCTGAAATAGTGCATAAAGCAAGGCCCATAAAGACATGGTTGGATGAGTTTGGCGAGGAAGAACTTTACTGGCCCACACAAAGCCCTGACCTCAACCCCAGTGAACACCTTTGGAACAAACTGGAATGGAGATTGCGAGCCAGGCCTTCTCATCCAACATCAGTGACTGACTTCACAAATACTCTTCTGGACAATGGGTGGGCAAAAATTCAAACAAAAACACTCCAATCTTGTGGAAAGCCTCCCCAGAAGAGTGGAAGTTGTTACAGGTGCAAAGGGGGAACAACTACATATTAATGTCTATGTATTTAGCATGCAATGTCATAAAAGTCTCTATTGGTGTGATGGCAAGGTCTCCCAATACTTTTTCTTATAACGTACGCATACACATCTTGTATATAAATACACATTTTAAATTTTAAAACATTACATCTCCAGGGACTCTGTTTCCTCTGACAGTATTGGAACATTAAAGGACCACTAAATTAACCCAGAACACTTAATTTCAATGAAGTGGTCTGGGTGCAGTGGTCCAGTAAGTTTAACAGTTCAAGGTAGAACAAAAAGTTTACCTTGAGGGGTTTAACATGCCTCCAGTGACAGTTATACTGCTAGATACTAGAGTTGCTTCCACTGCACTGAACGAGGAAAAGTCACATGGCACTGCAACTCATAAGAAAGCATTGGAGCAGCATTTAATACGTGTGCCCCACGATGGAGCCTCGGCATTGGGAAACCCTTTATTTAAGTAAATGTATGGCAAACAGGGTGGAATACTCTAGATAGAAACAGGGACACTACTATAGTGTTAGAAATACAGGTTTATATTCCCAATAATATAGTGTTCCTTTAAGAAAAAAATACACACACTTACACCTGCTTTACAATGTGTCATGTAAGACACATTTTTCACAATGACTGGATTGATGCAACCCTGCAGGACAAAGCACACAGCTACATATGCTGAAAAGAGACCTGCATCCATCAAGTTCAGCATCACATTTGTTTTTGTGGTTAATCCAAATGAAGGCAAAAAAACAGTTTGAAGTACTTTCCAATTTTGAAACAAACTAGGAAAAAAATCCTTCATGACCCCAGAATGGCAGTCAGATCTGTCCTTGGATCAAGAAGCTATAACTCCAAAAATGTAAATTGTATCCTGGAATATTATGTTTTCAAAAGTATTCATCCAGTTGCTGTTTAACCCCTTAAGGACCAAACTTCTGGAGTAAAAGGGAATCATGACAAGTCACACGTGTCATGTGTCCTTAAGGGGTTAAATATTTGTACAGACTGATGAAACCATCTTTTCAGCAGATAATTACACATTCTTGTCCTTACTTTATAAAAAATAAAAAAATTATTTGCCTTAGAAAATCTCCTTTCTTCCAGTCTAAATGTGTGCCCATGTGTCCTATGTAGTATTTTATATGAATAGATATCCAGGCAATTGTTTATATTGACCCCAAATAGATTTGTACAATGTTTTCATATCCCCTTCGAGGTGTCGTTTTTCTAAACCAAACCGATTAAATGTGTTAACTATTAACTAAAATGTGCCATCCCCCCCTTTTTTTGTAGCCTGCCCCTGTGCTTTTTTTATGCCATAATATCCTTCATTAGAACAGGTGCCCAAAATTTCACAGCATATTCAGAGACAGAACAGCCAGCTCCCCCTGCGGCTGCCATCAGAGCTCTCCCTTCTCCTGTCTGTCTGCCCACAGGTAGCAACAATTATGTATGTCTGTGTCATGGTGCGCGTGTGTGTCTGTCTCATGGTGCGCGTGTGTGTCTGTCTCATGGTGTGTGTGTGTCTGTGTCACGGTCTGTCTGTGTCATGGTGTGTGTGTGTGTCTGTGTCACGGTCTGTCTGTGTCATGGTGTGTGTGTGTGTCTGTGTCACGGTCTGTCTGTGTATCTGTGTCATGGTGTGTGTGTGTGTCTGTTTGTGTCATGGTGTGTGCATCTGCCTGTGTCCTGGTATGTGCATCTGTCTGTCATGGTGTGTGTGTGTGTGTCTGTGTCATGGTGTGTCTGATGGTATGGTGTGTGTATGTCATGGTATGTGTGTGTCTGTGTTTTTAAAAATAGTGTTTTTACTCACTTTTTCCCCCCCACGTCGTGCTGGTCTCCTCTCGACTGGCCCTGCCACTATGGCTGAGATCATCAAGTTTGAGGATCTCAGCCAATCCGCACTGACACAGGAAGCATTTCTAGTGACCGCCTGAGTGTCTATCACAAGAGGTTTCTCTGAAAAGTCAGTGTTTACATTAAAAAGCCTGCAGGGACAGGCTATAGACGCCAGAACCACTACATTAAGCTGTGTGTGTGCGCGCCTGCTAGTGAGTGAGCTTGCGTGTGTGTGTGAGTGTGTGTGCGTGCGTGCGTACGTGTGCGTGCCTGCTAGTGAGTGAGCTTGTGTTTTTAGGTCAATGAGCTTATGTATATCAGTGAGATTGTTTGTCTATGAGGCTGTGTATCAATGAGCTTGTGTGTGTCAGTGATATTGTCTGTGTCTGCTTACTGTATAATTAAACGTTTTACTCTGAAAGGACCAATATTTTATATTAGAAAAAGCAAAATATATATATTAATCATCTGGGGTGGCAAGACCTAGCATTACATATTACATGCGATAATATATGGCGCAATGACTGATGGGGCTGTCATAGATTTTTTCCAGGGCTGCTTTGTATCTCCAGTCTGGCCGTGACCTGAAGCACAGTGAGGGGAGCAGGAAGCAGCCTGTGCTCAGAGTGCACGGCTCTCCTGTTCCCCAGCAGAAAGAAAAACACCATCTTGGATCCTGCACCCTGGACCCTCTTTTCATCTTCACAGCACCAAGGTATGGCATGGTTAAGAGGGGTTGCTTGCGGTGTGCATGTTTGTAAATTGCTGTGTTTGTGTGTGTCAATAAAGTGTGACTTTATGTAAAGTGGTGTGAGTTTGTGTTTAAATGACAGTGTGTGTGTTAGTGAGAGTGTGCAAGTGACTGTGTGTTAGTGAGAGTGTGCAAGTGACTGTTAAGGAGAGCGTGTAAGAGTGTGCAAGTGACACTGAGTGTCGGTGAGAGAGTGTGTGTATTAGTAGGAGTGTGTAGGTGACACTGTAAGGGAGAGTATGTGTGCAAGTGAGTGTGCGTGCAAGTGAGAGTGTATAGGTCAGTGAGAATGTGTATGTGTTAGTGTGTGTAAGTTAGAGTTAGAATGTGTAAGTGTGTATGCCAGTGAGTGAGTGTGTGTATTAGTGAGATTGCGTAAGTGACACTGCAAAGGTAATTATTGTAATATTTAAGAAACTGCAATAATTACCATTCAGGGTTAACTCCTTTAGTGGCTATGCAAAGGGACGCCAGCGTCACGCAAAACCTGGCGTCACGGAAATACTACTGCGAGCGCGGCAATTTAGGAGCGAAGGCAGGCCCAAGCCAGCACAAAAGACATTGGTGCTGGACCCAGGTAAGTGACAGAAGAAGTTTTAAACCCCTTCTGCATCACGAGGGGGGTGCGCTTGACAGAGGGGGAAGCCATAGTGCCAGGATAACAAGTTTGTGTTCCTGGCACTCTAGTTCCCCTTTAACCCCTTAAAGACCAAACTTCAGGAATAAAAGGGAAATAAGGGGTTAAGGGGTTAATGCCTACTCAGTGCGTCTCTTTCCCTAAATGTCTCTTCACTGTAATTTAGAGTGTAGTAAATAAACATCTGACGGAATGTAGTTGCATTCATGAGGGGAGTGTCAAAATGTATTGTAGCCTAGGGTGAATCCTTGCACGGGCCCTGCAAACAAACACCTAGAAACCACAGTGCGGCCCCTATCCCCAATTGACACAGTACAGTCCCTATCCCCTCCTCCACACAATTACAATTTTTTTCCCATCTGTGGCAAAACTTAATACAATTGAACCAATGTATTTTTAAGGCATGCATTTGGACACATGCCTATGTGAGACAGGCTTGCTGTACGTCCTTATTAAAAGGTCACTATCAACATTTTTATTCTATGCACCAAATCATTTTTAAAGGGATTGAAGGTGATAAAATAAAAGTCAAATTGATGGTATCCATCACTTTATCCATTGTGCCACAATTAGAGAGTGGCATTGTACACATGTAAAAACCCTGTTCACCAGGAACTGTACAAATATATGAGCATTACATTTTAGAATTCTAGGCAAACCCACCAATCCCCACCCCCCAAAAAAAATTATTAACAGCCTCTTATCCAACTAGCGATGCCACTACATAACACCAGCAATTTGTTTACCATGATGTAAATCAATGATACTGTATTTTAGACTCACACACTGCTATTGGTAATGCATAGCAATGCTGTAGCATGGCACAGCAGACAAAAAAGAAAAAGAAAACATACAGGAAAAGGCTATAAATTGCAAAGGTTTGCAAGGTTACTGGTGTTCCCAGCTCATTATATAGTTGTCAGAATGAATGACATAGATTCATTTATTATTGTGGCCATGAAAGTGATTAACAGACATACACTCCTTCCTGCTCTTGTGAAAACTATGCTGCAGTATCCCTTCTGTGCAGACTGGAGACAGGTTGAAAATGGGTGATTTATTAATGTTAAGATGTTTCACAAAGACCAGCAGCGGGCATATGTACCTTTTGCAACAATGCCTTCATTAAACATTTCACCACAGGCTCAGTTGCAATTCTTTGTTTGCATTACGAGATAAACTGGTTTATGTATGTTCGTTAATTCTCCTAGTATACACAAATTAGCAGTGGAATGTGCAGGCAACCTCTGCCATCCACAATTACGGTAAATTATAAGTCTCATGACTCTCAGTTGCCTAGGGACATTTAGTACAGGAGATTGGCTTTGAGTTAACTTGAAAGTCATAGTGCAAATTCCTGTCCTATTGTGTTTTACACCCCACCTCCTATAGAATGTAAGCTCGTTTGAGCAGGGTCCTCTTCAACCTATTGTTCCTGCAAGTTTTTTTGTAATTGTCCTATTTATAGTTAAATCCCCCCTCATAATATTGTAAAGCGCTACGGAATCTGTTGGCGCTATATAAATAGCAATAATAATAATAATAGTTATGATATCAGATTGTTAAATATATGTGTGGCACAATTATTGGCACTCTTTTAGTGAATACTTTGTGCTTCTTTTCCTGAGCTCTGAGTCTTCTCCTATAATGCCTGATGAGGTTGGCTAATACATGGCAAGGGATCGGAGACCATTCCTTCATTTAGAAGCTCTCCAGATCCTTCATATTTCAAGGTTGATGCTGGTGGACTCTCCTCTTTTAGATGTCATGTATGCTAACAAAATGTACAGCCCACCCCCCTCCTAACATTAAAGCGCTAACAACTTATTTAACCATGGGCATGATGTACTTTTCCATATGGCTACCTCTCTGGGTGCTCCAAACCTACCTCTGGTTTTTATTGCAATAAAGCTCTATTTTGGTTACATCTGACCATAGTACCAAATCCCATTTAATGTTCCAGCAGTGTCTGCCAAACTGAAGACGTTTGCGATTGTTTTTGTATTTTCCTCATATGAATTCACAGGGGTGCCAAAAATTGACACACACACTGTATATATACACACACACACAGTATTTTGTAATTTTCTTTTAATAAAATGTGTTGTATATTTGCAATTTGATATTCAGAGAGCAGAGAACGAGTATTTTTTTTAACAAAAGGTTAAACTATAAATATTTTTCACAGCCTTTTTTTGCTCAGATTTACCAAGGATGTCAATATTAGTGGAGGGCACTATGTACAATATATATATATATATATATATATATATATATATATATATATTTATTGTGACCGAAAGCAAGGAATTGTGCTGGAGGGAATCTATATATCTCCCCAGATTTTGCAAGGCTCCTACTTTGTGTAATTAGCCCCAGGGAAATGTGTTATGTTAAAATGAATATTGCACTTTAAATATGTGTATATTTGGGCCCTGAGGTGGAGCACTTGGAGAGTAGGGTGGGCCAGTGCTCCACTCCACGTTTTAGAAGTTGCTTGGAACCTACAGGTGAGAAGCCCAGTTCCAGAGTTTCAATCCTAATTTAACTCACCTGAAAAGGATTGTCAATTACAGGTGCTATTAAGTACTCTCCTCCCAAAGGAGGAGAAATATTGTGTTTGATTTCTGTGAGTGTAAACAGAGAACTGAAAAACCCTGAAACAGTAAGGTTGTTTATGTTGGGAAATGGACAAGCCATCCAACCCAGTTAGCTAATTATTTTGTTTAGTTAGTGCTCAGAAGAACAAAGATTTTGTTTTATATATTTTGTTACAACCTTTTATCCCTTACTGTGCATTTATTTTGGAACCACAATAAAAAGAGCAAGTCCTTTTACCTCATCCAGCGTGTGAAGTGTCTCTAAAGCCTGAAAAGACCGTGTGTAACACCCCAATCCCAGGACAAGGTACCAAGGGAAAGGAGTACTTTTGTCACAAATTATATATATATATATATATATATATATATACACACACACACATATACACACACACACACACACACACACACACACAATATATAATACCCAAGGTTGTCCATTACTTGCAAAAATTACATAAGTGTTTATTAAAAATAATAGTTTTTCAAAATTGCTAAATCCTTAAAAGGGTTAAGACAGAATCCAGGCCTTTCCAATAAATGCTAAGGTTTCTGAGAAACAGAGTCTAATCAATAAGTATCTAATTTTTTCATCTGTGGCAAAAAATATATAAAATGTAACCAATGCTTTTTTAAGGCTGCAAGAGCTATGGGAGACAGGCTTGCTGTACGTCCTTATTAAAAGGCCACCATCAACATTTTCCTATTTTTGTGCACTAAATCATTATTTAAAAGGGATTGGAGGTGATAAAATAAAAGGCAGATTGATAGTACTTATGATTGTATCCACTGGGCCACAATTAGAGAGTTTGAGGTAGTTTGTTCTTCCCGTGGGTCTCAGAAAACAGACATTAGTACAGAGTGTGCTACCTGCACAAAAAATTCTCCTATTCTTTAAAACACACTATTTAATTAGGGTTGGTAGAAATAATAAATTATATATCTATCTATCTATCTATCTATATATCTATCTCTCCGTACAGGCAGGTTTCCAATAAATGTTTTTCCTGCAGTGCTATACTCAGCAATAAGCATAACTTAGTCTGCTACATTTTTTTATTTACGAGTTTCAAATGATGTTCAGTGTTTGCCAGTATGATTTTGGAAAGTGTTATGTTGCTGTATGACATTATTTCCTCCAGCCAATCCTCATCACTTAAGGTGCAAAATACTATCATGTGAAAAAAAACAAATCATTGTTCACTAAAAGGAGGTTATTCACCAAGGACTGAATCTGGTCAACACAATTTGGTAACAACAATCAATTTGCAACCAAATTTGAACATTTCACAGCACATCTCATTCGGTATAGTGTCTGCTTTAAAATCAGTCATTTTTGTGTGCGAATGTTCTATAAAGTATAGGATCTGTGTATTTATCAAGCAACCAATTTCATGTGTACATTTACATGTTCCTATTTTCAATAACCAACAACACAAAATAAAAAAACCAAAAATAGATTTAAGAAGATACATAAAAAATAAATAAAATCTTTGATGCATTTATTCTATATGGGATGTTTATGCATGTGCAGGAAATCATTGCATTGGTTGATAATAAAGCCTTCATGAAATCTCACAAAGAGATAAATTCCAGCCCAGTCAAAATACATCATACTACAGAGTATGGACTACTAAGTTTTATTGACATTTCCGGTGTTTGATAAGCTTGACAAAAGGCAGAGTTTTGCAAAGCCTTCATCCGTCACTAGTAATGACTGGGGGGGAAAAGGCTCTTGTGGGATCCTGCATAGACATCAGTGTTGTACGCTCACATAAACAAGAGTGCAGCGCCAATGCTGGCTTATGGCAATTGAGGAGCCAGGAGCTGAAGAGGTTCTCAAAGAAGATTACAGAGCCTAGGGACAGGTTCAGAAAAATAAAGACTAACTTACCCTGGACCCCGGAAGGCAAGCAAACAGACACCACCTGGGGACTTACAAAATATGCAAAGACCCCAGCAGGTGGCAGAACCACTTTAAGGCTTTAACTAATGAATTTGAATAGACACCTACCCTTGTACATGTATCTCACAGAATAAAGCAAAATGTATTGAATTCCCATTGTGTTGTATCAAACTGGCATCAAGTACCCTGTCTGACCAGCCTCAAGCATGGTCCTACTGCCCACTCACAGTGCAGGCACATCTAGTAATGCACTTGCACTGTGATACCTGATGACAAATCCCTGCTATCCCAAGATGTGGGAACCAAAACAAGACAGATAGACAGAACCCTAAAAACAGAACTGTCCCTCCAACAAGCGGACTGTCCTTCCAACATTTGGGACTATTAGGAGGCCTGAGAATGTAAAAACATTTCATTAGGGCTCTCAGAGTCTTCTGTTTTTGTACATCTAACTTGTCTTGCTACAACGTCTTTGTTAGGTTTACCTATTGAATAAAGTTGTGGAATAGGTTAGCATTTTATAAATAATAATTGCCATGCCTGATGATGTCATTCTGTTTTTGCAAATGGTGATAGTGTGATGCTGTCACAATCACAGGGTAGACATAAAGAAAGAAAAAACAAATATTCAGTGAACATTCAGGGAGGCATTTTATCTTAATGACACATTAACTTTAATTCAATCCCACTTAGATTTCAGATATTAGTTCAGTGCTAATTGTTTATGTCAGTTCTAAACAGCCATTCTTGCTTTAAAAGATAAATGTGCATACCCGTATTTAATAACATCCTGTAATAAATGTCTATAGATGTCTGGTGTCACAAAATAATTTATAGGCACATAGGAGTGGGAAAAGGTCAGCACAAGAGACATCCCCGGAGAGGAAAAATGCTTTTTAAAAAGGAGACTTTTCTATTTGCTCACATAATACCTAATTAAAGCTAATTGAAACTAATTAAATCATTATAGCCTCTTCATGTCTTTATACAACACGCTATCAATTATTAAGAAAATTGCTCCTCATTATTTGCTTGGGTCATGTTAATTCTGTCAGTCTTGTTATATTTTCTGTTTGTCATTTCATGTGGATGAACAAGTGGGGTAGAGATGTAAGAAAACTGTTGCTGGAGACACAGAGGCATAATGAAAATTCTACTTTGCATTTTATTTGACAGAAAAATTTAATTGGGTAGATGTTTATGGAATACGCTCAGACTCCACTTAACAGATTGAGAAACTTCTCGTTGACCAAGTCACTCTCTGATCATGGTAATAACCACTGTAATAAAGCTGAAAACCTACTAAATGCAGAGAGAAAAAGAAAGGGTTATTTCTCTGTGATATTTTTATATATGATGTTACTTTTTATTTATTTTAGGGGTTTGTATGTCAACCTTTTTTAGAGTGAAATCTAGTAGACTTGCATGCACACAGTGTACTGATGTGCCACCATGAGATCTTTTACCTCCCTCTCGAAAGCCTGCCTTGTCCCACTATATTCCTACCTAAATCTTGCCTCATTCCGTAATTTCGCCTTCCGTCACACTTCGTTTCCCTACATCCTCTCCTGTTGTCCACTCACACTTCCTCCCTCATGATTGGCCCATAGAGTCAAACCCCATGATATGCGGTACTGACAATTGGCCCTGCACTGTATTTAAGGTAAGTGTTCAGCTATTTAACACTGTTTTTCATAAAAAAATAAAATAAAAAAATGTGTGTGGGGTATATGTAATAAGTAAATAAACGAAGAATGGGAAATAATGGGGATGTGGATTGATTGCGGAGTGTAATGGCCACTTGAGTGCATCGCACTTTAAATCAGCAATGTGATATTGAATGGTCCAAAAATAGCCTAAGAAGCGTAGAAGGAACGCAGATAGTATCCGCAGACCATTACAGATATCATTACATACTGCAGTATTTTGGCAAAATTATAAATATATATATATAAAAATATATAATTTACGACACTGTCCTTGGGGCTGCAAGAAGGGTACATCTCACCCTGACGGCCGCACTGCTGCTTTTCCCTACTCACAGCCACACCGCTAATATCCTGCTCAGATACTGTTCACCTGCATCTCTGCAGTCTCCTGCCTCTGCCCCACACTGAATTCCAGGATGGACTTAGGGAGCTGGACAAAGAGCTGAATATGGTAGTTTTAGAGGTACATGGACGGGTTTGCCATAAGACCATGGCCTCAGGGAGGAAGGAAGAAGACAGGAGAGGAGAGGAGAGGGGAGGAATGGCCAGTGGGGAAATTAAATTTGCCATTTTTATTTTGGTTACATGTTCTTTTGGGGCCTTTGGTTTGTACTTGCCCCCCTGGGCAAAAAGTTGCCAGTTAGCCACTGGCCTCTGATATTTGTATATCTATATCACCCAGAATGTGACCTGGCCTTTCCTCCTCATAAGAGAAGGTGGGTAGACCTAGAGTCTCTCTTTATGGATCTGTTTTGCTCCAATTCTGAATATGGGACCATATCTTAAAGAAAAAAAAAAAAGGGAAATAATGCAAAATTACAAAATTATTGGAATGACCTTTTAAGTATAAGTATAAATATAATACTTGCTTGCTTTAGGGGTTGCATTAGATTTACTTTGAGGGTTTGTATATCAACCATTTTGGGATCTGTTACAGAGTGACATCTAGTAGATAATCCCCTCTTCCACTCAGATTTAGAAAACAAAAAGTTTTGTTTTTACTTTTTTTTCCTTTGTCCAGAGCTAGCTAAATATGCATGTGTCGGTCATTAATAAAAGTTAATTACTGTGCCTGAAGCAATCATACCAGGTTTGTTGGTTTTATAAAAATATTACACCCATCCCTCATTACATTCTACCTCCTACATGATTAGCCCTACTTGGCATCACTTCCCAAAGCAGAATGCCCCCCTCTCATCACACTGACACACATTGCCAGTCAATAAGCTTGTTAACTTTGTTCCTAAATTCTACTGGCAAAGCGAGAAATACACTCAGGTTCGGATAGGCCATCGGGCACACCGGGCAAATGCCCATTGGGCCGCGATGTCCATGGTCTGAGGCCGGCAGGGGAGATCACAGGATCTGGACGTCCATGCAGGGCCCACGACAGGCTGGTGGGGAGATCACCAGTCCACAAGCAGTGAAACGCTGCCGCTGGCTGGGAAAGGAGACTGGAGAGGACCCAAAGGAGCACTATCTTGCAGCTCCGCCAGTTTCTTCTTGGGAGATCCAGAGCACTGCCATGGCAATGCTACAGGTCTCACGAGAGTGAATTCTAGCCCCACAGGCTAGAGTTCACTCACCACTATGACCACCTAGGATTGCAGCATGGACCCTATCCCAGGCATGAGGTAAGAAGGGACGGTGGATATAATGCTTGTTTTTTTTTATTTTAATTATTATTAAAAAAAATTAACACATATATTGGCATTAACCTGCCTCCCCTAAAACACCCCACCCCCACACACACACACACACACACACACACTATACTGCTCACAAATGCACCCTTTACACACACTGCACACCTCACACATACACACAGCAGCCCCCCAACACACTGCACCAGGTCAGGTACAGGAAGTGGGAAAAAGCAGGACTGGCATATTGCTCCATAACAGCCAATATATTGCTATTATCAATCAATGTTTTCAGTACAATGTATAAACCAAAAAAGTTTAACTGAAGATAAACATATTTTTAATTACAACAGGGGAAATTTTCTTTCCAGTGAACTGATGTAAGGTATGACTAGTTGACCTGTACGCATACATGACCTTTTGTGACATTGCATTGGTCTGTGTGACTCAATCTGGTGGCATAGGTTGTCACAGGCTTTAAACTTACCATCATTTTCTTTTTCAGCTTCAGCAGTACAAGACCTTTAAAACAAAGAGAATAAGAATCAAATAAAAATACACACACAGAAAATAGATGTTTGCTATACTGATAAGATGGACACACGGAGTGTAAATAACAAAAATAATGTTCATTTATATAACTGCTGGGGATAGGACTTTTCCAACTCCTAAAATTGCCTGTGCACAGTCGCACTGATTGCTGAACTAGATAGCAAACACTGCTTTGTGGTCATGTTCACACACCACTCATAAAAGGTACTAATATAAAATAATAATGAATCTACATAAAATGCATTATTTAAAAATTGCTATAACTCCAGCTTGCACACAGTTAAAATTAGATCCTCTACTACATACTGAGATGCATGACATTTACAAAATAATGGAATAAGACATTGGAAAAAATATGGCATTACAACGGAGATAACATTTACATAAAAATAAAATAAACAGCAAATGTATGAATAAAATAAGGGCTACCATTGCTCGGCCTTTATTTTAACCAGTAAATATCATACGCTCATCCAAATGCAATCATGAAATAATAATATAATTAAATATGGTACTGTGATGTGCAAGAAATGGAAATTAACAGATTCAGAGAGGATCCATGGGAAAACCCATACATTGAATAGTGTATGGCTAGCTCCTATTGTACAACGGATATATCTGATGGAACATAACTAATGATCATTGGAGAGCTGACTGGCATTAGGGCAGGACTACTAGCATTCAGGATTTGTCGTCTGTTGCCTCAGAGCAATGTTCTGTTAATTATAAGCAGCTAGAGATGTACGGAGAAGTCTCTCGGCACAGTACTGCAGAGTGAAGGAAGGACTTGTGTAGAGCTTTTGCTAGCCCCACACAGTATGGGTTTGTTTATGGGCTAATGGCCCACAATCTCAAAGCGACTCCAACAGCCTCCATCTATCAAACCAACATATTGTTTGTGCCGTCTGAGTACAAGCATCAATACAGAGAACCTTGAATTTAATATGCAAAAAAAATAAAACAAAATGTAAAAAAAAACACATTTGCGTGTACATTTGCCAAACATTGCCAGCTCTCCACGAGTGTTGGGATCTTCTGGGCTTCTAAAATATATAGGTTCTAGTCTTATACACAATGCAGACATAATTTAAATATTGAAATATTTTTAAATATCGGTTGCTCGTACTCACAGCACTGACAATATTTTTCCATTTTAGAGTATAGCGCATCATACCTCTTTTCTTCCCTTCATGTCCCAAGTTATATAATGTATTTAAAGGAACACTATAGAGTCAGGAACACATATGTATTCCTGACCCAATACTGTTAAAACCATCATTTAGCCACCCTTAAATTTATCAAAATCTTACCTTTACTCCAATCTGCTGCTGCTGCTGGCTCTGCTCCTGAACTGCTTAATTGGCTGACATCAGAAGTGGTGTTCTGAGCCAATCACAAAGCTTTCACATAGGAAAGCATTGATTTGGCTGAGAGTGTCAATACGACAGATCAGGGGCAGAGGCAGCACAAGCAAAACACAGCCCTAGTCAATCAGCATCTGCTCATATAAATGCTTTGAATCAATCTCCATGAGGAAAGTTCAGTGTCTCCACGCAGAGGAAGAGACACTGAATGGCAGTGCTGCACACAGTCGTCTGTTGGGACAAAGGGAGTCAGGTGGGAGAAGAGAATTGCCATTCCTGCTTTCCTGTTTGATTCGTGGGAGCAAAGTAACCGCTGGGATAACTTCGGTCTCGTAGTGGAGGTTCCCTGTCCTGTGGTTTCTTGGATCTTGGTGACTGAGATCCTGAGTGTCCAGAGCTCCCGCAGTAGCTGCGATCTTCATTCCGACATGTTCAGGCCTCTAACGAATGTACGTACCTTCAGTGGGTCAGGGATGAACTCCGGTTGTCCCTTCATCGCTTACCTTGTTGTGGGCGTTGGTGTGTGTATAGGGTGGGGGGAGGGGCATATAATCGGTGGGGGTTCGGATGAGGAGTTAGAGGAGCTCTTAAAGTGCCAGAAGTTGGGTAAGATGGACAAGTAGAGAAAGGGTAGGCAAGAAGAAGGGAATAGTATGTATGGCAGGTGTTGTGTGCACCTGCTCAGCTGCATGTGTTCGCTCACGGGTCAAGGGGTTCCTCTCACTGCAGAGTGGGCCACCCCTTGATCTCTGCACAGAGTATTCGGTTTAAACTACGATGACGCCTCCTGGGGCGTTTAGTCTGCGTGTTAGACTAGCGACGGTGGTTACAGGCAGTCCTGCCTCCTCGTCTTAGAAGCAAGTCAATGCTCTAACCCTGGCAGTATTACCCCGTCAATGCGATGCCCAGACTCTTTTTGGTGTGGGTGGGGACACCCGTGGGGTTTAAGGCCCTAGACAATCAGCAAGCAATTGCTCTATATGGGGTGCATGGGGATTGATCCCTCCCTGCTTCCTGAAGCGCAACTTCCCCTCAGTGTGTAGGTGCTTGGAGTAGCCATCTTAGGACGTCACCCGTCCCGCCTGTGTATCTGGGACATCCTCCCTGCCTCCTTCCCGTGTTTGTGTCCATATAATCTGTATCTTCTATACTCTGGGTGGGGGGAAGGGAGGGGAGGGGGAATGTCCGGTCATTTGCTGGAGCAATGCCTGTGTGCACTTTTTCGTGGTGGGCTGTGGTTCTGAGTGAGTGGGATAGTTCGGCTCTCCCTTGAACTGCGTTTAGTGTACGGTTCAGTTTTTGAGTGTGGGATCGCACTGGGAGATTCAGGGTCTCCTCAACCCCACCTACTACTCCCCCATTCGGGGCTCTGGGTGGGTCGGTTGGGGACCGCCTCCTAACCGTGCGGTGCGACCCCTTGGAGCCGCTCAAATGGGGGTGCTGGCCCAAGTGATCGACCAGCCATCCTGAGGCCCCCAACTCCCTGGGCACCCCATTTTGGTGTCCAGGTTGTGCAGCGGGGGACGTCTGAGGGGGTAATGTTCCCATGGAGGTCCTACCATATAGCGGAACGGGGGTATCCCTAGCTAACTGCACTTGAATAACAGCTTAACAAAACTAAATAAAAAGTTGACAACATTGTTTAGTACAGTAAAGCCATAACATCATGAGTAAGGTGCTTCGCTTGCACGTGGCTTTTGGATATGTGCTTGTCTGAGCCCACCACTTTGTTGATGCGTCCGACCGTTTTGTTTTAGGCAGAGCGCTGCCCTGGTGATGGAGGTCCCGCCCATGGGCTTGTCTCATTCCCTGGCGGGTTTCTACTTCAGGCCTCGCCCCCCATCCCTCTTCACTCCCAACCTGTATCAGGGTTCTCCCGTCTCATGTGGGAGATACTGCCGCCACCCCTGTTGATCCCCTACACTCACCCGCTCCTTTGTGATCACTTCTGGCCCAGTCTGGTTGAATCTTGGAGGTTGGGCGAAGTCAGGACCCGGGTGGAGGATCCAATTTTGTACTATGACCTGTGGTAGAACCAGGGCCTGCAGTTAGCCCGTAACATCTTCGGGAGCCTTGATCACAGCCAACGTGTCCCCGGTCCTGGTGTGCAGGCTGAACGGGTATCCCCACCGGTATATGATTTTGTGTTCTTGTAGTAGATTGGTTATGGGTCTCAGAGCTCTACGGGCCTCCAACATCAGGGAGGACAGGTCCTGGTATAGGCTGACTTCTGCATTCCAGTATAGCCATGTTTGGCGCTCACTGCCCAGTTCATTATCCGCTCCTTTTGTCTGAAAGAGTGAACGCAGCAAACCAAAGTTCAGTGACCCGTTCCTGGAGTGTCGAGATATCTTGGCGGATGGCTGTGAGTTTGGCCCGGATTATGTGCTTCAGAGATGCATCCGTTTTCTTGAACATGGATGAGGTGATGGCCCGGAGGTCCCTCCGAATCAGTTCCAATGTGGAAGGAGAGTCCCCTTGGTCTGATTCAGAGCTTCTAGGGCTTCTTGGACTAAACGCCATCTCCACGTGTGAGGAGGCCGCGTCGTCTGTGAGGGAAGCCAGATAATCGTCCATTGGTCTGGGACAAGCTGCTGATATCGGGTTCCAGGGGGTATGGGGAGTAACTGCTTTTTAACTTTTACCCTTTAGGACCGTAGATCGTGTCGTGTGCTATTTTCAGGACCCGGTGGAGGGAGCAAAGTCGTTAGGCGTCCATCTTGTCCGAGCACCAGGCCACGCCCCCCATTCATTAAAAAGTTAATGAATTAATGGTGGTGAACTGAAAACCGAAAATTCTAAACAGCCAAGTTTTAAAAACAGTGAGCAAAGTTGGAATTTTATTTCTCTGGAGTTATTTTGATCTAAATTTTAAAACAGTTTTTACAATTCAAAGTTTATTTAGGTAAATTGATGAAAAAATCCTACAAACCTGGCTTATCAATATAGCGATTTGCCAAGACACACATTGTGAGCAGCTATTTCAATGCAGTACCTAATTGGCTAAGAGTGGTGGGTCAACAAGTGTCCTTTCAAACAAATCCTCCACTGCGTATTTAAGAAGGAATCAATCTTTAGGCTGATTAATTTCCCAAAACATACCAAGAATTCTTGGTCAAACCAGACTAATAAATATCTGTCTTGACATCTATTAAAATTCCCTGCTAGACAGGAGTTTATGAAATAAGATCAGACATTATAGACTAGAATGAAGCCAGAAAGACTTCTGATTTGAGGAATCTCTTTTGAACTGGGTGGGATCTATTCGTACAAGTAGTGAAGCGCCACAAATATAAGGATTATATATTTTTTAAATTGTATTTCTGAATTCTCATTTTCAGTGCATTAGTTGTAGAATACATTTAAAGTTGCGGGTCACGTCTAGTCCGAAGTCTAGCGTATCACATTAAGAGCCTCAGAAATCAGGCAAACGATTAATTGCTTTTTAATGCCTATTCAATTTTAAACTAGCTCTTAATAAAAATGCTTTTAAAAAAAGTTAAAGTAATATATTAGATACATATACATCATCACCAGGTGTGCATTAATATTTTTTTATTTTCTCCTATCATTATTTAGTCAGTTTGAACTTGGATGTTAATGTTGGTAAGATAAACACACTTGGAAAGGAAGAGAAAAAAAAAGTTTAAAGAATGACATATCTGCATGTGCACACATGTAAATATTATCTGTGTTAGCTCAAACACACGCACACTGAAATCACACCATTGTGGAATGTCGTGTGACAGATCCCATTACAGCTTACATAACTTTCAATGACTTTAAAACCAGTCATGTGTTCACAAAAAAACAAACAAAGAAATAGAACACTAACCAAAACACACAGCACAAAAAAGGCTCGTCTGCGTCAGCCAATGGCATTGAGGGGCGTGTTGGGATGTGAGCAATATTTTCCCGTCAGCAAACAACATGTGACTGCTTTATGTAACTGTGCTGCCAAATATTAAAACAGCCCGTATAATTGCATAATAGTGTGCAACATTAAAAATTATTTCAAATATTAAAACCAGCAGTAAACATGAACATATATTGCTTGCAATGTTTTCTTGCTTTTAAACTAAAATCAGTTGTGTTTACTCAAAGTTCAATGTTTTTGCAATTTATATTGTGGGTCTCTGTAACCGAACACATTTGTAAGCAGTCCTGTTATATTTTAAAAAGGATAAGATTATGCCCAACACATTTATAATAGATAACTTTGTATATGATTAGAAGTATTAATAGATGCCAGTTTTGTATTCATAGTACCAGTAAGAACACAGCAATGGTCTGGTGGGAACGTGTTACATATGCAATGTTAGCAGAAATTTAAGGAAATGAGATAGCTGCACTGAGAATAGTATTTTCACTGACTGTTTTAGGGCAAATCCATTACTTTTCAGATTTTAAAATATGTTCTAGTATGTCACACACAAGTGCGCACAGTCAGAGGAACACCTTAATGTTCGGGATAAAGCTTTGTATTCCTAACACTAAAGTGTTCCTTTAAGTGCTTAAAGGACCACTATAGTGCCAAGAAAACATAATCGTTTTCCTGGCACTATAGTGCCCTGAGGGTGCCCCCACCCTCAGGGTCCCCCTCCCGCCCGGCTCTGGAAGAGGGAAAGGGGTAAAAACTTACCTTTTTCCAGCACTGGGCGGGGAGCTCTCCTCCTCCGATCCTCCTCCTCTCCGCCCATTCGGCTGAATGCGCGCGCATTCAGCCAGTCGCATAGGAAAGCATTCACAATGCTTTCCTATGGACGCTGGTGTGCTCTCACTGTGAAAATCACAGTGAGAAGCACGCAAGCGCCTCTAGCGGCTGTCAATGAGACAGCCGCTAGAGGCTTTGGGGGAAGGCTTAACCAATTTATAAACATAGCAGTTTTTCTGAAACTGCTAGGTTTATAAAAGAATGGGTCAACCCTAGCTGGACCAGGCACCCAGACCACTTCATTAAGCTGAAGTGGTCTGGGTGCCTAGAGTGGTCCTTTAAGGGGTTAAAATAAAGTCCACTTTATCTTATTTTACAAAAGTGATGGTTTTAAGAGAAAATGGAACAGTTATCAGACCCCTTGGTCACACTTTCCAGCTGTCAGAAAGACTGGATTTCCTCTCTTATCTCACTTTAGTAAATGGTCCCTGGCAAAATGAATTCAAAGTGACTTATGCTTTAATAAATAACCCTTTGAGTGTTCGCTCAAAGCAGAAGTGAGGGCTCCGTGCTGGTGAAAAATAAAAGTTAAAAATAGAAACACGAAAGTGTTAGAAATAAATACATTCTAATGTTGGAGTATTCCTTTAATGATTTGATTAGGCCTATACAACTAATGTCGAATTAAGCCAAGTCATGTCCCCTTTCTCTTGCAGGCACCATTTTTTTTTTAAAAGAAAAAGATAAAAGATAAAAGGAGGGAGAATCTGCATTCCAGAAACTCATGTAAAGACTCAATGATGTATATGTGATTGCATCTTCCAGTTGTCCACAGAAGCCAAATCAAAACATAAAATAGTTTTGAAGTGTATACACTGTCCTGATGAATGGAAACATTCAGTGGCAAAACTACCACAGTCGCAAGGATTACTCTGACCCCTGCAACTGTGGGCCACTAACAGGAGCCTGGATGGCAGGTGCCTACTGAGCAGATATATACCGGAGGGGAGGAAGGAAGGCAATCGAACAAGGGAGCACTGATCTGACAGTTCCTCTCTTCTCCCTCGCGAACCCTCTGTGATGCCAGGAGCTGGAATCAGTGGCGGATCCAGGGGGGGGGCAACGGGGCAATTGCCCCCCCCGAGAAATCCGCCGGTCTCCCTCTCCCTCCCCTGCCAGCATGGCAGGCACTGTGCTGAAAGCCGGCAGGGGAGGGAGGGGGAGTGAGAGAGAGGACCCGGAGCTCAGTCTGCAGCTCCTCCGGGTCCTCCTCTCATGAGATTTGAAGCGTTGCCGCGGTTACCACGGCAACGCTCCAAATCTCGCGAGAGTGAACTCTAGCCCGGGAGCGCGGGCTAGAGTTCACTCTCCACACTGGACCACCAATGAATCCCCACTGGGACCACCAGGGAACGAAATATGTCCCCCCTTCCCCCCAGTAAAGGTAAGAAGGGAGGGGGGACATATTTCGGATAAATAATTAAATAAAAAAAATTAAATTCGAATTAAATTTTTAAAAAAATATTTTATAAAAAAAAAAAAGCCACACACACATATACATTGCCCCCAATACTGCCCC
>OW240916.1:193776769-193890268 GCA_933207985.1 Pelobates cultripes
TAGAATGTCTTATGTCATGTGCTATTAAAAGCTTGCTAGACCCTACAGGGGACCCTGCTAGACCCTGTACTTAAAGTTCAATTTACAGAGCAGGACATATAAACTTTTAATGTAAGTTACATCTGATTAAAAGTGAAACCTTTTTATTTCATGCAGGCTGTGTAAGTCACATCCAGGGTAGGTGGCTAGGTTTGCAAGGACTGAAACAAAAGTGATTTAACTCCTAAACTGCTTCATTAAACTAAAGTTGTTTTGGGGACTATACTATCCTTTTAAGATGTCTGAACATGTAGCTTACAACTGCGATAACAATGGAATTATAAATTCAAATTCTCTCATTAGTCTATTACATTTTTCGACTCCAGATACACAAAGCCCTAAATCTTTTTCCTGGTCCTCTATTTGACACATTCAATTATTTTGGGGTTTATGTCACAGAGATATACTCAATGCAGGCACCAACTATTAGGCCTCTCTGAATGTATAGTTCCTTATCTTGCTTTAAAACTTACATATCAAAGTGCTGTCAGATGTTATGGCTAACAAACTGCTAATTGGGAATCACCCTAATAGTATTCTTGCAGATGCATTTGGGATTGTGAGTTAATTAATCCCCTCAGTGCTGATTCTTTGTATACACATACACACCTTTAAAAAAAAAAAAAAGAAAAGAAAAAGAAATGGCCAATCATGGGTCTTGCTATTCACAATATAAGCTTGATAAAAGATCAGAGTCTTGAACAGAAATATCAATATTGTGTATCCACTTTTATAAATAATTGGCTTTGCCGAGAAACGAGTGGGCTCTTTTCTTGTACATCACAAACTAACAAACAAACAGTGCTGAGAAAACACTTAGGAACTCTTCAGAATTATCTGTATTCCTGCATTATTCTCCTCTATTAATGTAGCTTTTATCATGTTACATCACATTTTAGGTCAAATAGTTTATGGAATCATGAAAGACACCCCTAAACAGCAAGCTCCAGTTTCAGAAGTAACCAAACCTATATGGAATCTGTATGCTACAAATTTAGCCTTTTCTAAAAATCATATACAGACAGAATTTAGACACTAGCTACTTCATCAATCTCTAAGTAGGGCCCTAGCAGAAGATGAGCAGATGGGCTCTATACGGATATAAAGAAAGGGGAGCATAGCTTTGAAATGTCATATATGCAAGAGAAGACGTAGACTTACAGCTCCAATGATTTGAAAAATGACCTACAGTCATGGGGAAAACAGAAAAAATGTACACCCTATTTGAATTCTATAGTTCTACATATTAGGACATGATCACATCATATGTATCATAGCAGGTCTTAAAATAAGATAAATACTACTTCAGAAGAACAACACATAACATTATACTGCATCATAATTGAACCAAACTAAAGCCAAAATCTAGATGCCTGGTGTGATAAACTAAGTATACCTTATGATTCAATAGCTTTTTGAACCACCTTTTTTGCCTTGCACAAAGGCGCTTTAGTAGCGCCAAAACGTGCGTCAGTTTAGTTTTTACTTATCACAGCACTTTTTGTTTTGTTGCACGATGGGTATCTAGTTAGTTAGCAATTATAGAGGATTACTAGCTCTAGTAAATTAGTGGACGCAATTGTAGGATATTCTATTGCCGTACTGGGGGATTTGAAGGGAGTATTAGCATCTTTACCCAGGTGGAGTGATTGGCAGCAACAGCCCCCTTTTTCTCGTTATAATTCATTGTAGTCTGTGTATATACTTTTTCCTTTTTAGGATGCCATTTACAACCCATCCGGTGTAACTTTTCTTTGTAGCAATTTTCATTGCCTGTCGCTCTGTTAACAATTGATCAATACAATTTACCCTCAATAGTGGTTTTGTTTTAGAATGTTTTTTTATTGCCTCTCTTCATTGCCACATGGGACTCACTGTAAAGGATATACATAGTTATACTAGAGTGGCAGTTTCTCAGGTAGCAGTCTGGGGTTGTTATATGGTTAATTGGTTATAATTTATTCAACTCAGATTACCCATAATAGTGGTGTTTTTCTATAGGGCTTTATAATGCCTTTAATTTTATCCACAAGAGGTCTGAAGTTGAGATATATATACCTTGTTACTATTAACTCAGGTTGCTATACAGCTACATTGAATAAAGTGTATTAAAACACAGTTTATCTTTAATAGTGGCATTGATTTATAAGGCTTTTGTATTGCCTTTTATAACCACAAGAGCTTTCGTGCAGTTGATACACAAACCCTGTTAGGGCATGCAACTCCTATTGCCATCACCCTCTGTCCACGTCCTATCAAGTCCACTTCTGAGTCTGTCCCGGTTTGTTATTATAAAGCCTTTACTTGAGTATGGCTCTTTTTTAAATGGGTCTATGTTATATGTCTTTTTCTTTAAATCAAGCATGTCAAACTCAAAGTCTAGCACGGGCCACATAAACAAGGTTTAAGTTTATGTGGGCCGCTTAAAAAAAATAATCATTTTTTAAACGTAGGTTCATTTTGAAAGTTAAAGTATTAAAAAAAAAAAAAACAGCATCCCCCCTCTACTAAACCACAGCACCCCCAATATACTAAATCCCAGTCCCCTCCCCCCATATACTAAATCCCAGCACCCCTCTCTAGCCAACAAGCAGACTCCACTCACATTGCCGCTGCCAGTATGTGACTCCGGAGTCCGGCCTCTGGTATACCCCAAATGGCGCCGTCCGCACCCTGTGCCAAATCGGATCCTCCCGCTACTTCTTGAAACCCTGTGAAGGTGGAGTGTGACAAACACACTAACAGACACACACATACTTTTCTTTATTGCTCCCTACTTTTTGGTGCCGATGTGGGGTATCTGCTCCTCACTGCTCCCTTGCATAGTTTAGTGAAGCCTGGCACCGGAATATGACGTCATATTCTGGCGCCCGGCTTTACTACAGACGGCACGATGGAGCAGTGAGGAGCACGAACGCTGAGCTCCCTTGCTGGCCCTCCTCCCCGGCCCGGTAAGCTTTAGCAGAGTAGGCACCTGCAATGTGGGGAAAGCAGATGCCTACTCTGCTTTAACAACAGGGCATGTACTCGCAGCTCGCCGGGTTGGACATGCTTGCTCTAAAACACTTAATAAAATTTATCTAATTGGTATATCTCTCAAATATTATTTTTATATTTCACAAGGAACATTCATGTATTTCTCTCTAGAACCACCGTTAGCAGCAATAACATGAAGTAATTGAATTCTATATCACTGTATCAGTCTCTCATATCGTTGTTGAGGAATTTTGGTCCACTCTTCTTTACAACGTTGCTTCAGTTCATAGAGGTTTGCTGGCATTTGTTTATGCCCAGCTCTCTTAAGGCCCCGCCATGGAGCTCGAGATCTAGATTTTAACTGAACCATTGCAACACCTGGATTCCTTTTTTTTAGCCTTTCTGTTGTAGATTTGCAGGTGGGCTTGGGATCATTGTCCTGTTGCATGACCCAATTTTGTCCAAGCTTTAGTCTCACATTTGACTCTAAAATACTTTGGTACACAGAAGAGGTCATGATCAACTCAATTACTGCAAGGTTCCTAGGTCCTATGGCTGCAAAACAAGCCTAAACCATCACCCCTCCTCCACCTCTGTGGTTGACAGTTGGTATGAGGTTTTGTACGGATATGCTTATTTTATATTTTAGGTATGTTTTCAGATATCTACCATCACCACTGTACTGTACTTTGTCAGGTATCCTTCAACCTTTGTTTGTACTTATATGCAGCGCTATGCCTTTTCTTGGTTATTTGTAGATCTGTTGGGTGTATTTGGAGAGATTACACTTGGAGTTATAGCAGCTGTTATTCTTAATAAATTTGGTCAAAGCACTTTTTAGATTTGTATACATTGTATTCAGCGCCATTGTATACTCCCTCTTTCTTTTACTAGCAACAATTACTTCTCTAAGATCATTGCCGATGTCTTTCCTCCTTGCATTGTGTTAACACACACCTGAATGCTCCAGACCAGCAAACTTCTTTTATAAGGTGGTCACACTGGCTGATAAACAATTAATTAAGTGCATTTGATAGCCGCATGTGTCTGCTACTTAGCCTCTTAATTCCTATGGAGGCAGTGAGGGTGGACTTTCCATTTTGGCTTTATTTTTGTTAAATAAATCATGACACGGTATAATTATGTCATGTATTGTTTATCTGATGTTGTATTTAGCTAGTTTTAAGATCTGCTAGAATGCAGATTATTTTATTATGTCATGATATGTAAAACCAAAGAATTCTAAAACAGTGTACTTTTTTTTTTTTTTCCATGACTGTATAGGCCAGTAGCATGAATGGACATCTTTGTAAGTAAAATACAGTAGTGGGCAAATTAATAGTTACAAAATGGAAACATTTAAAATTTTCAGATATTTTATTTCTATTATTTTTATGTACACTTATATCAACCAATATCGGTAACAAATGTGTAGCTGAAATGATAATCTGAACATGTTTTGACATAGTAGACTCTAATAATAGTTTAAAATTGTTTTAGCAAGTGTTCTTCTGTTGAATAACCCATTTTACCAAGACATTTCTTTAGAACTCTCCACAAAATTTCTATTGGCTTTAAGCCTGGATAATTACAAGGCCAATCAAGCACGTTTATTGTGTTTTCCAACATTAACTTTTTGAGTACCACCTGCTGTGAAAAAACCCCCCAAAAAAACATCTGTTTTGGTGAGTGCTTTACAGTCGGTTGGGGATACTCTCTCTCTCTCTATATCTATATATATATATATATATATATATATATATATATATAGATATAGAGAGAGAGAGAGTATCCCCAACCGACTGTAAAGCACTCACCAAAACAGATGTATATATATATATTTTTTATTTTATTTTTTTTTAATTTTTTTTTAATTGTTTCATCTGACAATATGTGATGTATAACCTTGAAAAACTAAGTTCATCGCTGAAAACTACCCTTTTCCAGTCATCAAGGGTCCAAGCTGAAGCATCAATGTCAACCCCAGCAGTCAAGAAATCTCTCAAAAAGATTTTTTGGTTTATTCACATTGTTCTTTTTATTCTGGAGACAATGATAGAGAATGATGTGCCCTAAAAATTCTTGGAAGACTAGATTGTTTCACAATGATGGCAGAAGCAATATCTCTTAGTCATAGATGTGTGACCTTTGAGAGCAATCATTTTGTCTGCTTCCTTAAGTAATATCCATTTTCATATACACAAGAACAAAACGTATGTACCACAGAAAGCACTTGTTACATATGTCCATCCTCAATTGAAATGAATATCCTTTGCCTAAACCAAGATCAAACTAGTTTAAAACAAGTCAAGGCAGATAAAACCTGGTTAATACATCAGCAGTCAATAAACTTAAAGGAACACAAACCTGTATTCCTGACCCTATAGTGTTAAAACCACCATCTAGCCCCCCTGGGCCCCTGATGCCTCCATTAATATAGCAAAATCTTCCTTTACTCAAGCTAGAAGCTGTAGATCTGCATGCTGTTTGCCTAAAAAAAAAAAACATGCAGTCTGCTGACATCATCAGAAGTGGTAGCCTGATCCAGTCACAGTGCTTCCCCATAGGATTGGCTGAGACTGACAAAGAGGCAGATCAGGGGCAGAGCCAGCATGATTCAAACACAGCCCTGGCCAATCAGCATCTCCTCATAGAGATGAATTGAATCAATAAATCTCTATGAGGAAAGTTCAGAGTCTGCATGCAGAAGGAGGAGACACTGAATTATTTGGATGCATTTTAGGCAGCCATGACCCAGGAAGGATCTCTAACAGCCATCTAATGAGTGGCCAGTGAAGTTATCACTAGGCTGTAATGTAAACACTGCATTTTCTCTGAAAAGACATTGTTTACAGCAAAAAGCCTGAAGGTAATGATTCTACTCACCAGAACAAATTCAATAAGCTGTAGTTGTTCTGGTGACTATAGTGTCCCTTTAAAATGTAATGACAATATGAGCTTGTCCCAATTAAATTGCACACCAACGTAGTTAACCAGATTAAAAAATATATATACATCCTGAGAAGGCCCCTGTGTTCCTGTAATGCATGAATGGATGCTCACAGGAGTATGAGTTGGATTTTATTATGGTTCAAGTTTACGTAGCCAGTGATATCAGAGGAAAAAGAGCATAGAGCAAGAACAGATTTTCCACTGAAATGCTGCTCTGATGCCAAGATTGGTGGGCACTAAAGCAAATCCTGACAAGTGTCATTGATCACTTCTGGGGTAATATTTGAAAGCTTCACTGCCCCTTTAAAAGTAGCATTCTGCACTCATTTGGAAATCGATTAGCTTTTCCTTATTTAAAGCCGTGTGATGTTATTTTCATAACAAACAAAAAAAATGAACTATTAACCAAATCTAAAATTTTAGGAAGCCGGGATGATATAAATCAAAGAATACCTATTGATTTATTTTGAAGCTGCATATTCTGACTTTGTCAACCATGACAAGGAGCTGTTAGAATGAATTCATAACATTGTTAAAATATAAACACAGAGAAACATCTATGGGAAATCCAGGCCTTATGAGACTGCATCTGTCATTGAGTTTTCAGATTGTCAGTTCATTGTTTATGTATCTCTCGAAGCAGATGCCACAACATTTAGCTATTTCTAGGGAGCTAGCTGGACAGCCAAACATTCTTATAATTAAAGGGAAATTGCAGCTTAGATTGGCCTGTCTTCCATTTACCCAGAGGCAATATTGAGACAAATGAAACAAAAGCTTTAAATGCAGAAAATTAAGAAGCAATCCAAAAAAGCCATTGGCTTACAGTAGAATTATTAACCAAAGCTCTAATGGAAGTGGACATTTGATATTTAAAATACATATATTACAGCATAGCATACATGGGCACAAAAACGAACAGCTCTATAGGTGAAAATTCCAAATTAATTCCCCTGCAAATTAAAACGGATTTGTCACACAGGTATATTGTTACAAATCAGACACAGGGAAAGTGGGCTTATAGATTTCTTAGAGTATCCTCCTCTGTAACTTCACTTCGTATTCCCAGACCAGCGGGGCTGTCTAACACCTGTCTTTTACAGCTTGTTAAACTGTCTGCTATGTTCTGTACTGAGGAGTACAGACATAAAACAGTAGCAAAGTTGGGGATAAGGATTCCAGTTTATCAGATTGGAAAATAACAGAATAGAACAACACAACTAGGCAGGGTTTTCAAAACAATCAATTGAGCAGGGGTGAAGATTAAATGATGGAGGTAGGAAGAGAATATATATTAAAAAAAAAATAATGGATTTAAGTTTTTTTTTTCCCTTGCATATTGATTACGATTCTGATAGCCCCACTTTTGCAGCAAATCCACAGCTTTGGTTCCGCTCCAGTGTTGTGACATCGACCAGGGGGGTAGCTGAGCCGTACACTGGCCCAATCTTAATACACTATTCTCTTAAATAATATATCTCTATTAAATGTCAGAATACACAATCTAGCTGGAAGGAATCAGAGTATCTAAAAAAGCAGTAACAAAAAAAAAAGTAATCCATGATTGCTTGCCAAACTGTGAAATAGAAACACGAGCAGTCTTTCTCCAAAATAATGATGTAAAAAAAAGGACAATGTAACCTAAGGAAATCTAGTGACATTGTCCCATTAATAGTTTAGCATTGTATTATAAATCAAAATGTGCACTGCAAGTACCAATGCCACTTGCACCACAAGATAGCCACTAACAACCCAATGTCCTGCAGGAAAGCAAACAAAACATGCTTTGATCTAGACCAGGCTACAGAAATGCAGGTCCCCAGCTGCTAGCACAGAAATCCTACATATAAACAGTATAACTGGTGGAGGGAGGATTCTGGGAGATTTTGTGCAATAATTGATACATGTTAGAGATATGCTTTGGCATGTGTGTAGGCACAATATTTTTACTGTGTCAGAAATCGTTTTATCCGAGTTTAACCACAAAGTCAGAGTTGTTCAAGTTTTGACTTGGCGCACATACATATATTTCCCCCGCTCTACAAATGGCACAGATATATCTCATTAATCTTCACATAGCTATCAAATTTATATAATTTTTAAAAAATAAATAAAATAAAAACACAACTGAGTTTTTCTTACATTGGACAATATGCATTCAACTGTAAAACACACACATAGCAGTCTGCTCAAATCCAATACGTTCCTCCACACAGCCTGGCTGAAAGAATCAAGCTCTGGGCCACTTTGGCTCAATCTGCAACCGTCTAATTTTCAGAGGAGGTTAGAAGGACTTCAGAGAAAAACCCCATGCAATGAAGCTGCATCAACTGTGCATTAATCATTCACTGCGCAGAGAAACAAACGCCAGCAGGAAATCTCTAGCTGGGCACATTGTGCTGGAAGCTGAATTTCGACGTCGAAAAGCAAAGCGCACCTTTCTGTTCATCACATCAGCAAAACCCATACAACAAAAGGATCAAGTATATGGGGAGACAGAAATCAAAATGTACGTTACAGGATGCCTTCACTTTGTCTTTACCATCCTAATCACGTATTTCATTGCTTTCTATCCCCGCAAAAAAATAAATATGTATAGACAAGAATTTTAATTTCCGTGCTGCTCTCCAGATCACTATCCTATTGCATGTACTTATGCCACTGTACAATTCATATATAAGCTTGACAAATAATTCTGTTCCTCAGTGGCAGAAAAAAATCTGTTTAAACAAACAAAATATAATAATTTCTGAAATACAGCAGGAGATTAAATAAAAGGAGGAAGAGACCGTAGGAGAAGAGAATGCTTCATTTTTTTTCCTCCATTGTCAATGAATGTATTCACTTTCATGCACGGCTGTAATAGCTAAAGAAGAAAGCAAGGACAGGGGTCTTGTAGAGCAAAGAACGAATCACAAAAAATATAGATTATTCTTAAAGGGTACTCACAAAATTGCTGCAACACAATATACAATTATTTAGTTTATTTTCACAGGAAATTAATGGTTTGGTCTACATTTTTGAATATAATTTATGTTGGCCTAATTATACGCCTTACCACTGATTTTGTCTACACTTCAGATGAAAAAAAGAATTTCCATACCGAAGAAATTCTCCACCTATTCGATTTAATGGCTTTATATTCCCTTTAATGCCCCCACTCCTACTATAGGCCAGTTCTGCAGCATGTATGTTGCTAAATTTACCTTAAATGCACATGGATTGATTTAAATGCAGTCACCTAGGCAAATATATCAGGTTCCTCTAATTAAAATTATCTAGCTCCTTGTTATATGTGGTGCTGAGACACTAGACATGTGTAAGAGCTGGATCAAAGAGACCAGGTTGCTGCCAGTCACACTGGGGCTACTAGAAATGGCTGACATCAGTGAGAACTGTATGCATTTAAAATGTGCTTTGAAACTGGTGCTATATCCGTTAAAAACAAAACAAAAGACAAAAACACAAAACAAAACAATGTGTACTGAAAAGTGATCTAAATAACTAAAAGGGGAAAGTCAACATAGAAAACCAATGGAATCAGCAGACACATTCCATTGATGATTTTGGTCTGAAAAGCAGTGCAAACATGGAAAAGGTGCAGAATATGTTTACAGCTCCACTCTAAACATTACAATTAGTGTTAACGGTACACAGGGAACATCAAATGCTTGCACTTGTTTATCCAGGATGGGAGTATAATGGGTACACTGAAGTGGTCTCCAGTGCCAGAGAGTGAAGATACAGCCTGCTTGCCCTAGGTATCAGGGACATAATGGACCAGACAAACAAAGGTAAGCACCCGGGTCAGGAAAAAAATTTAACTTCAGTCAGCATATACCGTATTTCACTGCATAATAGTTGCAGATTTTATGCCCAACTCATTTCCTTAAAAATGGGGGTGCAACCATTATGCGATGTATGACCATTATGTGAAGATTTATTTTTTGCGATATTATATGTGACCATTATGTGAAGCTTTGGGGGGTTGCTGACAACACTGTAGTTGCTGAAAACACAACATTGTTGCGAGAATGTGCATATGCCCTAATGTACTACATAAACTCTGATCCTGATCCTGTCCTCCTGTTTTAGCCAAGAATATGCATAATATTTTCTAATGCATTACATAGATAAAATTCACTAAAAACACAAACTGATTAAGTAAAAGATGAGTAAGATGTTCAACATCAGTTTTCAAGAATAAGAATGTCTCACAACAAAAACAGCAATGGTCAAATATGTGACTATTATGTGATGAATTGGACTTTTTGGACTGAAAAACAAGGGTGCGACTATTATGCTGTGAAATATGGTGTGCATATCTATGCAAATTGTTTATTGCATGCATGCGTGTGTGTACAACTGCTTGTTGTTGTCTGTATCTGTGTGAGTGAACGGTTGACTAAATATGCGTGAATGGACCTCTACATCGCCCCCAAAGAGTGTGATGCCAATAAGGTGTAATGTGAGTGGCTAATGGGGAAAGATTGCTGCAGGAAACAAATACAAAGATGAAACAATGTTTAGGTTTGAGGTTTATATAAACTTTTCTATTTAAACAAATTCCATTAAACCGAATTGGATTTTATGCACTGGACAGACAGCTGTGCAATTAATATGGATGAGCAATGCACCAGATTCTGATATATATATCTCTTTTCAAGTGTGCACATACACACACAAAATACTTGTGTACTGTAACATAGCTATTTGATTACGGATTTAACAAAACAAAAAATAAAATTTATAAAAAACCCAAAATGTTTATTTCATTAATGGCAAAATGGAGACACTCTTGACAGACTAATGCTCAATTTAGCATTTACAGTTATCCATACTTTGACAATATTATTTTTCCCATACAGGTAAACCTTGCTGCCATTTCCTTAGCTTGCAGATGTAAGCACAGTACACATATTTATACAAACGGAGCGGTAACATTGCCTAGCTATCTGCTTATATATGTGCTTTATTGTGGTATTTTGAGATGAGCTCCACATTTTTTAAATGTAAGAGTTCCTTGAGTGGGAGATCATGTTATAGCATTGAACGTATATAGATGAACACTTGTAGAACAATTAGACATCTAATGTGTGGAAGTGTTCAGAACTAGGTATATTCAGTTCTATTATGACGAGATAAGGGTGTATTTCCGCATTGGCTATCTGTTATTAGGTGTTATACCTTTGTAGTTATTTCTGTAAGAGTAAGTAGGGTGGATTCTCGGTTGAGGTTTTTTTTTTTTCCTGCTGGTGTGTGCACAGTACCTGTTGGATTGTCAGTGTCTTCATTTTGCTTTATGACCCCTTGTTTTGCTTCATTTTGTGTGAATTTTGCTTGGTGGTGAGCTTATTTTGGGACTCATCTATATAGCTTGTTCCCGAGTCGGGCCGCCATGTTTTAGTGTATATCCCTTTTTGGTGTTTTGCCTGCTCTGTTTCTTTTGCCCTATGAGCTCGGATGTTCGTTGTAATTATTTGTGTCTCGTTTGTGTGCGTTGGATCGAGTTTTGGGTGTAGGCTGTTTATGTGATGTTGTCTAGTTATGTCTTCGCACTATTTCTCCAGGTTTGTTTGAAGAGTTGGGTTGGGTTTACTCCTGGTTAGTGATATCTTGGTCTCTATCGGATTAGTGTGTCTTCAAGTGTCTCTGTCGTTGTTGGTATTCCTTTTGTTCCCCTGTGTGGGTTAGTCACGTCCTACATCTTGTGTGGTGGTGTGTTTCCTTTCAGGTGTGCATGGTTAGTGTCTGTCGTGTTTGGTTTAAGGTAGATCGGGGGGTGGTCTGTATGTTAGGTGCCCATGCTAGTTGTCAGCTCTGAGGGGTTTTGAAGCCCTTTACCAAGCGTGGAGTCGCATCTTTTCTATTGGTAGATTTTCCTTTGCTTTCTCCCTATCTCTTATGTATCTGTGAAGGTCCTGGGTCAGCTAGCCACTCTGTCCCCCGGTCGTGTATGCCTTCCTCTGTCTGTCTTCCATATATCTCTGCTTTTGGGGTATGTGATCTGCTATGGTCTAGCTACGTTTGTTGTGGTGTGTTTCGGATATACGTCTCTGTTGCATGTCTATTGTCCCGGGGGGGAGGGGGGGGTGGGAGAGGGGTTGTGATCAGGAGTTTGGTTCAGTCAGTTGTGGCGTTTATTGTGGCTGTGCGCTATCTTGTCGGGGGTTTTGCGCCGGCGCGGTAGCATCCCCGTTCCCCCCCACGTCAGCCCGTGCAGCTCTCTTAGACACATAGTCCATCCATGGGAACCATGTCAGGGCACACTTGTCCAAACATCCCTGCAGTGAGGCAGTCATCATTTCCATGTTGTAGATTGTTTCTACCCTGTCTACCCATTGTTGAAAGGAGGGAATTGTCGGGCCTTTCCACAGTGTTGGTATGAGCGTTTTTGCTGCTGTGAGCAGGATTTTTTTTTTTTTCTATATAAACAGTGTTACATCTTTTAAGGTATTTTGGAACTGCTGAACAAAAGGATACGTTGTTTCACTTGACGTGGACGAAAGATATCACAGAATACCCCCTTTTCAAAAAACCCCAGGACTCTTAAGTCAAGTTATTATTGAAGTTAAAATTATTTGAAGAGTATTTATTTGTGCTACACCAATGTACGTAGACAGGTTTGTTGTGCAGTGTGGACTATAAATATGTAATGCCTATATGTTGCAGTACTCATTGCAGAGTGTAAAAGTAGTTGACTGTTGACCGTGCTAATTCTTTTCTTGCTGTGACTTCAGTTTACATGGAATAGCTATTCTCAGAGATCAGTTTACAGAAATACTTCATGAACAGCATGTACTAGAATTATGTGAAAAGACATCACATTACGTAAGGACACAGCCTCTAGAAACACCAATGGCATTTCAGGGGCTGAATCAGTTCCTTAAAACAGAACAAATGCCAAGCTCTGCTACTGGTCTGTAAAGGAGAGGCGTTAATAACTGTATTTGAGTTAATCAGTCAGGTCAAGCTGATTTCCATTTACATTTCCACTTCATTGCACACAGTATAGCTGCCGCATGAGCATTTACCAAATCAACATTGAAGCGCCCAAAGACTGACACTAACAGACGTAAAATAGATTTAAATCCAATTTGTACCTCACTGATGAAGCAGGGCACAGGTTAGAAAACCTTCCAATACAGGTAATAAATATTTTCAGTCTCAGGAGAGAAAAAAAAAAACACAACAAAACTTCACAGCCCACACAGTAACGTGTAACGCAAAGAAGATTTCAATATTGAGCTACGGTTATTGTAAAGAAAATATAATTTAAATAGAAATTTAGACTAAGTGCAAGACTGCTTGAAAATGATTATACAAAGTGTAAGGAAAAAAGGGTACTTGTGTAATTTATATTGGTATATATTTCATTACGTAACAAGAAGATTACATATACACACAGTTATTACAAAAAGAAAAAAAAATGTTGGGCCACTAGCATTACCATTAGACTGCCAAATACTGTAAGCAACAATATTTTGAGAACTGGAACTGAAGAACCATGGAATGAAAACATCTAAGAAAATGAAAAATAGTATGGGATGTACTTCGAAGAAGACCCCAAGCAGACAAACATAGACAGCATCTTAAATTATGCAAAGGTACATCTTCAGTGTATGGAAGTTTTTACAATTATTATTATTTTTTTTTTTAATAGTTTGCATACTATGAGTTTTAAGGCAATGCTTTCTTGTATTTGAATATATTCTCGGTTCCAGGAACTGGCGCAATTAAAGGAACACTATGATATCAGGAATACAGACATATATTCCTGACATAGTGCTGGAATGCATGTTTAGCTCCCCAGCTCCCCTCTCTACGGAGATAGAAGGTAGTTGACTTACCTTTTTTCCACCGCCACACCGGTCTCACCGCATCTGACCCCACCTCCATGGCGGAGATCAAGCTTTATGATTTTAACCAATACAATGCTTTCCCATAGAAAAGTATTGGGAGAGTATTACGCATGCGTGGCAAAATGCCTCTCTGCACCAATCAGCATCTCCTCAGAGATATACTGAATTAGATGCATCTCTATGGTGAATGTTCAGCGCCTCCAGGCAGAGCATGCAGCATTTACAGTGCTAAGACTGCAGGGACAGGCTATAGACACCAGAACCACTACATTAAGCTGTAGTGGTTTTGGTGACTACAGTGTCCCTTTAAGAACCAAAGAACTGAATGCAACACTATTCAGAACAACCAAAAAAAAAAAAAGTTCTTTGCGCACTATCCCAAATCCTTATGCAGAATTCAATAATTGGAGAATTTTAGTATCACTCCATTGGCCATTTAAGTATAACCTCACCTGCCACATCAAAGCAAACATCTAAGGAGAGTCCTACACCAACAATTCACCTTGCTTCTTTCAGCTTCAGGTAAAAATTCTCTAATGAAACACTGAATGGTATTTTTCTAAAACCCTACATACTAAACCTTAATAACGAACACATGGGGTGGGCGACAGCATCGTAACATGGCTGCGTAACACAAAAGCAAATAGACAAAAATAAGTCCTGCGCTCAAGCTCCCACTACACCTGGGAGGCGGCAATGGTAGTAAATATGTATAGGGGCATAGGGGTTTGGGTAGTGTACAATTAACGATTTTCTTTTGTTTTTGCTACTCAGAGATGCACTATTTTTGCCTTAATAGGGGTATACAACTACAAATGTCATTTAAATGATATGCATATTTTAATTTGTTTGCCTCTTTTTTCTGGTGTGTGGAGAGGTGGCGTTGAGGTTTTTTTTTTGTTTTAAGACATATTAATATATTTTATATACGGTAGTTTTGGAGTTAATATTTGTTAAGTAGCACCAAATCAAACTTGAGAATATATATATACATATACATACATACACACACACATACACTGTGGCTAAAGTAACCTTGCCACTGGCTTTTGGAGGAGCCTGTTTGCCAGCCTCCTGCCCTGTAATTATGGCCCCTGTAATAGACTCTGGTTAAAAACACTGTTTGTGCCTTTTTGGACCAGCTAAACGTCGAACACCCAAAGTTGTTTGAAGCAGCACTTCAAATTACCGAACAATCGCACGAACCAGAGACCACCCTGGTGCTTGTTAACACCTATTAACAACTTGGAATGTATGTCACCCAGTGTTCTAATTGGTCGTCTGGGTGGCCGCAATTCCTATGGACAACCACGAGGTTGCGGCCATCTTGTTCGCATGAACGCAGGCAGCGGTGTTTGGGCATAAATCTCATGGAAGTAAAAATCGGACACAAACTCCTGAACACCACTGGACTTCCATCATCGCCTGCATTCGTTTCTATACAACTTAGAAGGGCACTGTTCAGTGAAATCATTCGTCTGGATGAGGGGAACAAGCTCCAGGGTAAGACTATTTACTCTGTTTGGTAGTTTGTTAGTTTTCAAACTACAGAACTAAACCGACCGCAAGCCCTGATTCTCTGGAACCGTTTTGGGCATGGGACCATGCCTGCGGTCAGTCAAATAAATGACTTCCATAGAATTCCTGAACCCCTGAACTGATCTGGGTGATTTTTGGATATGTTGGTCACCCAGATCAGGGCTATCAGGGGATGTAACATTTGTGTGTTTTGGGGTTTTATAAAAAATTTTGTTTTTTTTCTGCCTGGAGATAATGGAGTTAATACAGTATCTGACTATCTCCCAGGCAGAGGGGAGGGATTGTATGCTATGTGTGGGAATGTCATGCATTGTAACACTGTTGTAATTGGTCTGTGACTTTGTAACCTAGCTCCCCACAAGGTTCATGTGGGAGTGCCCCTTGCATGGGGATTTTCATAAAAGGCCAAGTGTGGCACCATTAAAATCAGTTCTTTTCACCCTCAACACACAGCCTCATCTCGTGATTGTAGGGAACAGCTATACCAGCTACAATCCCTGCTCTTGGGATTGTTCTTTGGATTGCTATAACCACTAGCTCTTGTAAGAGCTTCACAGCTATTCTGGATCCAGGAGTTTGGTCCAGGGTGGGAAGGGACTGCGAGACCCCAGACAAGTTGCGGCAGCAAAGTGGCTACGGTGCTTATGGTGTGCGATGCGGAAGCATCAATTGGCGGAGGCACCCAATTGGGGTGCCAGGGGGTCCGTCACACATACTTACACACATATACACACACGTAAAAGAAAGTACATTCTCTTTGAATTCTATGGTTTTTCATATCAGGACAATCATCTGTACCTTAGAAAGGTCTTAAAAAGGTACTTAATGGGGTGTGTGGCTCGGACACTGAAGGGAGGAGACCAATGTTGGCCGAGCTACCGCTGCTGGCTTTAAATATACCATGCTCTGAGACGGTATACTCTCCGATTATTCCCAGGTTGGAGCACAACACACCCAGGAGAGGCATGGTTAAAAAAGCCAAAAAGCTGAAAACCCTCGCAAAAAAGGGATCCCGCGACATCAGCGATCTCTTGCAAACGCTGCCTAGGCCAAAAATGGCAACGCAATCAGATCTCCACTATACCTCCTCCGAGGAAGGACTCCTCAATTCTTTCAATGAGATACCTCGCGCAGAAGGCCTAATCTCTTCTCATCAGGAGGAAGACCTGTCAGCCCCACCCAGTAAAGGGGACATCAAAGCCCTAATGTACAACATACAAACCTTCTTTAAGGCAATCTTGGACATAATTTCCGAGGGCATCACTGTGGTTACTGCCAGAGTCCAAGCCAATGAGGACAAGGTTCCCTCCATACTGCAAAAACAGACAGGCACCAATGAGCTTGTGCTGCAGTTCCAGGCATCGCAGAAAGCCAGGTATATCCTGGTCCGCTTCCCACTGCTTCGGGATAAGCTGGCAATACAAGATGCAGTGAAAAGCAGCAGTTTGAGGAGATGCAGCTCCAGTTCCTACAAGGTGCTCAGGGGTCATTGAGCAGACCATATATGACATGTAACCTCGTCAAATTGAGCCCTTTACCATAACACCCTTAACGGCGTATTCCCAGGCTCCTGATTTCGATGAGTTTTCCTTGATAAACAGCCCACTCCCTTGGGCCTTATACCAAAGCATTTGTATGGGAAGGGATTCCTTCAAATGTATGTATGTACTTTGAATAGTTTATTTTTGTTGACTCCATAGACCACAGAGTTCGCGGTTTTTATCTGTTCATTCCTCGCGGTACACAGCCGCTTAATTCAGTGCCCTACCAGGCTAACATTACTTGTTATATATAAAACTTGGCATGACTCTTCAATTTCTCTATTTATGTGTAGATATATGATGTAAACCACATGTAATATTGAAAGCATTGTTTCTCAATCCAAACAAAATAAAGAATTACAAATAATAATAAAAATAAAAAAAAGTAGGTTTTTCACATATGGGTTCTCCATTTTAGCTTTATTTTTGTTCAATAAACCATGACACAGTGCAATAGGTCATGTGTTGTTCATCTGATGTATTTACCCAATATTTTAGGTTTCTGGTTTCTTCTTTTTGGGTTAATTCCCCATGCTTCTACGGTGTGTTAAGCCCAAGCCCGGGAATAATCGGAGCATGGTATATTTAGTGCCAGCAGTGGGAGCTCAGTTGACATGCGTCTCCTCCCTTCAGTACCTTTTTAAGACCTGCTAAGGAACATATGATTGCTATTATATCCTGAAATACCATAGAATTAAAAGAGGGGATAATAAATTGTATAATATATATATACACATACACACACACACACACACCCGCCCTTATGTGCAAGTTGTATGATCATAAAATAGGAGCCCTGCTTCTCTCGGTCTCTTAACACTTAAATTACTAATAATTTTCACTGAGATACTGATTTATACAGATATATCCACCACTAAGCATAAAGGTGTAGGTAATACCTTGTACCTGCACAAGCCTGGTTTACCGTGGTGGCTGATGGACATGCAGCTCCAGACCCATAGAATAGGCCTATTTTTAAAAAAAAATAAGAATTAAATAATTACATTCTCTTTTCCCTGCCCCCACTACACTTACTCATTACATCCACCTCTTTTTCTGTCACAGGTTACATACCAGGAAAAAGATTTATGTCTGTTAGTAAGAAGAGTGGATAAATGAGCCTTAAAGGGAAAGGAATCAGAGTTTGTGAATAGTGACATAGCAGAGAAGCGAGCTGTGGGGCTTGTCAAATGGACAGATAAGTTGTGTTGAGAGATAGAAGAAAGAGAGAAGTTGAAGAGAGATGGAAGAGAGATTGACATGGAGTATACTTAAACTTAAAATGCACCAGGCTAGTCTTCATCGAGCTCCACTTCTACTAGATACAAAACACATGAGAGGAATGATTGTTTAGGGTTTTCTATCTATAAGATTCTGTAATCAGGCCCATCATAATCATCAGCACCAAACTCAAGAAGATCTAAACATATAACTGTTCCCATTTTGTTCCTTTCATCGGATCAACTGGCATTTGGTTGTAGACTGGTCCTGCTAAGCTACCAAATCCAACAAATGCTTCTCACACCAAAAAAAAAAGCCAGTAGTGCAAGTTGGTATTTTATGCACAAACGGTTTAACATCACAAGCAACTGTTTACAATGCATGCATTCTGGTTAGAATTTAGCTTTCACAAACACATATTTAACAATATAAAAATTAATCTGACGCAGGAGGTTCAAAACGTTTCACTTATCTTAAATCCGACTCTGGGAGAACGTGGGTCACATAACTTCACTAGGAAAGGCCATAAGCTCCTCCTGTGTTTGGTTTGAGATGCACGCCTAATGTGAAAATCATATCCACTAAAGTCTGCACAATCTAATGAATCAACAAGAAGGAATAGGACATCTGCACAACCTTACTAGTAGTCCTGTAGGAGTTTGGTTTCTAAAAGTCATGAAAGTCCCCCCAAAGATTTGGGATTTAGCGATCTTCCCAAGTATGTCTATAAGGGATATTAATAAACCAGAAATGGTGCAAAAACAAAGCACTTCTTTAATATAACTTTCAAAGTCAGTGAAAGGCATTTTGCAGTACTCTGTTAGAATGTTGAATCCGTTAATAAACAATAGATCCAATTTTAATTAATAAGAACACAGGATGGGATATTAATCGTGTTTTTTGACAGAAGTGGTGAACCCATTTTTTGTGTACATAATCATAAATTCTCCCATTTATAATTAGTCATGGAAAGCAATTTATCTAAATCACATGAAAAAATACATTGTACTTTTACTACATAGTATTATATATGTTCAAATGCTTGTGGTGTTTAATTGGCTCCCACAGGACATGTTCTGGATATGCTTAGGTGGGAATGTTGTGAGTTTTCAGCATGTGAGTGACTCAAATACCAAGCTTGCAATAAAGGGAGAGGAAGATAAAAGTGAAGCTGTGGGTTTATAAAAAAATAAATAAAATTATCTCTATTACATTGTGTTTAAATAAAGACATTAGGAATTACCTAAAGCATTGTATTGTCCTAAAGGGATATTTTAGTAATCTCCTCATTCCCACCCATTTGTTAAGTAGTGAGTGCATATGAGGAGTTCATTAACTAGTCAACATGCATAATAAGAAATGTGAATTTGCACTACAAAAATATACATATATTTATATATATAAATATATGTATCAGTTTACAAGTGAGAACATGTTCTAAAAGGTGTTTTTAATTTTTTTGTTGTTGCGTGTAATTGAAAATGCAATGCAAAGGAAGTTTTGAGATTTACATCAGAGTTACTCAAACCTACTCTGTGTGCTCAGTCTATGATTAGCATGTCTAGGTGTGTTTCTAGAACAATATCAACAAAACAAAGTTCTCGGTGTAGTGCAGCAGGGACTTGTGATCTACCGAATCAGGGATCCACCTTATATGGAGAGTGTGCCTACTGGAGCAATCTAGGTCTGTGATCAAGTCTACGGATTGTTGAAGTTTGTGGTCCATTTCTGTAAACACATCTACACATCCCCATATTCCAACATATTGGTTTCCTTAAGAGTTGTGCATTCCCCATGGTCGGTTATATCTTTTTTAATATCATTCATCATCATTTGAATATACTGTTGTAAACTGAGGTCTGAGGAAAGGAACGGCAGCATCAATCTCATCTTGGCATCACAGCCACTAAATTGCTCTGCAACACAGTCTCCTCAGAGGAGGCATTGGCGACATCTTGTTCTCTCTCTAGAGACCGCTGTACTTTAGAGTGGGTTTTATCCATAAAGAATGCGGAGCGGTAATATTTGGACTTGGCAAGAGTGTCCATAAATGGTTAGGATAAGTACACCTCTGATATGAACAGGGCCACCATCAGACATTTTGGAGCCCCTAACCCTGCTCAAGGTCTGGGCCCCCAGGGCGCCCACCTCCAAGCCCGACCCCAAATCCTGCACACAGGAATAAACACACGCACACAAACACACACACTGATAAAAAAAAAAGGACACAGACACACATACTGAGACACAGACACATGCATAAGGACATACACACAGCTAATTTTTCTTACCTTTTCTTTGCAGGAGGGTGACTGGGGCTGATGGGAGTCTGCGTGACTCTCCCGTCCTAGCGGCCTGTCTCTCTTCCCTCCCGCGCAGGGAGGAAGTGTCAGGATACTAGGTGATCCAGCACGCAGAATTGTGTCACACCTATGACTAAAGGTAATGTCTTATCGGGCCTTAGAATGACAGGACTTAACGTACCCAAGAATAGTCAAAATACTTGCCGAGGTCAGGGATACAGAGGGAGACACAACAATGAGGGAAAAGCCAAAAGTCAAGGGTACCAGTTATCAGGGAAGTAAAAAAAAAAGCCAAACTAAAAAAAAACTGAAATAAACGCTCAGGAACACTCTCTCGGATAACCTACTAAGGGAAACCACGACAGGGCACAGACCAAAAGGTAATTTGGGTTTAAATAACCCTCCTAGAGCTCTGACCCCAAAACGTGCGTGTACGTCCATGACGCGACGCTGCACTCACGTAAGCACCATCTTTAATATTGGCAAGGGGTATTTCTTTAATAGAATTGGAATCGCAGCAGCCGACATCTCTGATAACGCCGCACATGCCGGGAATTGAGATGGAAGGAGGTTGGGTCTTGATCTGCTGCGGGTAAGGTGAGGGTTTGTTATTTCTGTTGGCGTGACCACTGGTTTTCAGTGCGGTCATGCAGACAGAAGCCTGCAGCACCATGACAGTACTCCCCACTTCAAGACAACCGGATGGGCAGGACCAAGTTTGAGAGGGAATTTGGCGTGAAAAGAACGAATCTTGCGGCCAGCATGTATGTTGGAAGCCAGGACCCAAGAACGATAAGAAGGCCCATACCCCCTCCAATCGACTAAATACTGTAAGGAACCACGAGAGAACCTGGAATCAATTATGGAAGAGATTTCATACTTCTCTTGTCCAGAAACGATCAAAGGAGGAGGGGGAACAACAAGGACAGTATAGCTATTGCAAATAAGCGGTTTGAGTAAGGAGGCATGAAGTGTATTCGGAATACGAAAGGAGGCTGGAAGGGCCAGAGAATAAGAAACAGGGTTAATTCTCCGAATAACACGAAATGGACCAAGAAATTTGTGGGTAAATTTCATGCTAGGAACTTTTAGTTTGATGTTGCGCGCTGATAACCACACCCTCTCACCCACTTGGTAAACAGGGCTGGCATCCGCCGTTTATCAGCATTAAATTTGAAACGATCAGCTGCCGTTTTGAGAGCGGAGTGAACTTTGTCAGAGTGTCACAAATAGAAGTAAGGTGATCATCCAAAGCAGGGATAGCTGTGTCAGAGAAAACAGCCGGTAGAAGAGTAGGATGACGACCATTATTAACAAAGAATGGGCTATGCCCGGAAGAGTCATGGGTAGCATTGTTACTAGTAAACTTGGCCCAGGGTAGTAATTTGGAACAATTACCTTGTGTGCCATTAACAAAACAACGCAAATACAATTCTAATGACTGGTTAGTCCTCTCAGCCGTGCCAATGGTTTGGCGATGATAAGAGGAAGAAAATGACAATTTAATGCCCAACTGTTTATTGAAAGCCCTCCAAAACTGAGACACAAACAGACACAAAACTGAGAACCTCTGTCAGATACAATATCTGAGGAATGAGGAATGCCATGCCATCTGACAATTTCTCGTATAAAAATAAGAACCAGGTCTTGCGAGGGTGGCAATTTTTTGAGCAGAACAAAATGAGCCGTCTTAGAAAAGCGGTCAACCACCATGAGGATGGTGGTATAGCCATTAGAACTAGGAACTTTTTAGTTGGTTCATTAGGTCATCTTAGCTCTATCCGAGGGAAAAGATCCCGTTGAGGCCTCAAAGTGGTACTCCATTTGATTCAGAAATCCCCAGCTTTCTTGAATATTACCATCAAAATGCGGGGAAGGAGACAGGGAGATAGTGGGTGCCTTATATACACTATAGGTGGAGGTACTATAGGCAGAGATGACATAGTCAGAGAAACCTCAGGCTGTAGATGCGCTGTTCGAGTAAGAAGCGTACTGAAAGCCTGGGCAAATTGATCCATACGGTGATCATTCTCCTCCAGCTTTCTCTTGCATGCTGCTATGTGCTGACACAATTCTGCAGGATCTAAGGTCATGTCGTAATGTCAGGATACTAGTTGATCCAGCATGCAGAATTGTGTCACACCTAACCCTCCTAGAGCTGTAATTGGCTTATATGTGACCTCTGACCCCAAACGTGCATGCACGTCCATGACGTGACACCACACTTACGTAAGGGGTATTTCTTTATTAGAATTGAAACCATAGCGGCTGGCGTCTCTGATAACGCTGCACATGCCGGGAACCGAGATGGAAGGAGGTCAGGTCTTGATCTGCCGCATTGTTATTTCTGGTTTTCAGTGCGCTCACGCTGACAGAAGCCTTCGGCATCGTGACAGGAAGTGACCAGTCGTCACTTCCTCCCAGCACTTCTTTGCGGCTGCAATTTTTTTTAAAGGGGCCTGGTCGCGCTTCTGCACGGCCGCAGGGCTGACCGGGCGGCCCTAAATGCTTGGGCCATTGTTGGGCCCTATCAGCATGCGGGCCTCGGTGCAACTGCACCGGCAGCAATTCCGTCGCTACACATGGGGCCTGGGCCGCCGTCTCCCTAGCCGTCATGGTTGTCACCCCCTGATGGTGGCCCTGGATATGAATCACATAACTGCTGAGGAATCTCAGATTATTGTGTAAAAAGTGGGCACCTCAGATGCGAGCTCCAGGCTAATGGGCCATTCAGATCGAGCAGAAAGTCACCAAATGCTTCCAAAAGTTTGTTTCCTGATTTGTTCTTTTAGATGCATGTGCAAGGTAGACACACCAAAGCACATACCAAGGTAGACACACCAAAGCACATACCTAAATCCACTCCCCATTATACTCAGAGTGCACTACTTTCACATTAAGGAAAGAATCTTGAGGGCTGGCTCATTAATCCCTACTATGGAAGGCCACTTGACCCTGCAAAGCAACATTGCAACAAAAAAGAACTCTCTCCCCTATTAAAACTACTTTAAGGGAAAAGAACATCCAATATCCTTGAGGGTTTTTCTGCGAAATGTGTCCATGGTAATGGGATTTTAACCATCAAATCAGGGGAAGAAGGGGCTGAGCCTGACCGTTGAGCAGAGCGGACGCTAGCTTATACAGCTCGTGCTTCTCACGTCAAATACTGTGGCTAACTGCCAAAATCCATCTATATGTCTGCATATTAGGGTCGCTAGATGTGGGGTGACAACACGGAGTACAAGATGATACCAAAGAAGTTGATATTCTTGCAAGAATCACCCAACTGTCAACTGCAGCCTTCAAGCATGGTAGGCGCCAGGGAGGCGGCCACTCTCCCGCTGCCACAACAGGCTGGAAGCACTCTGGGCCCTCGTTCCACCCCTATGGACTGGTGGGGGTTACTCTGGTAACTCTGACCTCAAGACCCATCTCTGTAGGCCATTGTTGGAATGTTTCTTATAAGCCAGGTGGGTCATGTTAATGAAGGACCAATGGACACTCATGTTTATTATGATTTACTTTCTATGATCACCTACTATTCTGTTTTAGTCTCCAATATAATACATCCATGTCTGTAATGGTGAAGTACTTTGTCAGTGTTGTGTACACTCATGTTATGTACCTTCGTACTTTGCAATGCGTTTTGTCTTTTTTTTTTATGTATACAGCAAATATTTACGGTTTGCCATTGTTTGTGCTTAACAAAACCCAATTATGAAAGATGTACTCAGGAACATCTCAATCTAAAATAAACTATGGATGCACTGCACATGTATACATATGCCGCCATATATCTTTCCCTGTGTAGTGCTTAACCAAATGATTTCATGCAGGGATTACTAGGGACCAAAGAGGCATAGGCGGTGTGGACGAACAGACCTCGCCACGTGTTCTCACAGACACCGTTTTGACTTTTTGACTTTTTTACACGGTGCCATCTCGCCGGTATTTGATGCACAAAGACATCGTTCAGTAGTTTTAACCCCTTAAGGACACATGACATGTGTGACATGTCATGATTCCCTTTTATTCCAGAGGCTTGGTCCTTAAGGGGTTAAACTACAGAACAGGGGACACATTTAACAGTAATTATTTTTCATATAGCCTGTATATGTTCTGCGGAATCTGCATTAAACCTTATCTTCCAAAACTACCGAACGGCTCTGGGTGAATTTTGGATATGTGGTTCACCCAGATCCCCCGGTTTCCGAGAATATTTTTTATGGGGTTATTGCATGTTTTGGGGTCCTTGTGATATGGTTTATAATACTGTATTTTCCTGCCTGTGATAATTAAGTTAGTCTATTGTGTTGAGATAATTGTATCACAGGCAGAGTTGTAATGTGTTGATTGGTTGTTCTTCAAAACCCTGTGGGCAGTACTACATTTGTAGAATGTGAATAAGAGAGGCTGTATGTCCAGTACAGACAGTTCTTCTTCACCCTCAATCTAGAGTCATGTCTCTTATTGGGGGAATTGCTATATCACTACAAGGGATTGCTATGCTCTGTAAACTCCCTTAGCTAATCACTACTAAGCTCTTTTAAGAGCTTGTTCCTGCTTCACTCTCTTGGAGGAGAGGTTCACCACTGGAACCTGGAGCCTTGTCGTAGGTCCAGGGTGGGTAGGAGACGGCGAGACCCCAACCAAGCTGCAGCGGTTTGTGGGGTCCGCGGTGGTTGCGGTGTCTGTGGAGCACTTGGAGCCCTCTTTAAGCGCTAGGAGCATCCTTCAACAGAGGTACCCAGTCAGGGTGCCAGGTGATCCGTTACAGGCGGTACTACTTGTGCTAGTCAGTGCAGCTGCAACAGGGCTCCAGAAAGTAAAAAAAAAAAAAATCCTGCACAAGTGCCCTCTGTTCATTAGTTTTTGCACTGCAAAAAGGGTTCTTTATTTTAAGATTATTATTAATCCAGATTGGATACATAGTTTCAAAATGTTACAGTTCATATGCATATTCTGCAGACATACCCCTAAGATATTTTACCTATCAATGTTCTGTCAGAGTTATTGTCACATTGAAAAAATGTTGGCATAGCACAAAAATATTTAACATGGCAGAAAGGTATGAATTATGTATTTTCAAGCATTATTGGAGTATTCCAATAGTTTACAAAAAAAATTTAATTAAACGCAACTTTATATCAAGCAGTACCTTTTCAAAGTCCATGGAGGTTACATGTATGAAGAGCCCTGATAAAATGAAAAGTCAAACCATATTTCTCGTGGCTGCAAGCAAAGCAGAAGGCCAAAGCTAGCGAGGTGTAAATTTTCTTCTATTAACAATAAAACAGTGATTATGCAGTTTATTTTCTTTATGAGTCTATAATGTGCTACCATTTATCACAATGCCATGCTTTGCCAGTCAGCCAAGTGTTACAAGTGAAAGCTAAAGCTTTTACTGCTAGGGGTATACTTTTTGCCAAGCAGCTGAAAAATAAAGTGGCTTTTTCGTTTCCTATATTATAGGGTAATAAATGAGGAGGTCTACAGCTTGATAATAAAATATTATCCTTGAAGTCTCTATAGTGCAAGGCGCGTCTATGTTCCATTATTCTGACCTGCATTTAGGATTGCCAATATGACTATCTTTGTTAATGATTAAATATTCTTTAATGGAAAGTTGTTTTTAATAAAGGCTATTAAAGTGGACCAGATATGTTCTAGTTCTCAGAGAATATCTACCACCTGGGACTAAAGTCTACCGTTTAACTTTATAGAGTCCCCACCTTTATCTCTGCCATAGACAACACCAAACCACTCCCAAACTCCACTGGTAAATCCTGAAATCTTGCTGTTGTAATATGGTGATTAACAGTTTAAGGAGATTGTTTTTGGGCAATCATGGGCAGGGCCAGACGGCCTTTATTGTTATGTGCGAAAAATGTTCACAGAGCCCCTCCCTGGTAACATCCACTCATCCATGTGTAAGGTTTGTATAGGGGTTTTATTATGCAGCTACAGGCAGACAGTCAGTCACACACACACACATCTACAAGCAGTCACACAGACACACACACACACACACACACACTTATCCTTTTTCATGATGGGAACTGGGGGAGCAGTGGAGGCACTGCAGTCCCTGATGTCTACTTGTTGGTGAAGCAAGGACTGCTTCCTGCTTCCCCCTCAGTGTGCAGCAGTAACCGGGCAACGGGTTCAGGCTGCATTTAGCTTCACCCTGTTGCCCATTTAGCTCCACCCCGCCTCCCTTATTGCAGCCAGCTTTTGAAATTCTGCCACTGCACCAGTGGCCCCTACATGCATGAACCATGTTAGCCGCGTGGCACCCCTGCTGCCAGGGTGCCTTCTGCAGCTCGCATACCCCCAAGGTCGGCCCTGATCCTGTGTCACTGCTCTTGTGAATTTGTTCCCTAAAAGACTATACTTGTGATGAAGTAATATAACTGATGACAAGAAGTGAAAAGACATCCATTGGCTCTGGATAATGAACCAGTCTAAAGACTAAACTACACTATATGTACAAAAGTATTGGAACACACCTCTTAATATGATCTGCCGCACTGAATATATAGTGTATGTCAAACAATTGAGTTTGCCTGTACAATAAAGAATATTTAAACATAAAATATATTGTGCATGGTTTAAACTTCTGCAAATTGTGGCTGTGCCTTTCCCTCTGCAAACAAGGGAGTTGACATTATTAAAGAACAGGCTATCGGCAAGTGTATTAATATTCAGCCGTACATTGTGACATATCCATGTGCCCACATCATCCATGGTTTAAATGCCAATATGCAATATTAATGAACCAAAGCAAAAAAATGTAAGAGACACTGAGAATGGACTAAAGGCCATTAACTTTCCCAAGGGTTATCACATGCTCAGGTCTCAAATGAGCTCAACATTTGCCATTTGAGTAAAAAACAATAAAAATGAGTGCATCAGACTGGGCTTTCACACAGGGTAAGTCCAGTACCAAAATGCAAGGCATGAGCAAGGCAAGAGACAAAGTAACCTCAATCATATGGCTAAATATGGGCATTGGAGATGTAGGGCATATAACCTTTTGGCTTTAAGGGACGTTTGTCAATTGGTTATTATTCTATGAATACCTTTGTACATGCACAAGTGTGTACATATGTCTTTTACACAACTAGACTAGAGATATGCTATGGTTCTCTCTCTAGCTGGAGATTAACTGCAATTCCAAGGAGCCTCAGTCAGGTTTTGGCTCAAAGGTACAACAGTTTAACACCACCTTTAGACTCGTAGTTTGACTACTAGTAATCCTGTCCACCTTAGTATTGGTTGAGTACGTACAGCTAGCATGATAGTAAACAAAATTAAAGCAAAATGGTGCTGTGACTCATTCTCCTGGCATCCAACACCCACCTCTTAGCTGCTGCAAAGAGAATAGAACATTTCTCTTTCTAATTATCTATCCAAATTTAGACAGCTGATCCAGACAGTGAGTGCTAGAAAGAGTTCACCCTGGTAGGAATAACACAAGAGGAATCCTCCTCTCCCTTCCCTTCATCCAAGTATCGATTTAATTATAAACTTACAAGGTTGCACCCTCCCAGCTGCCAATCAGAGTCTAGAGGGTGATCTTCCTGGGCGCTTTCTTGTCCATAAAGCAGAAACCTATGCTTCTCAAAGAGAACCATTTGATTCAATACTTTTTTGAAGTATCAGACCAGCTAGGTGATCTCCCACTGTTACAAGGAGACCCACTAACTGCTGATTTAGTGATAAGTGAACCCTTTGCTGTAAGGGAGCCCATGTTACAAATAAATATAGTTTTTTTTATAATGCTGATATACTTCATTAAATAGGTAAGGAACTAGCTGTGATCAACGGCTCGGTTTTTAATAAACATAATAACCAATTTACTTTAATTTCTTTGTGTGCTATCCAATAAAAGTTAGATGAACACTTTTTATTCACACCAAAGTAAGCCACAAGACATATGTGAAATAGTATTTTACGTATATGTTACTTAAAAGAAGTATGAACACAACTCCAGGAGTATACCAGGTATCTTCAGGTATTTGATTCCAGTGGTTAAAGGAAATTATGAAGTACTTTGCCATTTTTGCATCTCTGCAGCAAGTCTGATTCCTGGTTTTAACTTTGCTGTATTACTAAAACCAAACACTGCTATACTTAGAATAGTGTATGCTAAAATTAGACATTAAAGGGACACTATAGTCACCAGAACAACTACAGCTTATTGAATTTGTTCTGGTGAGTAGAATCATTACCTTCAGGCTTTTTTCTGTAAACACTGTCTTTTCAGAGAAAATGCAGTGTTTACATTACAGCCTAGTGATAACTTCACTGGCCACTCCTCAGATGACTGTTAGAGATCCTTCCTGGGTCATGGCTGCCTAAAATGCATCCAAACATTCAGTGTCTCCTCCCTCTGCATGCAGACACTGAACTTTCCTCATAGAGATTAATTGATTCAATTCACCTCTATGGGGAGATTGATTGGCCAGGGCTGTGTTTGAATCATGCTGGTTCTGCCCCTGATCTGCCTCCTTGTCAGTCTCAGCCAATCCTATGGAGGAGCATTGTGATTGGATCAGGCTACCACTTCTGATGATGTCAGCAGACTGCTTGTTTTTTTTTTTGGCAAACAGCATGCAGATCTACAGATTCTAGCTTGAATACAGTAAGATTTTTACTATATTTATGGAGGCATGAGGGGCTAGATGGTGGTTTTAACACTAAAGGGTCAGGTTTACATGTTTGTGATGCTTTAAACATCACACAAGCTATCTGATAATATAATTATTAAATGATCAAACACTTCTGCTCCTCAAGGTATCAAGGTTTGTAGGTTTCTAGCCTGTGTCAGTGAATCAACCAAGTATTAAATAATGTGCATCCATCGCACCTGAAATTCAATCTTAAGCAGAGATTTTGCAATTTGCGGAGAGGGCAGAGTAAAAGATTTAACATAACGTGTCTCAATAATTAAGGTCGTCTAGATGTAAACTCCTCCTTTAGTAAAAATGCCTTAAGATGCTTTGAAGGGAACCTTGTGACTGAAATTTCACCAGCTATAGCGCATTTTATCATCCAGGTGTTTAAATTTCTTTTAGATTACTCTATTATATTTGGTCTTAGATTTCCATTACTTAAAAAAAAAATATGTCTCTTTTCTCTACAAGACTGGTAAGATTTTTAATTTATTTTTTTAGAAAGGGAATATGATGAGATTTTGTACGGCATCTCTTCTAGAGGGTGAGGAGTTATGGGTTATGAATGAGTATACTTTTTTCCTGGGCTTTAATTTTTATGGTAGATCAATTTCTGCATGGCATTTACTGCCTATAGAATGAAAGTTGGAAAAGGAGGACATCATATAAAATTAATAAAAAGGAAAGAAAAAGTATGACATCATACTTAAAGTCGTGACAGTAGTGGAACAAGTCTATATATGCTACTTTCTAAAGGGTCTGTGTGTTGTGTAGTGTTTCATGACACTTATTCTATACAAAACCTTCTACCTCTCCAAATTAGAAGATACATACCAAGTATTTCTAGAGGTAGTCTAGGTTTCCTTTGTACATGATGGGGTTATTTCCAAGAGCAATTGTGAGACAAATATAATTATTCAGTAAAGTGAGAATTGCAAAAGGCAATTTCAAATTTAGGCCAATTTAGCAGAATTTGAAAACAGAATTGATTTTAGATTATGTTTCTGTTGGGCTTTTTTTAATTTTTTTTTAAATACATCCTCTCAGACTCTTCTTTACAAATAAAGTATCCTTTATGATCTCATAAGCATTACTGCAGGTTCAAATCTTCTGTAATATCCAAAACAAGGCATCTTTGAGTTCTTAATACTTACTCTCAGTCACGGACTGGCCATCGGGCATACCGGGCTAATGCCCACTGGGGCGCGATGGCCATGGGCCAAGGCAGACAGGGGAGATCAAGAGATCTCCCCTGCCGGCCCATGCAGAGCCGGCGCTAGCCGAGCGCCGGCCCTGCTGTGTGCCTTTATGGGCCAGTGGGGAGATCATAAGCCATCGGTTGGGGGGGGAGGGGGGCCGGGAGGGAGACAGGAGAGGACCCGGGGAGCTCTGGCTTGAAGCTCCGCCGGGTTCCTCTTGCAAGGGCGGAGCGTTGCTGTGGTTACCATGACAACACTCCGATCTCACTCATTACTTGGACCACCAGGGATGACGGCACATTCCCCCCCTCCCAGGCAAAAGGTAATAAGGGAGGAGGGATACTATGCTTTTTTAAATTAAAATTTAATTTTTTTTATATATTTACATTAATCTATTCCTCCCCCCACACAAACACACACACACTATAACTCCAAACATGTTTACACACACTGCACACCACACACAGCACGCCTCACAAAAAAAACGCACCCTTGAACACTGCACACCCCCTCCCTCCCGAGCACCCCCACCCCTCCACACACACAGCACCCCTCAGACACACACTAGATCCCTTAAACAACTCTGGATCATCTACACACACTAAATCCCTATATACACTCTTAACCCCCTATACACACACAAAAGCACACTAGGTCTCCTAATTACACGCTTGGTCCTTCAAACACACAATAGATCCCCTTTACACACACTACATTTCTGACATACAAACTCTGGATTCCCTATGCACACACTAGATTCCTTGTAAGCAAACACATACTACATTCCCTATACACACACACTATAAACTCTATATACACTATGCTCCCTATACACACTCTCTCCAGCCCCTAGCAACGCATTACCCCACAAACACAACACGACTGAAACCGACCTATTTACACAACACCACAATCAGCTCACTCTAAACACACAAGCAGGCTCCAAACATATGCACAATACTCTTTCCTGGCCCTTTTGTCTCCTGGTATCCCACGTATGGCGACACCAGAGACAAGTTACAAGCAAACACAGCGCAAGCATGTTAATAAAAATGCTTGCGCTGCACAGAACAAATAAAGGGCCTTTTTTCTCATGCTAATGCTCTTCAGCAGAAGATTGAACCAACATGCTCACTTTGAGATGGGGCATGCTTACCATTGGTGATGACAAAACATACACCCTCTGGCCCCGCCCCCTTCTCAGTGGGCCGCTGTGATTAAAACACACCTGGGTCAAATTATGTTCCCAGTCCGGCCCCGCTTACTCTGAAAGTGAGGAAATAATAAAATAAATATATAAAAGTACTTACTCAATTTCCTTCTTCTCAGCCTCCTCTTGAGTGAGATCTTCCTCCACACTGTAATCCAAGACGGACCCGACTCCAAAAGCACTATTCCGTCTGATAAGTGGCTTTATGGTTTCCTGGTCCTCGCCAGCAACAAACTGTCCATAAAAACTCATCTTCATTATAGCCTCAAAAAGCCTTTTGCCAAATACCTTTTTAGACAAATTCAAAATCTAAAAAGAAAATAAATAAAAATAGTAATTTCTGTAACTGCCACATTATATCATTTCTGATTCACTTTTCTACTTGTGTAAAAAAATTAAAATAAAAAAATATCACAATCAAATTATAATTGTTAAGATGTACATGCGTTCAGTTGACTAGACTGCAATTTAACTACTTACATCACTCGAGATGGATGAGGGGAAGAAGCATCTTAATGCTTGATGTGCAACTGAAAGCTGTTTCATTGCACACATGTAGGAAGATCTTCAGAGATCCCAGAGTCCTCTGTGTTGTACTCGTGTGAATGAGTGAAATAACTAAATTAAATTGTTGCTGGTAGTTACATATGAGAGACCAGATGAGCGCCCATTTCATACGTTTATGCAGCCCTCAGTCACCCATGTCCCTCCTGAAAAAAAAAAAAATCTGATTTGTGGTCTATGACAAGGAATGGAGAAGAAGGCAGGTGCGTTCAAGTACAGAGCACTTGCCACTTCCATTAGTTCAGAGGAGCTAAATTCAATCTGTCAGCAGGCCATAGAGGGGTTTCATAATGTCATTATAAAAATGGAAGATAATTGGGCAATGAGATTGCAGGGGCAAGATCTATACACCAAAACTATGGTCATAGGGAGGCCCAAGAGGTGGCACACTGGTCACTTAATGGACCCCCCCGGTGGGCGGCAGAGTTCCTGTCAGACGCGGCGAGGGAGCTGTGTTCTCTCTGCTCTGCTCCCTCACACGCCGTTTGCTGATGCCGGGAGCCGAAATATGACGTTATATTGCGGCTCCCGGCATCAGTATACAGCCTGCGAGGGAGCAGAGCAGAGAGAACACAGCTACTTCACCGCGTCTGACAGGAACTCTGCCGCCCGCCGCACTGAAGCCCCGCTGGGCCCCAGGGACAGATGCATGCCAGCTCTCCAGGTAGGGAGGCTGGTTGGACATTTAATATTAATAATGTGTGTTTTATATTTGTAAGTGTGTGTGTGTGTGTGTATGTGTCTGTAAGTATCTCAGTGTGTGTATTTGTAAGTGTGAGTGTATATGTCTCTACATGTGTCTGTATGTGTATGTGTGTCTGTATGTCTCTGCATATGTATCTGTTTGTCTGCATGCTGCATGTGTGTGTGGGGGGGGAAGGAGGTAGATGTACAAGGGGGCCCCCAGGGCAATTTTCACACTGGGCCCTGTGGTTTTCGAGTTACGCCCGTGTGTCCCACCCACCCACCTCTCCTTTAATCATTTAAATCATTTCTTGAAGTAGGCCCTCTTTTATTTCAGGCCTACTACGTCGTCAGGTATGGCACACCCCAACTGACTTTTCATGTGCTGTTTGGTTTAAAGTTACTAACTCTACGGCTTTATTCCTTGACCACAAATAAATAAATAAATATATATATATATATATATATTTTTTTTTTTTTTTTTTCTCTCAATACATGTTTTATTTTACACTGTTTTAAAACTTTATTAAACTTTTCTACAGGCAGCAGGGGGGCTCATTTTTTAGGCACCCCCCCCTGCTGGCACTGCTATGGACGGCTATTCCGTCCATGTGATCGTGAAGTCCTGGTAAGGACATGGCCCACGAGGGCCGGATCGGCAGCAGGGGGACTCCCTGAGATTTCAGGTAAGTCCTCCCATCACGATCGCCGGCAAACAGGTAAGTGGGAAGGACAGCGTGGACGTGCTGCTATACCACCCTCCAGCGTTTAGAGCCTGGTCTCCAAGGGCAGCATAGCATGCCCACCGTCCTTAAGGGGTTAAACTTTTATAAGGGGGCAAGCCACCTAAATGATGGGTTAAACATGATAGGGTCAGGAATACAGGTTTGTGTTCCTGGCCCTATAGTGTTCATTTAAATGTCTTTTAATCATGGTGTCAAATCCCTACATTTTAAGATGTAGTGAATAACCTTCCTTTTTACATAAAAAATAATTTTGATATAAAACAACTATTAAAGATAAATGCAAGAATATATATATATATATATATATATATATATATATATATATATATATATATATATATATATATATATATATATATCTATATCTATCTATCTCTATCTATCATCGGCTTACAATCGATATATACCACAACCAGAGAAAGAGCTGAGACAAGCCTTTCAAGAATTAGCTAGCTAGTTGAATATACAATCACATTTGCATGTATATTGTAACCATTTATTACGTATTAAAATGGCATGGTTAAATAACCTTTTTGCCCTCTTTATTTACAGGCCCGCATCGGTTTTGGCACACCACAACCGACTTTCGTTAATTGTAAGGTATTAACATCAATACGGCTTATTTCCCGGACCACAAATGGGAAGGCGGAGCCTGGAGTTGTGGGAGGGGTTGATCTGGCCTATATATACACACACACTCAAACCTACCTCTATAATGGGCTGACGTCAACTGGTCACGCCACCCACCACTTCCTCTATTCAATTACATCTCGGTGGGCCCTCTTTATTTACACCACAACCGACTTTAGTTAATTATAAGGTATTAACATCAATACTGCTTCTTTCCCTGACCACAAATATATATACACACACGTAGAGATTGTAGCTGTTTTAGTCCAGAGATGTAGATGTAAAAAAAAAAAAAAAAAAACAGATACAAATTTGTATCTAATCCGAATCCAATAAAAAAGGTATTACAAGATACTAATTTTATCTGTTTTTTAGATGCACACACACACACACACACACACACACACACTGTAAATGTCAGTAATGTAAACACTGGACAAAAGCCAAACATGATGGCATAGCATAAGTATGGATTGGCAACTAAATTAATTATCAACAGACACACCAGACATTATTATGTAATTAGTTTACAGGGTTAGTCACTAAGGAGAGAATTCAAAGTTAATTTCAAATTTAAGGTCAAAATAACCCAAGTGAAAAAAATTCTGTAAAGCATCTATGCTGTCAGTTCAACGACTTTGACCTTAAAGGGACTCTCCAGGCAGCCGTTTTTACAAACCTGGTTCCAGCGCCGGGAGCCTTGTGAAGCCGCGCCCCCTATTTCATCAAAATGACGAAATAGGCGAGTGCGAGCAGGAAGCATTTGGAAGCGTCATTGCTCCCTTGTGCGCATGCGCGGCTTTGCTGCACATGCGCACGTACTTCATAGGGCGGCATATGAAGTCCTGAGTGCACAGCTCAGCTCGCGGTCTTTGCCCGTGCCCTCTCCTCTGCTGGCAGGCGAGAGTGCCTTCTCTCTCCTGCACACGTCAGACGTCTGACGTGTACATGGCCTTTTTAGGGCCATACATGACAGGAAGTACCTCTGGTGGCCGTCTGAGTGACGGCAACTGGAGGTATTCCTATCAATCAATGTAAACACTGTATTTTCTCTGAAAATATAGTCTTTACATTAGATTGCCTGCAGGGAGCTATAGATCTCACCTGAACAACTACATTAAGCTGTAGTTGTTCAGGTGACTATACTGTCCCTTTAAGTTTGAATTTGGCTTTCAATTCACTTTAGTGAATAAGCCTGCTAAACATTTGTCTGTGTCATCACCAGGAAAACGTCATGCTCCTAGAATGTTGCAGAAACTTGGAACCCTTCCGCTGGTTGTACTGAATTGGGTTAGCTGTACTGAAGCTTAAAACAGTGTGTCTATAGGTGTAATAGATTGTTCTAGATCTAGAGTTTGACAAAATGTTCTGCTTTAGCATAAGGGAGGGAGCTGATTGCTGCTGATAAACTGGTTCTACCAGTGACTGAATACATCAATTCCCAAACGAGTTATTTCAGGCCACACCATCTCAATACATCTTATATATCCAGAAAGAGTAACGTTATCTCTCTTTTTACACTATTGCAACAATACCTGCTGATTCCTGTCCACAAGGGGATCAATTGAGCACAGCCAGAAGACCACCAGGCTTCTCATCAGTTCCCATGTGGGTTTACTCTTGTAAGCTTCCTGGGTGTTTCCGAAATTTATTGAGTCAGCAGGACAGGGCTTCATCTCCACCCGATTCTCACTTCTCTCAATGAGATCCACTTGTGATCCCAGCTGACACATTCTCTCCCCTGTTGTATCACCCACGTGCTGCTGGTTTTGCTCCTCAGCCCCTTTCACCTTCGGGGCTGCTGCTGCTGTGGATTGGAGTCGTATGCCAAATGTGGCAGGGCCCCTGATGCTTAGGGCCATTCTAGCCACGGGATACATTTTACTGCATGCCATATGGGATGACTACAAGAGCACAAGTGAACCTGTCCGGGGATGATGCACTGCAATTGTGTAAGAGGGAAGCTAGCAGAAACAGCATTGACATCAGATAAGCTATCCCTCCTCCCTACACACCCCCGCCCGCCGATTGGCTAGTCATGAAATAGAAACTAAAGCTCAACATTCTGACTGCTACCTGATCTGCTCTGTGTGGTCACATTGTTACTGCACAGGGGAAACTGGGGAGAGGGTCTGCTTTTACTTTTGATTTTAGTCATTTTATTACAAATGTTTTTTCTTCCCATTTGTAGTACCTGCATAACTTTCCAAATTATACAAATAAATGTTAGTTTATGATGCTGGGACCGTCACACTTTTAAAACTTTTATGACCATTATTATTAAATCTAAGGTTGAATAACGCTTTCATGGCCATGGTTAGGCAAACACACACTTTCTATAAAGCCCTGATACATTACTATCTATTAAAGGCTTTCAGATCTTCTACTGGCAGACCTCTTTTATAAATACATTTTAATGATTACATGCCCATGCCATGTTATTGTCATTTAATGGGTTAATATTCCTGTGTTTGTTTCCCAGTTTATGTTCAGTTATGTTTCTGCCTTTGTCATCTAATCTCTCTATAATGACATTTATACTTTAAAAAAGACAAGGGACAAATACTTCCTTGTCTATATGTAAAAACGATTATAAATAGGATGGCGCAAGTGAGAGAAGGATCTTAGTACATGCAGCAACCAACAAAAACAAATCCTGGTAAAACGATTTGAACATAAAATAACTTACAGTAGTGATGGTGCGCAACAACAAAAAAATAAAAATCGTATTCACTATGGACCTCTTATAGAGAGTGAAAGTAACCCTGTGTACATAAAATGAGGTGTTTACAGATTGGAAATATTATAAATACTTTTAAAACCAAACAGTGGTTGTGGTAAAACAAAACACAATCTGTAGGTATACTTGCAAACATGGAAATCACTCTGACACCTATTAAGGAGACAAAAACAGAAAGAGAGTTCCTAGTGCAGCGTAGTAATTCGCTTAGAAATATATAAAATAAAATAAAAACCTAATTAGGGAACAAAAAACATATACACCCCTACATAAATGGGGGTATTTAGCACTTTGAAACTTATTTCACTCATTTGTTTTAGAAGAGGAAAAAAAAAAAGAGAGAAAAAGAAACAACTACTTTTAAAAATACTTAAAACTTGAAAAAAGGGGGTATATTGCCTAAACCAAATTTTGCACATATTTCTATATGTAATAAGAAATTTCCCAAAAATATTTTTGTTTAATTAGCATTGTGAATATAAATAAATATGTTCATGATGTAACAGTTAATAAAAAATATATACTACATAAAAAAATATAAAAACACAATTTAACATTTCCTAGGACACCCCATTGGTTTCTACAGATGCAAGATGTGTCTTGCCTGTAGGAATATGGGGAATATCAAAGAGAGCAAAGTGGAAAAATTTAGGTCAGAGAGAATTTAAAGAGAATTCAAGATTAAAGAGCACATTACTTGTCACATCAATAATGTGATCTATTTGTTGAAATGTCCATGTAGACTGGAGTATGTGGGAAGGACGACCCGTCCACTCCACATAAGGATAAGAGAACATATTTATAACATTAGAAAAGGATTAGAAAGTCATAGTGTCTCAGAACATTTTAAGAAAGTACATGGACAGGATCCACGGGGACTAGAGTTCATAGGCATTAAGAAGGTACAGCGGGACTGGAGGGGAGGTGATTTTATTCGTAAGATCGGACAGGAAGAGATGAGATGGATCTTTCAAATGGAAACACTAACTCCGTCCGGTCTTAACAAAGATTTTGAACTTTGTAATTTTCTGTATTATTTAAAAAAAAATAAAAAAAATTTTTTTGTGTGTTTTATATTTTTGATCTTAAATTGTGTTTTATATTTTTTTATGTAGTATATATTTTTTATTAACTGTTACATCATGAACATATTTATTTATATTCACAATGCTAATTAAACAAAAATATTTTTGGGGAATTTCTTATTACATATAGAAATATGTGCAAAATTTGGTTTAGGCAATATACCCCTTTTTTCAAGTTTTAAGTATTTTTAAAAGTAGTTGTTTCTTTTTCTCTTTTTTTTTCTCTAAAACAAATGAGCTGCCATGAAATAAGTTTCAAAGTGCTAAATACCCCCATTTAAGTAGGTTTGTATATGTTTTTTGTTCCCTAAATAGGTTTTTAGATGGATTTTTAGTAGTATTATGAGAATGTGTGAAAAGAAATTGTCTTTTTTATTTAGAATTTTAAATGTGTATAGAGTTACTTAAATTCATAATGCTAATTGAGTAAAATACGTTTTTATAGAGTTTCTTATTGCTCACAGAAATATGTGAAAAAAATCGATTTAGGCAATATACCCCATTTTTGTTCCACGTTTTACATTTTTGTATTTTTTTTTTTTTTGTATTTATTCATAGTTTTAAATATCTAAGACCCCATTTCTACCAGTTGGCACTGGGATCAGCAGTGCTACTAATAAGAGACTTATTTTGGACTCTGAAATGTTGATGAGAAAGTTTGTATTGATTTTAAAATGGTTGGTAACATGGACTGGGGTATATAAGACACAGGATACTGGGAGGAAGCTACAGCCGTTTGACAAAGCCCTGTGAGTGGGGCGAAATGCATTACGGACCCGGAACCAGGAAGTGATTTGGAGACAGTCGGCAACAGCAACCAGGATAGCAGCCAGAAGATTTATTTATATTACATAAGTATATGGAACTTTCTTTGCGGTTTCCTGAGGCTGGAGAGTGGACTAACTAACTCCACAACAAGTTTTGCTGTTTTTTATTGTTATTAATAAAGTATACTTACCTGAGATCCGGATTGCAAGCTTCCTTTCCACGGATCCCACGCACTAGGGGCTGATCCTCCCTGAGTGCTATAGCAACGAGTGGTGCTTTTACCACTCCAATCTTGTGAGTGTAACACCTAAAGGGCACCTCTGTTTGCTTTATTTTTTATATTTCTAAGCAAATTACTACGCTGCACTAGGAGCTCTCTTTCTGTTTTTGTCTCCTTAATAGGTGTCAGAGTGATTTCCATGTTTGCAAGTATACCTACAGATTGTTTTGTTTTACCACAACCACTGTTTGGTTTTAAAAGTATTTATAATATTTCCACTCTGTAAACACCTCATTTTATGTACACAGGGTTACTTTCACTCTCTATAAGAGGTCCATAGTGAATACGATTTTTATTTATTTGTTGTTGCGCACCATCACTACTGTAAGTTATTCCTTGTCTATATGTGTGTTTGGAAGGAACAGAGGGGTCAATACCTCTCTGTCGCTTCCATAAATTGTTGGCACTGTTTTTGCACAGGAAAATAAGAGTATAAATGTGGCGGCCTGTAAGGTGCATCTCACAGACCGCCATAAAATGAAATTGACTGCAATAACCTGCACAGCCATCCCCCCCATGCCTGTCATTTTCTGTCATTTTTGTTGTGGTCCTTATTTGGAATTTTAACCCCTTAGTGACCAGACCGTTTTTAAAACATTTTTTACCGTTAAGAATCAGGGCTGTTTTTACATTTCTACGCGGTTTGTGTTAGCTGTTTTCCTCTTACCTATTTACTGTACCCACACATATTATAAATATAGTTTTTCTCGCCATTAAATGGTCTTTCGAAAGATACCATTATTTTCATCATAGAATTTACTATAAAAAAATTATAAAATATGATGGGGAAAAAATAAAATAAACACACTTTTTCTAACTTTGACCCCCAAAATCTGTTGCGCATCTACAACCGGCAAAAATCACCCTTTCTAAATAGTTTCTAAATTTTGTCCTGAGTTTAGAAAAACTCAATGTTAACATGTTCTTGGCTTTTTTTTGTTTTGCAAGTTATAAGGCAATAAGTACAAGTAGCACTTTGCTATTTCCAATCCATTTTTCTTTTTCAAAATTAACGACAGTTACATTGTGACACTGATATCTGTCAGGAATCCCTGAATAACCCTTCACATGTATATATTTTTTTAAAAGAAGACAACCTAAGGTATTAAACTTGGAGTATTTTGACTCTTTTCATGCAACCATTATAGTATTATCGTGATGACATAGCCCTGGAGTCCAGATAAAAGTAGACAACCCACGGTTGGGGTATGTCCAGTCTCTTTTAGTAGCCACTTAGTCACATACCCTGGCCAAAATTAGTGTGTGTGTGTGTGTGTATATATATGTATATATATATATATATATATATATATATATATATATATATATATATATATATATATATATATATATATATATATATATAATTTTTTTTTTTTTTTCATTTTTACACATAAACTGCCATTTCACCGATTACATTATCAGTATCATATATTTTACTGCTCTAAAACAATCATATTTGTGTAGAGTAAGGTCTCACGAGTACAACAGTACCCCTCAAGTACAGGTTCTATTGTGATTTGAAAAGTTACAGGGTCACACATAAGATTTGCCAATTTCTGAATTGATAAATTGCTACTTGCCAGATTGGCTATGTTGCCTTTGAGATGGTATGGCAGCCCAGGAATGTGAATTAACCTCATCATGGCATACCATTTTCAAATGTAGACAACCCAGGGTATTCAAACTGTGGTATTTCCAGTCTTTTGTAGTAGCCACGTAGTCATTAACGCTGGCCAAAGTTAGCATTTTTATTTATTTTGCATTTTTTTTTAAACAAAAACTGTGATATCATCGTCGTGAAAAGTTTTATATTTTAAAATACTCATATTTGTGTTCAGGGAAGTCTCGAGAGTATAACAATACCCCAACATGTAAAGGTTTTATGGTGTTTTGGAAAGTTACAGGGTTAAATATAGGGCTTGCAAATTAAATTCTCTGGATTTTCAGGCAGGTCCCTCAAATTATAATTAATAAAATCAAATAATTTTGTAGATAAATATGTGTATGTAGATGTAGATGTAGATATAGAGAGAGTAGAAGAAAACCGGCACTCAAGGAATTTTAGCAAATTTTTACTGTGTAAAAATAAATCAACGTTTCAGCTCCTGTAGGGAGCTTTCATGTCCTGATGAAAGCTCCCTAGAGGAGCTGAAACGTTGCTTTATTTTTACACAGTAAAAATTTGCTAAAATTCCTTGAGTGCCGGTTTCCTTCTACTCTCTACAATTGAGCCACCAGAGCACCAGGTAAAATAGTTTTTTTTTTTTTTTTTTTATTATTATTTTTTTTTTTTGGAGTGCAGGGGTTTAACATATTTTTTGTGTCTATCTCTAATCTCTAATCTCTCTCTCATACCAAGAGAGTTGTGGTGGGGAAAAAAGTGTGGATGAAAACCCCTTCCACCTGAAGTGGATAGTTAATACATTGCTAAACACAAATACACACACCAGTCAAGCCATAAGACTTGCTTTTCCCACAGAAATCTCACTTTAACAGTGCTCTCACTACTGCAAGGGATTCTGGGTAAGTGTATGCAAAGGAGCTCAACAAAGAACCACATGTTTGCTCATAATTCCATGGAGTATGTGTCTGCTGTATACAACAGTTTTGAAACACAACTCAGGAAAAGTAGCAAAGCCAGTGAACCGCTCATGGACACTCAGTAACGCCAAGCCTCCATTGCAAGCCAGTAACCAGCCTCTTGCTGATGAGTTACATTAACAACGCAATAGCTGTTCATGAGTGGTTCACTGGAGTTGTGTTTCAAAGCTGTTGTATACAGCAGACACATACTCCAAGGAATCCATGCATAAAGTGGAATTGTGAGGCAAAAATTTGTCTTGACTGGTGTGTATTTTTGTTTAGCAATGTATTAACTATATATATACACACGTAATATAAATATTATAAATAAAAAATCAAAATATATATATATATATATATATATATCTCATACAATGTAAATAAACCCCCATTATTTTTGCCTAGATTAGGTGTTTTAAAAAAACAAACAAAAAAACTAATAAAAAAATCTGTCAACATTGAAGTTGCTGTTTAGTGGATAGGTGAGTGCGCTGGATCTTGTGTATTGTATAGTTTGGCCCCCAGCAGCACCCCATTACATACACATATGCGCGCGTGCGCGCACACACACACACGTGTGTGTGTGTGTGTGTGTGTGTGTGTCTGTGTCTATATTATAAAATGCTTTATATATGCACACACACATTTTATTTATATATATGAAACAGGTGGGGAGGCTGCACTCACCTATCCACTAAACAGCAACTTCAATGTTGACAGATTTTATTAGTTTTTTTTTTTTTTTTTTTTTAAACACCTAATCTAGACAAAAAAATAATGGGGGTTTAGTTACATTAATGAATATATTAACAATAGGTGTGGAATATGTGGCGCTGAGTAATTAATGTGAATAGTGTATTTTAGCTGCTGTTTTCACTCTGTGGGTACTCCTAAAAGCCCACCATACAAAGATAAACACCAAAAAAACAAAAAAGATTTCAGACCTAATAGGTGTTACCACCCTTTAGGTCTTCTATCTTTAAGAGTGCAGCGCTGTATAGTGTGTAAAAACACAGTGAATTACCTGTGGTTCAAAGGCAATTATCCTTTATATTCTCCAATGTAATATATATACAAAAGAAAACAGAAATATATACAGATAATTGTGCAGTATATCTATTACTTTAGTGAAGTGTTTAGTGGGTAACATATATATCTCCACTCACATTTTTTAGAGCCTTTTCAAGTGAATAAGCTGACTGAGGAAGCCGTTTTTACCGGCGAAACGCGTTTTGGCTTTTAAAGTGGACTCATTCTTTTTTCTGAACCACCAATACTTGAAATATTTTGTTCTTATCCAATTTTTTATTTTCTAGAAATATTTTTATACTGTTTTTATATACATTGTAATAAATTCCCTTATTTTATACTATCCACTGTATCCAGTACCAGTGATTCTAGGGAAGGGGCAGTGTCACCCCACAAATTGACACTAGGCCTATACACTTAGAGCCAGTTACCAAAAGGCTCTAAATAAGGTGAGCACTTTAATTTGTTATTTATATGAAAATATTACAAAAGGATGCTACACTTAGTTGGATAATCCTGTGTCTTTTATATACGCTGGGGAGAGGAAAATACACACAGAACCTGGAGAGAGGGGTCGTGTGATCTACCCTTAAAGACACAGACACACGAAAGTTTAGAGCCTTATTCACTTGAAAAGGCTCTAAAAAATGTGAGTGGAGATATATATGTTACCCACTAAACACTTCACTAAAGTAATAGATATACTGCACAATTATCTGTATATATTTCTGTTTTCTTTTGTATATATATTACATTGGAGAATATAAAGGATAATTGCCTTTGAACCACAGGTAATTCACTGTGTTTTTACACACTATACAGCGCTGCACTCTTAAAGATAGAAGACCTAAAGGGTGGTAACACCTATTAGGTCTGAAATCTTTTTTGTTTTTTTGGTGTTTAGTTACATTACATTGTGGAAAGTTAATACATTGCTAAACACAAATACACACACCAGTCACGCCATAAGACTTGCTTTTCCCACAGAAATCTCACTTTAACAGTGCTCTCACTACTGCAAGGGATTCTGGGTAAGCGTATGCAAATGTATAATTTGTCCCCCAGCAGCACCCCATTTATGCATGTTCAGGTGAGTGCAGCCTCCCCACTTGTTTCATATATATATATATATATATAGACATAGCAGAAATGACCGCACTCCAAGGACTTTATAGAGATTTTCAAATAAAATTTAGCTTTTATTCAATCCATTTAAAAAGTCAACGTTTCAGCTCCCACATGGAGCTTTCATCAGGACAAAACATGTCCTGATGAAAGCTCCATGTGGGAGCTGAAACGTTGACTTTTTAAATGGATTGAATAAAAGCTAAATTTTATTTGAAAATCTCTATAAAGTCCTTGGAGTGCGGTCATTTCTGCTATGTCTACATGATCCTTGCCAGACCAGCACCGGGCACCACAGGATTACACCAGGAGTGCAAGCCTTCGCTATTTATATATATATATATATATATATAACAAGTCCCTATTGTATGCGATTATAACTCTCAAAGTCATTTATTCCATAAAATTCTTAAGAAACACTGGCATATCCTGAGACAAAACGAGGATCTCCTTACATATATAGGGGAGAAACCACGAATAGTATATAGAGGGGCTAGTAATCTTAAAAATGTTTTAACTAGCAGTTTTATCTTTAAAAAATCCCCAAAAGAATAGAGATGTACAGGGGAATGATTTAAAAGGGTTTTATAATTGCGGGAATTGTAAAGCATGTAGTACTAGCAAAATTTTAAATAAGAAAACGGAAAAATTTCATTCTAATAAAACTAAGAAAGAATATGATGTAAAGGATTTTATCACATGTAATTCAAATAATGTAATTTATTTATTAACATGTATATGCGGACTACAATATGTAGGACATACGACCAGACCCCTCAAGGTTAGAATTTGTGAACACCTCAGAAATATACAGAAGGGAGTCCTTAATCACTCTGTATCTGCACATGTTAATCAAGTTCATGGTGGTGGAACTAATAATTTGCACTTTATGGGGATACGGAGAGTTCAAAAGCCTTGGAGAGGGGGAGACCACTTAAGAATTCTGAATAAAACTGAGATGAAGTGGATTTTTGAGTTGGAAACCCTCTCTCCAAATGGCCTTAACATTGATTTCGAGATGTATAATTTACATATAATAAATATTAATTCTTGATGTAGTCTTTTAATTATATTTTATTTTATTATTTATGGGTATTTTTACTGATATACTTTTATGTCCCCTTTTTTTTTTTTTTTTTCACCCCTCCCACTCCCTATTTTTATGTGGGGATTGTGTTCTGGAGTTTTATATATTATAGGGACTCATTTGGACAATTATTTGAAGTATTGGTGAAGGTGAAGAAGTATTTGAGTGACTTTCTGTAGTGAACCGCATGAAAAGAGCGTTGGAACGCATCGGCATCAGAGATGGAACGCAAGCGAACCCGGAAGTACTCGCGATGGAACGCATGAATGCGGAAGTAGGAGGATATGATGACGGCACTACAGAGGACTGGATTGGGAGACATAAGGGATGAAGCTGATTGGTTTATGGACGCGGGGGGCGGGTTCTAAGTACCCGTTTCCGCACCAAAATTTTATTTTAAATTGTGGATAGAGTGTGTTTATGATATTGCACCTGAGGAAGACGTATTTTAGCATCGAAACGCCTTGTGCTTCTTGCTGGTATTCCAGAATCTTATATGTAAGCTTTTATAATTCTTTTTAATAAATAGTACTGTTGCTATATTTCTAATTGGTGTTTGTGCACTTTACTCCTCTCTTACACTGAGGATCAAGCCGCAGTTCTTGTGAATTCATCTGAGGATATCCTTTTAAAGCGACAATACCTGAGCCAGTTTGTAACAGGCTCCATTATATGTGAGTTGGACCATACAGACTGCTATATTAGATCTATTCACTATCACAGTGTTATGCTATAATCTTTCTATTTTTCATAGATAAGATACACACCTCATGATAACGATTACATGGGGTACTTATCCATTATTATTTTCAATTTGCTTTATATGTTCACCTAAGGTGGAAGTTTCACTTATATATGGTTTTGTGAACATTTTTACATGCGCTGCACACTTCTTTGTAGGGTTATATATATGAAACAGGTGGGGAGGCTGCACTCACCTGAACATGCATAAATGGGGTGCTGCTGGGGGCCAAATTATACAATACACAAGATCCAGTGTGATCCAATATAAATTGTATATGTGTTTAGTTTTTTTTTTTTAAATTTATATTATATACACACACTTATTTCATATATATGTATAATATATTATAAAATAAAGCATTTTATATTATGCATATATATGATTGCATTATAAGTGTATTTTGAGATACACATATCTCAAAATACTCTTATAATGCAATCATATATATGCATTATATATGTATAATATATTATAAAATGCTTTAATTATTTTATAATATACATATATATTTATTTACACTTTTAGCTGGCTGGGGGACTGCCTGACAGCTCAGACAGTCTCCCTCCTGGCAGCTCCATAGACTCCTGTTGCGGCCATCTGATCATGGTGATCACATGGCCCTGAAGTCCAGGTAAGTAAATGTGTCCTATTTACCGCGGATGGATGTACCAGCTACGTCTGTGGTTGTTAATAACCGTTTTTTGTCGGACGTATCTGGTACGTCCGCAGTCGGGGAGGGGTTAATTTGCCTGCCTAAATAAATTAATAAGGGTTAGATTGTGTATTAAAAAGCCAAAATGTGTGGGGTTTTTTTTTTGGGTATTTGGTTGTTATTCAGCTATGCATATGGTTAATCAATAAGAAAATTGTTGAAGTTACAGTATTAAATTCCTTTTAATAGAGACCATGGGCTCACTCCAAACAGTTCAGTGTTTGTTTAATAGTATCTTTTTAACTTCCTTTACATAACATTCCTTTCCATGCTATCCTTTGTCCGTACTCCCTCCTCTAATGCTCGCCTCCAAGATTTCTCCAGGGCTGCACCTCTTCTGTGGAACTCAATTCCCTTCTCCGTAAGACTTCCACCCAGGCTCCTCTCATTCAAGAAATCATTGAAAACTCACTTTTTCAAGAAAGCATATCAATTAAACTGTTAGCAGGTTTTTATCCCCCACCACCATGACTCCTCTCCTGCAACTGTCAAAAATGACCTACTAAGCCCTCAATGAATACTTTTCTAACAACCTACATCGTACCCCTACTTTTACCCTTTGTGTCACTATACCCCACTCCCTCTAGAATGTAAGCTCATTGATCAGGGCCCTCCGCCCCTCTGTTCCTGTACGTCCAATTGTCTGGTTAAAATTACGTCTGTTAGTCCACCCATTGTACAGCGCTACGGAATGTGATGGCACTATATAAATAAAATAATAACAATAATAGCACATAAGCTCTTCTTACCAATTTGAAAGACTCCTTTTCATTGTTAATTGGTAGTACTTTATAGCTGTAGTAATGATAATAACCTATACAATTTAACAGAATATGTGATGCTGTACTTGGCTATGTTAAAACTTAATTATTTTTTTTTACATATTTTTTCAGAAAAATGTTTTTAAAATTCACAGGAAGCCCTGCCACTGATAAATCTCTTGAAAAAAAAAAATAATAAAATCCTGTAATGGTGAGTGGATACTTTGGGTCGGACAGGGAAGAAAACTTCAGCCTGGGCATTTTTCTTTTTATCGCAACGGCTCACTGGGGGCAGGACCAGAAAGTAGGTGTTTTGTCATAACCAATGACCAGTACGTCCTCTCTCTCCAAGTGAGCATGTTGATTCAGTGCTCCTCCTGGGCCACCAATGAGCAGTGCCTTGCTGAAGGGCTCTTGCATGAGAAAAAGGCTCTGTGTTTGTTCTGCGCAGCACAAGCAAATTTAATGATATGCCTGGGTTATGTTCGACTTATCTCTGATGTCTCTATAAGAGGGATACCAGAGCACAAAAGGGCCAGGAAAGCCGATTGTGGTGTGGTATTTTGTGCAAACAGGTCAGTTAGTTATGTTTGTGGTGTCAAATGTGTGGTTTGGGGATGTAGAGAGTGAGATTGTGTGGAGAATAGTGTGAAAAGGGGATGTTGCGAGTGTATGCATAGGGGCTGTAGTGTGTGTGTGTTTGTGTATAGGGGCTGCAGTGTGTGTTTGTGTACAGGGGTTTTATTGTGGGTATGTCAGGAGTGTAGTGTGTGTGTGTGTATATCTGATCCAGAGTGTGAATAGGGTATTTAGTGTTTGTGTAGGGGGATTTGTGAAGAGTGTCTATAAGGGATGTCCCTACAATGCAATGTGCATTTGTCTTGAATGTAGTCAGGACCGGACTGGCCCACCGGGATACCGGGAAATTGTCTGTCTGTGCTGGTGGCCGCAGGGGGTAGCTGGCTGTTCTGGCGGTCGCAGGGGGGAGCTGGCTGTTCTAACACCGCAGGGGAAGCTGGAGCTTGCTGTTCTGGCGGCCGCAGGGGAAGCTGGCTGTGTTGGCTCTGCTCCCCTGCCCTCACACGCTACTTAATGAGACCTTAGCCGACATCATATTCTGGCCCCGGTCTCATTAAGCTGCGTGCTGGGAGCAGAGCCAGCACAGCCAGATTCCCCTGCGGCCGCTAGCATATTTGACCCAGCTATCTGCCCTGCATGACTCCCTGGCCGGTCGCCCATAGGTAGCTATATTATGTGTCAGTCTGTCAGTGTATGTGTGTGTGTGTCTGTGTCATGGTCTGTCTCATATGGGAGTGAAATACATTTTTTTTTCAATTTATTTTTTTACATTAATTAAAAAAATAAACTTTATATCCTGCCTCCTTTCTTACACTTTACACTTGCCTCAGCAGGAGGCACATTACAAACCCAAGTAATCCAATGATAAGTGAACTCTAGCCTGAAGCTTCTCCGTCTAGATTTCACTGTTGCAAGATCCTGCTTGTCAGAGCAATGCCATGGTAACCCCAGTAACCATTCGACATCCTGAGAGGAATGTAAAGGACCCTGTGGAGCTGCAGGCTAGAGCCTCTGGGTCCTACTTGCTGGATTTCAGTGTGAGTAGGCCAGTGAGGGAGATATTAGCTTGGATAGTTCTGGCCCTGCATGGACCGGCAAGGGAGAATTTCTCATCTTCCCTGTCTGCTTCAGCCTATGGCCATCACGTTGTCATGCTTTTGATCAAGTAGGAGACGATTGCCAGCGTTAACTAAAGAAGCTTTATTGGTAGGTTGTGACATATCAGCAGAATAACTTATAGAACTAAATAACGAGAAGGAAAGTGAGAAATAAACATTAAGGCAATATGCCCTATATAGATAATAAACAGATTTGTAAATAATAAGAAAGCTAGAGATAAAAGTATAAATAGAATAGTAAGACCGGTATTAAGAACAATAAGGTTTCAGGGTATGAAAATAACACTTTGTAAATAAGAGTGAGCAGCAATGCCCAGATAACGTTTATGCAGGTTTGTATAAATCAGGTTGGTATGAAGCAGGGTTGGAAGTAAACCAGGTAGGCAGGATAAAGCAGGATTGTAAGCAGTCCAAGTTGGAATGGAGCAGGGTTGGAAGCAATTAAGGTTGGGTGTGGCCTTTTACAGCAAAATTTGATTCATTCTATACAGGTGAGAGTCTGAGGTGACTAGGGAGGCCACTAGAGGCGAGAAACAGGTACTGGATTTAAAGGAACAGTCTCAAATGGAAAAAAGTCTTGCTAGTCAGGATAGGAACTTGACACATGTCTCACAGGGCATTTGCAAGGTTTGCGCGATGTCCAGTTCGGGCCTGGTATCACTGCACTTTTAGGGGCCTGGAAAAAGATAGGAGTCCCAAACTGGAACTGATACTCTGTATGCAGGCCTACTGGTAGATATACTTTTTATGATACACGTAATAATATATAATACCTAGAAGGTGTCCACCTGCCATGCAGCACATCCTGTGCCCACTCAGCAAGCTATACTGAAAATAGCCAACAGGTTCTTCACTGAACTCCATATTGCAGCAAATTCACATCTAAAATAGCCAAGCCATGAATATAAATAAGTGAGACTTTTTATTTTCCAAATCAGATCTTTTAGCCCTTATTTTCACTTTTGGATTTTACGTTTGTAAAATCTGGAGTTTAGTGTTCAACCAAGATAGTGGAAATTTATGGTGAATTATTTGGAAGCCATTAGCAGCAAGTACGTATAGTGGAATTGCACTACAGTTGAAGTGTAATAATTTTTTTAATTTTTTTTTTTGTACACTGTGACTATCTCAGTTAATCACACTCACATTATTTTATGTAGTGATTTTTGAGACTGATGTGGTTATTTGCTAAAGTGAGAATTCAAACTGAATTTCAGATTTAAAGGGTTACACCAGTCTTATTAGTTTTTCTTATTCTCTGTTGCAATGCACTTCTTTTCTTAGTCCCCCCTACCGTGTTATTTTCGTTTAAAAACATTTTAAAATGGTGACATTTTTTTTTACCTTTAATACAACGCTGAACCAAGTTTTCCCCTATCTCTTCTACGCCAACCCTGTCATTAGTTCACATCATCTAGTTAGGGTCCGTCCAATCATAGGTAAAGAGGTCTGCATAGAGGGAAGCCAGCTGCTGATAGAGACAGGCGCCCCAGCATAAACATATGAATATCTCTGTATGTGCTGTGGTTCAAGCGAAAACACTGCACATGCAGATTCCTACCTCCATGACAACTTCTGAAAGCTAAAGAGGTCAATGATGTTGGAGTAACCATTTAAGGCAAGAGTAGCTGAACTGAAAGCATAGCTGATTTAGAGAACTTTCCAATTTAGCTATTATGACCTTAAATTTGCAATTCATTTTTAATTCACTTTGAATTCTCACTTTATTGAATAGTCCTGTAGGTAAGTGAAAATATGACAATGTGCTGTTTGATCAATATTTGTGTATGTATATGTCTAGGAGGCTGTTTTAAAATTCTTGTATTTCAACTTAACTGGATGCATGTATGGTAATTAAAGAGGAAATATAACTTTGCAGGTTTATACAGTATATAACATTTCCAATTTCAAGTTCCTGTACTGCCAGATTGGTTTCTTGATGTCCTAGATCTGGGGACCCTAGGGAACTGACCACTTGAACTGTATTGAAGCACATTTTGAGTGTCACCAGGGATGTCCCCCTAGGCTTGCTCAACCACTGTCCTGATTTCATATCTGTTGAAAGGTATTTATTGGTGCCATGTGTGTCAGGGCTGTGATAGCACATGCATATATAGAAGCACTATGGAAGAAATACAGACCTGCCTGAGTGTGCATGAGAGTAAAAGTGACATAATGGGAAAATTTTAACACTAGGACTGCATGTGTTTAGGACTGGATTTCCCATAAGGCCACCAGGGCCATGGCCTTCGCATAGTAGGGAAAAGGGCGTCAGCAGAACAGTAGGGAGATCAAAGAGACGGGAGTACATTGAGAAAGCTGGCCTTGGACTGCAAGGTGGGTAAACACGGCCCTGTATGGGTTACCGAGGTAAGTGTATGTTACCGCTGTAGCAATTCCCAAATCAATATATGATTATTATGGTGAGAGAAAAGTGATAGCTTCTATTTAAACCTATTTTATTTACAGTTTCTCTTTAATAGCCATAACCTTGAAATTATATATCTGTCATTGATGCATGTCTTAATATCTCCAATAGGAGCCTTACAATTTTGGAAAGTAGGTGAACATATTGCACAAATCTTGGCAGTTTATTATACAAAACAAAAACTTATGTTTTTAAATTTGTGATTTATTTTCCCTTAATCTGGTCATGCTCTCGATCAGGTCAGGTAGGAGACGATTGCCAGAGTTAACGGAAGTGGCTTTATTTGTAGCTTTTGACATTACAGCAGTAACTTGTAGAATAAATAATGAGAAGGAAAAAATAAACGTTAAGTCAATATGCCCTAAATAGAAAACAAACAAGTGTGCAAATAATAAAGCTGGATAGGAAAAATAATAAGACAGGTAATATGAACTATAAGGAGTCAGGGAAAGAAAATAACACCTTGTTAATAGTTGGTTTCAGCAATGTCCAGATAATGAATTTGCAGGGTTGTATGAATCAGGTAGGTAGGCAGGCTAAAGCAGAGATGTATGTTATCCAGGTTGGTATGAAGCAGGGTTGTATAAATCAGGTAGGCAGGATATTGCAGAGAAGTAGTTGTAGTAATCCAAGTTAGTAAGGCGTATGGGCGGTAGCAATTCAGATAGGATGCAGGTAAGTTACAGGTTCTCTCACAGGATCTGAGGTCCTTGGTATGAACACCAACTTCAATGTAAAGGCCCCTTGCTCTGTTGGGTGTGGCCATTTATAGCAGAACTTCATTACATATGATACAGGTGAGTCCGAGGTGACTAGTGGCTTGGGAGGCCACTAGGGGGTGAAAAACAGGAACTGTATTTAAAGGGACAGTAATAAACGGAAGTGTTGCTTGTCATCATAGGAACCTTACAAATCTACATTCAGTACACTTTTTGTGACACCCCTCTATTTACATATTATTAAAACTGCAGGATTGAAACTCAACAAAATGAAATATATGCAGAATATACAAAATGTCAAAAACATTCATTCAATATACAAAACAGGAAAACAATTTAGCTAGTGCAAATAAATGTATTATGTAGTGAACAAAGCTATTACAAATAAGAGGAGCTAGAATACAGAGAACAACTGCTTATGTTACAATTAAAGATATGTTCAATAAGTACATAAATCGAAAGAGCAAGAAATGTTCCAGGAAAAAACAAAAAACAAAAGACAAGAGTAGATACAAGCAGCATATGATTCAGATACAGTGAATATGCTAATTTGACAAAAGAAAAACAAACCAGTGTACAGTTGGCTGAGAATATAATCAGGACTTTCCAAAAGAAATTGCATAATGTTGTATGAGAATTAAAGCTTGTATATTAACAAAGCTGAATATTGCATCATTTACATTTAAGAGAAGCACAAGATAAACAGAAAAATTCTATCCACACAAGATTGCGTTCTGTGTCGCTACAGACAGTGGTGTATCCTGGTTTTGTGCTGCCCTAGGCAGGACAAAACTCAGGCACCCCCTCCCCTCCCCGTGCCACCCCCGCCCAACCTTCTAAATACACACACACATTCACTGACAGATACTTATACACTAGCTAACAGAAACACACACACACTAACAGACACACACACACTTACTAACAGACACACACTTACTAACAGAAACACTCACACTAACAGACACACTCACTAACAGACACACACTCACTAACACACACTCACACATTAACAGACACACACTCACACACACACTAACAGATACACACTCACACACTAACAGATATACACTCACACACTAACAGAGACACACACACACTCACTAACAGACACTCACACACTAACAGAGACACACACTCACTAACAGACACACACACTAACAGACACACACACTAACAGACACACACACTCACTAACAGACACACTCACACACTAACAGATACACACTCACACACTAATAGACACACACACACACACACACTAACAGACACACACTCACACACTAACACTCACACACTAACAGACACACACACAAACAGACACACACACTAACACACTAACAGACATATACACACACTCACTCACATTAACATATATTTTTTTATTTAACCCCCCCAGCCTCCTTACCTTTGGGAGTGCTGGGGGGGGGGTTCCTCTCTCTCCCTGGGGGTCCAGTGGCTGCCGGTCGGGCTGATGGGCTGGCTGTTGGGCGGGCGGCTGGCGAGGGAGCACTTCCTCTGAGCTCCCTTGCGCGCCGCAGAGTGGCTCCCAGCCTCACTCTGCGGCGCACGAGGGAGCTGAGCAGACAGCTCAGAGGAAGTGCTCCCTCACCAGCCGCCCGCCCAGCACCCGGCATGTCAGTTAGCCGCGAGGCTAACAAGGCATTTGATAAACTGAAAAATAGAAATGACCTCCAAGAATAAGGAGATCTAAAGCTGGCAAGAAACGTAAATAGACAACGCTTATGGAATAGTATCTAAAGACTCATTGTAGTTATGGTATGTAAGTCAGTGGGGGAACATCAGCAACCTTGAATTGTGTTAACTAGTGCCCTTGTGGAAAAATAAAGTTATGGACATATGTCTTTATTTGATCCTTACTGCAAAACCACAGAACACTAACTTCACTCCCCCTCCATGGCCAAAAATGGTACTAAATTTACCTAAATTAATATTGCCAAGGGCAGCGAAAAGAGGTTCCCTCCAAATATATGGATATAGGCAGAGAGTGGAAAATCTAAAGGTAGGTTGTCTAAACATATATGAAGACCGAATTATACAAGGTAGTAAATGTACTATAAACCGACTGCCACCCCTTCTCATCAATTATTCCCAAGGTGCTGGGCTATTGGATGGATAATAATAAGTCGAAAAAGAGGCTCTCCAGACCACTTCTCTCCTCTAACCCTAAATCTCCTCCAACACCTTCGTGGGTGTTCTAGACTAAATCCATTCTAAACTATGGAAACTCCTAATCTCCCATAACCATAGCTAACTAAGAGCCAGCACTATACAAAACTGAAAATAAATCTAAATACCCATTTGGTGTGGTGAAAAGTCCCTATAGACAGTGAAGTGAAGAAACAAAACAACGAACAAGCTAATGCCCAACACGCGTTTCGGTGTGTAAGAACACCTTCGTCATGGGCTGAAAATTGTCGACCGAAAATCCGGGACTTTTAAATGTGAAATAACCAATCAGATGTGGAGTCCCCCCAATTGTCTACAGTGACACACTGAGTTAGTCCTACGTCACTGATGACACGCCATCCCACGTGACGATGAGTAATAACATAGGAGGAATACCTGTTGTGGATGATCTGCTTTGAAGGGCTTTGAAAAGAAGTGGGGCCAGGAATACCACCGGTATAAAGGAAGAAAGAAGATAATTGAAGGAAGAAATAGACAACTGTAATAGATTTTGAGTGTGTATTAAATAATAAAACAAAATTATTAGACTAAGTCACCCTAATAACGAGAATATAGTGTGTGTATATATACACACACTATCCACATAAAGTTGGGGTGGTACCAATTCCTCCCATGGCTTAACTCTTATAGTAAAAATATAAATTAGGGAAACCTCATGTGAGAATCCCTGGTTTGGTATTTCATAAAGCTAAGTAATTGATTGAATGGAATTTCTTCAACCGTAAATAATGTTTGAGAAGATTGCTGCAATATAGCAAAAGATAACCATTTAACCGTCTATTCAATGATACAACAGGCTTTATTTATCCATTGCCAAAAATAAACATAAAACAGACAATTGAATCTATATGCTAATTAGATATAGTGATCCTAACAATCAAGCCAACAGGTGATATATTGTCTCTATATATTCTCTATTAGTATAATAAACATCCCTTCAGAATCATTTCATAATTACAATGTCCAAATAATCTGGAACAATCATTGAAGGAATTTAACTGTCACTTTTCAGAACACTTTCATACACCTCCCCAATTGTGTCTAGAAAACCCTTCCTCCCCCGGAATAAAGTGATTGTAAATCCTATGAGATATCCATTTTTTTTGAGCCAGGTTAATAATGAATTGCTTGAGATGGGACTTAGGGAACTCAACATGCTCTAAATGAGCACACATGGGATAAAGGAACTGTAATGAAAGGATGTGATCACCCAGAAATTGTAAAGACAGAAGAAAGAACACATAGCTTAACAGGTAGTGATGTCCCGAACGGTTCGCCGAACAGTTCATAGCGAACGGTTCACCACGGACTCATCATTGAGTAAACTTTGACCCTGTACCTCACAGTCAGCAGACACATTCCAGCCAATCAGCAACAGACCCTCCCTCCCAGACCCTCCCACCTCCTGGACAGCATCCATTTTGAAGCTGCATTCTTAGTGAGCTGTCCAGGTTGGTGTCTTTGGTAGCTGCCTGTGTATCTGGAAGGGAATATCACCTAAACGTCTGGGGGTGCCGTTACAATTGGTGGCAAGCGGGGGGATCAGCTACAGGTGACACCATTCTGTGGATTTTACTATTTGAAGGCAACGCATGTCCCAGTACAGCGACCCTGACAGCACCGGGGTGGAACCAGCAGTGGAGTACGATGAGGGTGTCATGGATGACTGAGATGCAGTCCACAAAGGCATCTGGTACCAGGCACTGGGTACTGTGGAATATCTGTGGGACTAGAGGCTCCCCAAGGACGAGCAGCGACAGCAGAAACGATTAGCCCTGCGGATGCCCTTTCTGGGAGAGCAGCCCCTGGAAGAGTCTTTAGAATATCTGAAGCACCTGGTATGGCGGGAGATGTGGCTGGATGATGCCTACCAGGCACTCTGGTGGTATGAAGCTCAGTACCTACCCCGGACAGCCGAGCATGACAAGCCAGAGGGAGACGAGTTTGATGGTCCTGGCTTGTTATGGGAGACTTTTGCAGAACCTGACTTTGGGAGCCCTGAAGAGACCTGGTTCAATTATCTCTTTGAGTGGAGGGAGAGCAGGTATGACTGGGATGGCCTTCACGAGATTGAGCAAGACCTGGTCCACCTAGTGACCCGAGAGATGGAGCTGGAGCAGGACTAGCAAAATCTGTTCCACTCCAGTGAGAAGGCTCAGCAGGGAAGCAGAGACCCAGATCCAGAACCCTTCAGCTGGGAAGATATCGTGGAGATTTACTGGGAAGAACCCCAGGTGGCCGGTGGAGATGGGACCGAGGTCTCTCCACCGGTCCTGCAGGGAATTGGGAGCCCAATCTCCATTCCCCAGTGGCAGAGTGATTTTATTGGGAATTGAGAGCCCAGTCTCCATTCCCCAGCAGCAGGCTGAGTTACAGGGGGCAGAGACTGTCGGTCCTGTCCCCCAGCGGCAGAGTGATTTATTGGGAATTGGGAGCCCAGTCTCCATCCCCCAGCGGCAGAATGATTTATTGGGAATTGGGAGCCTAGTCTCCATTCCCCAGTGGCAGGCTGAGTTGCTGTCCCCCAACAGCAGAGTGACTTACTGGGAGAGGGGAGCTGTGTCCTCCCTCCCCAGGGGCAGGGAATAGAGAGCCCAGTCTCCTTTCAACAGCAGCAGGACACTGTATTGGGAGCGGAGACAGTCGGTCTCCCTCCCCAGTGGCTGGGAGTATGTATGGGAGAGGAGCTTGTTACCCCCTCTTCCCAGCGGCAGCTTAATGCACCAGGGGGAGACAGTAAGCCCAATGACCGTGCAGATGGGACCGTGGTCTCTGCACTTACAGCACAGGAGGTAGGGACAGTCGGTCCTGTCCCCCAGCAACAGGGCTGTTTAACCAAAGGGGAGACAGTTGGTCTCCCCCCACAGCAGCATGGTGCTTTGTCAAAAGGGGAGACAGTCGGTCTCCCCCTCCAGCAGCTGAGCTAGGTATTCAAAGGGGAGACAGTCAGTCTCCCCCTCCAGCAACCAGGACCCCACCAGGCTACTTCTGTGGTAGTGCTGGCACCAGGGCAGAGTACAGCTTGCAACCCACCAATTAAGCGTACCAGACCCCCACACAGCTGTGGTGAGGCACCTGGACAAGTTTTCCCCGTACTCAGGTGTAGTAACCATTTATTGTGGGTGGGCTGTACTACTAATTGTGTTTTATGGGTGGGTTGCTGGTCTAACCAGGGCACTGACCGGCAGGAGGTCAGATACCCTGTTAGTCTGTTTGGAAAAGGGGAGAGATTTGACAAGACCAATCTCGCCACTGTGCATTGGAGGAGCCTGGCTGCCCGCCTGCTGCCGTTAGACTATGGCCCCATGTTGAAACGCTTGATTTTCCCCTGCAAAGACACAAAACGGTACTTTCCCTATTTTAACAGTGATACCCCAGATAGCTATGCCATGGAGCCCATTCGTATAACGAAAGACTATGTGAAAGACTTTGGCTCCATGGCAATTGAACTGTATGTATGTGATCTGAGCGCCATTCAGTAATAATGTGCGCTCAGATCTAAGCTATCTGGGGATATGTACCTGAATGAATGTACCTGTTTTATGCAATAGCTGCACAGTTATATATTTTTATGTATTTTATTGTCTTTTGCTGCCATGTGTTCAATGGAGTTTTGCCTCTGTCCTTGGAGATATTTGGATTACTTCCCAATTATCTCCAGGATAGAAGACTCTGGGGAACTGGTTTTGGGCAGAAAAGCCATGCTTCATTTGGTCACAAAGGACTTTGATCTATCTTATGAACCACTGGACCAATTTGGATGATTTTGACATATGTTTGTATTTGGAGTATGCTGATTCTGAAAATGTAAGTGTGAAGTATGTGAATGTGATGTATACTTTAAAAGTTATGAATAATGTGGAAAAACTGGATTTCTCTGCCTGTGATAATTACATTAACCCATTGTGTAAGGTAATTGTATCACAGACAGAGGGGAGGATTTTGTGTGGGAGTGTCTGAGTGTTTTGTATGTGTTTATTGGTTGTTTTACAAAACCCTATGGGTGGTACTAATGTGTAAGAATGTGTATATAAGAACAATAAACCCACAGCTCTGCCTTTTCCTGTTTTGACCCTCAACACGGAGCCTTGTCTCATTCTTGGGGGCAATTATTGTATGCTGTTCCAGTTCGACTGCTAGGAGTGTAAACCTTTCTTATGGTTTTTCCTATTTGACTGTTTACAGCATTCGTATGTTTGAGAGCATTCGTATGCTTCTCCGGTTCGGTGGATTGGTGTCTACAGTAGCTGTGCCTGTGTGAAGATCTACTAAACGGCGGTTTAACCCTTTTATGCCTGGGGTGCCATTACAGGCACCTTCTACATTTAAACACCGCAGGCGCCCCCAACAACAACCCTGGCACACCAAGCTCACTCGATACCTTCAAAAATGCTCCAGAACTGCTGAACACTGTTGGAGAAAGTCTCACTGTGCATCTGACTTTCTCCACTATAAATTTATGCTGAGCTCATACAGCTTGGCTCTTTCCTCTGCAAAAGTAAATTACTTCAATACCCTCATAACCACACTCTCCTGCGAACCCAAACGACTATTTCACACATTTAACTCTCTTCTTCGCCCTGTTGTTCCTCCTTCACCTACTAACTTGACCGCCTCAGACTTTACAACTCACTTCACTGACGTGATCTCTACAATCAGGGAAGATATCTCTCATCTTTCTTCTTCCCCTTACAATACTTCCCCTAACTTCACTCCCTCTGCTGTTCTATGTTCATTCGCACCCGCTACATTGGAAGAGGTTTCTGCTCTGCTCCAGTCCTCCCAACCCACCACCTGCTCCCTAGATCCAATTCCCTCACATCTCATCCATACTCTGTCTTCTTCTCTTTCTCCACCTCTCACTAAAATTTTCAATCTCTCTCTCTCCTCTGGTATATTTCCATCACCCTTCAAACATGCAACTGTATCCCCAATTCTAAAAAAGCCCAACCTTGACCCTAACTCCCCATCCAACTACCATTCTATCTCGCTACTGCCGTTTGCATTCAAGATCCTTGAAAGAATTGTGTATGCAAGATTGACAGACTTCCTCGAGTCCAACTCTAGACCCGCTTCAGTCTGGTTTCCGCACTAAGCACTCTGTGGAAACGGCACTGACCAAAGTATCCAATGACCTACTCACTGCAAAATCTCATGGTCAATACTCTATCCTAATTCTCCTTGACCTGTCTGCGGCTTTTGACACTGTTGATCATCAACAGCTTCTTCTCATCCTCCACAATATCGGTCTACAAGATATTGCTCTCTACTGGTGCTCCTCCTACCTCTCCCAGTGCTCTTTCAGTGTTTCTTTCTCTGGCTCTGCTTCTTCTTCCCAACTCCTCTCTGTTGGTGTCCCCCAAGGTTCAGTCCTCGGTCCCCTTCTGTTTTCCATCTATACTGCCTCCCTTGGTAAACTCATTAGCTCCTTTGGCTTCCAATATCATTTCTATGCAGATGACATGCAAATCTACCTGTCCTCTAATGATCTCTCCCCGTCCCTTTTGACTAGTGTCTCTGACTGCCTCTCTGCTGTTTCTAACTGGATGGCTGCCCACTTCCTTAAACTAAACTTGACCAAAACTGAAATTCTGGTCTTTCCTCCCTCAAGTGTTGTTACTCCTGTGTCTGTCTCCCTCCAAGTCTACAGTGCTACCATCAGCTCCACCACACAGGCTCGCTGCCTAGGTTTTCTCTTTGACTCTGACCTCTCCTTCAAGCCTCATGTTCAGTCTATTGCCAAATCCTGTCATTTCATCTCAAAAAGATTGCACGCCAGATGCGACTAAGGTGCCGGTCCATTCCACTGTCCTTTCTCGCCTTGACTACTGTAATCTGCTTCTCAGTGGTCTTACGTGCTCCCAACTTTCACCATTACAGTCCATAATGAATACGGGGGAGAGGCTCATCTTCCTGTCCGCCCGCACCTCCCATGCCTCACCCTTCTGTCAGACCCTACATTGGCTTCCTATAAGATATAGAGCTCAATTTAAAATTCTGGTTCTTGCTTTCAAATCTCTACATAATGCTGCTCCTGCCTATCTATCCTTCCTTATACACAAGTATGTCCCGTCTAGGCCCTTACGATCTGCTGAAGACTTATGTCTATCTTCTGTCCGTACTCCCACCTCTGATGCTCGCCTTCAAGATTTCTCGAGGGCTGCACCGTTCCTGTGGAACTCGCTTCCCTCCTCCATTAGATGCTCACCCAGTCTCCACTCGTTAAAAACCCACTTCTTCATAAAAGCGTATCAATTAAACTGTTAATAGCTCCCGACTGACTCCTCTTCTGCAACTGTCACTAGTCTAACATTATCCTTACCTTTTTGTGTCATTTTACCCCACTCCCTCTAGCATGTAAGCTCATTAAGCAGGGCCCTCAACCCCTCTGTTCCTGTGTGTCCAACTTGTCTGGTTACAACTTCTTATCTGTTCGTCCACCCATTGTAAAGCGCTGCGGAATTTGATGGCGCTATATAAATGGCATAATAATAATAAATAGGTACATTTACTTTCCAGAGCCATAAATCAGCTCTGATGTATATGCTTGAGTGGTATAATCCCCGCTTTTTGATGTAATGAAACTTATGGCATAAGTCCTCAGCAGAGTATGCTTTGGAAACAACTGAGAGAAGCACACTGTTGTGTAGTAGGCTTTAAAATATAAATTAAAATGGTAAAATCAAACATGTACATTCACATATTAACCTTTCCCAATGTTTGGGTATGCTATCCTGTCCTTCAAAAGGATGGCTTTAAAGTCATTAAGGCGGCATAGCACACTCTAATGATTGGGCCTTTCCTCCAGCATGTATACTTACCCTCCTTGCCAGATTTGATTAGGAGGACTGCAGTCTCCCTGCAGCCAGTCCCACTGATATAAGTCAAGTAAGGGAGATTGACATATTGACTCCAGGGGGACTGCCTGAGTTGTCAGGCAGATCCCCCAACATATAATTGATGATTATGTAAAAGAAAAAAAATAAATTTACACTATCAATTTATATATAATATATATCCATAGATGGACAGCACTCATGGGTCTTGTACTTGTTAAAACTTAACCTTTATTGCAACTCCAACATTTCAGTTGAAGCTTTTCAATCATCAGGCTGGGTATCAGAGAGCTATGTTATATTATTATATTGTGAATGTGGGCCAGAGTGTTTTAGACCACTGTCCAGAGCTAGTTAGATTCCATTGTAGTCTCTAATGGGACCTTGAGGGGACTCTTTCTAACATAGTTTACATTTTTTTTTAAATGTGGGTGTGTTTTACATTTCATAGTTGGTAAAGGTGCCAAATATAGGATCCACCCCAGGTATATAACGATGTATAACGATGTACAAGCTTTTCACGTTGCATGTTATTAATGGTATTATGGTTTCTGGAAGTTGCAACAATTGTAGTTTCTCTAGAAACAATGCAGTATCCTTGATGCATGTGGGTAGAGCTGTATCCTTTAAACAAATAGTCCAACGACAATGCAACAAGCTTGTGGCCAAGAATATACAAGATTATGGCCGCCTATCCAACGTGAAACTTAATGTGGACAAGTCTGAGGCTTTACCTGTCACCCATTCCAGAGCGGAGATCACGCACTTACTCACACAATTCCCCTTCCACTGGAGCGAGACCCAGGTCAAATACCTTTGTATCTGGCTTACCAGGGATCCCTCCCAGCTGTACCAAGAAAATTTCCAACCAATACTCTGTACACTATGCTCTGAGTTGACAAAGTGGGACTCCCTATGCATATCGTGGTTTGGTAGAATCAATGCCGTGAAGCTTAACCTACTGCCAAGACTCCAATTTCTGTTCGAGACCATCCCAATTGCTATACTGAAGGCCTTCTTCTAATCAGTCAACACTGCCAACACCAGGTTTGTATGGAAATCAGGAGCACCTAGGGTCAAGAGGATGCAACTAACACTCCCAAAAAAGTACGGAGGGGTGAGCCTCCCATCTATCTACCAGTATTACCAAGCGACCCACCTCCTACGAATCACAGACTGGCACTCCCAAAACACCCAAAAGATATGGATCGCTTTGGAGAAGGCCAAACTCAGTGGAAAGATCTCATCTGCGCTCTGGACGGCCAACCCGACAGGACAGAAAAAGATACAAGAACACCCCTTCATGGGCGCAACGGTGAGGGTATGGACATCCCTGAGAATCAAGAATCAACTCACGACCCTTCCCTCCTAACGTCCCTTACATACAACCCATAAGTTGCTGGAGAGCTCTGCAGCAGAGAAATGACAGTTTTTTGAAGAAATTGATTGGATCTGTGCTAAGCAATGACACGCAAATGAAAAACTCAGACACACAAACTGATCCCGGAGGGAGACATTACGACTTCTCCATCTCCACCCCAATCCCCCTTTTTTTCCCCCTTTCCTCCCCTAACTTCCCTCACTCATCAACTTCCTTCTCTACCAGGCTGGCTCACGATGCTACGCCTAGAGTAGTGTAACTTGACCAGCTATTTAAGGGAGAGAAGTGGAAGAACTGGCTTGAAGAGGGCATCATACACCACTCAGCAAACTTTCGGATCTACAATAAACTAATCAAAAACTACGATGATCAGACAGAGACGCGTATAGCCCGACAGCACGGCCCAAGTCGCACACATGACTACCTTGCTATGACACCTTATAGCCCCATAAGCACAAACTCAATAAGTCATCCACCCCCAACTAACTAACAAGAACATGCCCAACACAACCCCACACTGAGGTTAGAGGAGTCAAAAAGCTCCCGATTATGACCCTAACTACACCACTATCCACAACAAATACCACCAGACATAACATACCCTCCCTAGGGAACTCTGGAAGTAAGAAGCACAGCCCGCAGCAATGTAACACTAGCACACTGGGCTTCATCACCTGAAATGTTCCTCATGTTCAAAGCTGTTATGGTAAACCTATGCACCTGTTTCTCTTTTTGCCCACCAAGTATGAAATGTTGAAATTATGCCACATATATTTCTGCAACCTGTAAGGAATTTACACTTCGCATAAAACCACATCTCTAACATATAGCATAATAGACCTCTCTTTCACTGCAAAATCTGTCAGAACTATGACTCTACTGTCTTTCACCATTTCCACAAGAAACAAGAAAAGTGTGTAAGTGCTACGCATGCCAAGACAATGGCCAAATGTGTAAAATCGCATGTACTAACATAAACCAATGTGACATTGTCTGCTTGCATGTTATTTTGATTTACAAGACAAAAATAAAGATTGTAAAAAAAGTGAACCTCTGTTTTTGTTTTTCTAAAAGTGTTTCTCATATTTTAGTCAGACTTGTGTCATGTCTAATGTGTTGTTTTTCGTAGCTCTCAGGGACCTAACTTCTGAATCATAAAATGGCAATTGCTTTTGTCAACTTGCTGGATTTTGTTATTGTCCAGTTTAGCCATTTTACAGTTTTGTAAAAATAAAGGTGCAATTTGTAATGTAGCAAATACCCTCCAAATAGGTTATCAGAATTCTAAAAAGCTTTTTCTCTTGTAGCAGGACCATAATTATTGTCCACAGGTATGGCATGACAGTGTAGATACTTATTCAAGAAACTTAAGTCTATCTAGAACTGGGTGCAAATGGATCTCATTCTGTGTCTTTGTTTTTATCTTCATATGATTGCAAGTGGCATACAAGGCAATGCGGTCTTTGAAGTCAACAACATATTACAAAAGAGTAAATGTATATGAGAACGACTCCTATATGAGCTTTCAAAGTCTAGAGATAAAATAACTATTTGATTAGGTGTTTATATTGTTCATATTCAATCTGCTTTCTTTCAGACTAAAGGACAGAAAAAGAGCCCAACTGGTTTGCAGTCACACGCCAGAATCAAGAAGGTATGAAACTAAGACCATTAAAGTGCAGTTGGCTCTAAATCTGCATTGCATTTCCACTGCCTTTTAAGATGGCACCATGTTGTTGGATTGTAAATATGTGTGGTGACCTGTCTGCATTCTAAAGTGCCTATAATATAAGATGATGGAGACATAAGGTGTTTGATTCTACCATGATGCTTTTGTTCACTAGTTTAATATATTCCATTATATAATGATATTCAGAGAAAGCCATCATTAAATTTGAGTTTGTGTCTCATGAGTGCACATCTTACACATATTTCTACAGTGCTAGCTTTCAGACTGCATTCTAAGGAAGCAGACTGCAGAGAAAAAGAGGCGTAAGAGCGAAGGATGATTAAATTGATGAGACGGTTTACCACCAGGAAGAGGTGTATTCAGAAAATAAAGACACCATTAATAAGCAAGATTCCTGGCAGAATTTTATATCATGATATAGCTGCACAAAGTAACACTATTTATTAACAGAATGTTGACTGTATAAGATGAATGTATGAATAAATTCACCTCTAAGTGTACCAAAATGAGTTTTACCTAAATATTATTGAGTCCTCTCTTGTCCTAACATTAGGTTTGGTTTATCAGGATTGATGGTGTCTACCATGTGTTAGTGTTATGCAAGCATGCTGTTCAATGTTCACTCTGGTGTTTGTCAGGTTGGCTGTAGTTGGGTCTAATTCCATAAAAGTCCACAGATGCCCCATTGAATTGGGTCCTTCTAACTGTGCACACCATGCAAGAAGCTGAATTCACTGTCAGGTTGTTATAGTTACAGTTGCAGTTAATACTACCTTTGCATCCTGCCATGTGGACTGTAATGTGTTTAAGAAACAAATGTTATTATTTAGAATATAGTATAAAATGCAGCAGTTAAACTACTGGCCAATCAAATCTGCTCATGCAATGTAACACAAATTCCCCATTGGCTACCCATAAAATGTAAAATATATATTTAAGGTAGACTTGCCAATCTTCAAAGCCCCAGCCAATAAGGGTCTATAGTTTGTCAAGGCTCCAGAGAAATCCTCTAAATGTATAAAGGAGCAATCTGAGGGTGCAGAGGAAAATGAAAGTTGGATACCCATCTCAGAGTAAAAACTCCTCCAGAATCCAGAAATAAATTAGGATCCCCTCTCAGAAACAATTTCCATGGGGATTCCATGCAACCAGAATATCTCTTTATCAAATACTGTGACCAAGAGTTGAACAATAGTTAATGTCTTCAGAGGAATAAAGTGGGCCATTTTTGAAAACCTGTCAACAACCATTAGGACAACCGTGTTACCTTCCAAAGGTGGCAACTGATCAATGAAGTCAATGGACAGATGTGTCCAGGGCATTTTTGGAATAAGCAATGACATGAGTAGACCGGCTGTTTTTTGATTAACCCCTTAAGGACAGAGCTTCAAAAGCTTGTCTTTCCCTTAATGACAACGGCATTTTTTTCATTTTTTGCTGTTTGCGTTCAACTGCAATTTGCATTTTACTAATTTGTTGCACCAACACATATTATACATCGTTTTTTTAAAGGATAGAAAGGGCTTTAATTTGATGTAACACACATATATATAAATGCTTATTTATTATAAAAAAATACAGAAAAATAAAAAAAAAATGAAAATTTTGTTTTTTTTCCACAGTTTTTGCAACAATAATGTGTGCATAATTAGTGCAAGTTAAGAAAAGTAATTAAAAATAAATTATTTTAGTTATTCTGATTTACAGAATATATAATGTGTCTGGGATTTTAAGTTTTTTTTTTGGTAGTTACAGGTCACAAAGCACAAGGAGTGAAATAGACTTTTAATGTGGAGCGATTTTAGAATTTGGTATGTTTGTCTTGTAAGCATAATAGCCATAAAAGAAAACAAAATTGCCACACAAAAATATATATTTATATACAGGGAGTGCAGAATTATTAGGCAAGTTGTATTTTTGAGGATTAATTTTATTATTGAACAACAACCATGTTCTCAATGAACCCAAAAAACTCATATACTAATATCAAAGCTTAATATTTTTGGAAGTAGTTTTTAGTTTGTTTTTAGTTATAGCTATGTTAGGGGGATATCTGTGTGTGCAGGTGACTATTACTGTGCATAATTATTAGGCAACTTAACAAAAAACAAATATATACCCATTTCAATTATTTATTATTACCAGTGAAACCAATATAACATCTCAACATTCACAAATATACATTTCTGACATTCAAAAACAAAACAAAAACAAATCAGTGACCAATATAGCCACCTTTCTTTGCAAGGACACTCAAAAGCCTGCCATCCATGGATTCTGTCAGTGTTTTGATCTGTTCACCATCAACATTGCGTGCAGCAGCAACCACAGCCTCCCAGACACTGTTCAGAGAGGTGTACTGTTTTCCCTCCTTGTAAATCTCACATTTGATGATGGACCACAGGTTCTCAATGGGGTTCAGATCAGGTGAACAAGGAGGCCATGTCATTAGATTTTCTTCTTTTATACCCTTTCTTGCCAGCCACGCTGTGGAGTACTTGGACGCGTGTGATGGAGCATTGTCCTGCATGAAAATCATGTTTTTCTTGAAGGATGCAGACTTCTTCCTGTACCACTGCTTGAAGAAGGTGTCTTCCAGGAACTGGCAGTAGGACTGGGAGTTGAGCTTGACTCCATCCTCAACCCGAAAAGGCCCCACAAGCTCATCTTTGATGATACCAGCCCAAACCAGTACTCCACCTCCACCTTGCTGGCGTCTGAGTCGGACTGGAGCTCTCTGCCCTTTACCAATCCAGCCACGGGCCCATCCATCTGGCCCATCAAGACTCACTCTCATTTCATCAGTCCATAAAACCTTAGAAAAATCAGTCTTGAGATATTTCTTGGCCCAGTCTTGACGTTTCAGCTTGTGTGTCTTGTTCAGTGGTGGTCGTCTTTCAGCCTTTCTTACCTTGGCCATGTCTCTGAGTATTGCACACCTTGTGCTTTTGGGCACTCCAGTGATGTTGCAGCTCTGAAATATGGCCAAACTGGTGGCAAGTGGCATCGTGGCAGCTGCACGCTTGACTTTTCTCAGTTCATGGGCAGTTATTTTGCGCCTTGGTTTTTCCACACGCTTCTTGCGACCCTGTTGACTATTTTGAATGAAACGCTTGATTGTTCGATGATCACGCTTCAGAAGCTTTGCAATTTTAAGAGTGCTGCATCCCTCTGCAAGATATCTCACTATTTTTGACTTTTCTGAGCCTGTCAAGTCCTTCTTTTGACCCATTTTGCTAAAGGAAAGGAAGTTGCCTAATAATTATGCACACCTGATATAGGGTGTTGATGTCATTAGACCACACCCCTTCTCATTACAGAGATGCACATCACCTAATATGCTTAATTGGTAGTAGGCTTTCAAGCCTATACAGCTTGGAGTAAGACAACATGCATAAAGAGGATGATGTGGTCAAAATACTCATTTGCCTAATAATTCTGCACTCCCTGTAAAGTAGACATCACGGGCTATTTACCTAAGGTTGTTTTGACACTTTCACCGCCAACCTCTGCTAAATATTGGAGTAAAATTTTTTATTTTATTTTGTTTTTTGGCACACAAACTTATAACAAAGAAATTCTCGTGTATATTTTGTAAAGTTGGTGTGTGCTATTCCTGTACAAAGTTTTATTTTGTGCTCAGTTACATCTGCTGAGTAAAATGACACCCCCATTGTATGTCTTTGGCTCTATTTCGTGAAGTTACAGTGCCATACAGGATACCTGTCCTTTTCAGTATTCACAGTAGAATTTTGAGAGATGGATTTAATGAGCCTTAGCTTCCATTTGGGGTATTATAACAGTTTGACTGTTCAAAAAAAACCCACAAAGGCCTACCATTTGTAAAAGTAGACACTCCAGGGTATCTCATAAGGTGCATATTGTGCCTTAACATACCCCCATTTTTTCACCAATATATGCCAAAGTATGTGGTCAAAAATATTTTGGGCATTTTTTACATACGGATTGCATTTTTTCTGGGTGTTTTGTATATTTCATATGTGCCACTACGTTCAAACCTCCCAAATTATGCTCAGCTAAGTCTTCTGAGTAAAAAGACACCCCCAATGAATGTCTTTGGCACTATTTCGTGAAGCTACAGTGCCATATAGGAGACCAAGCCATATCCGTTTTTACCAGACTTTGAATTTTGACGCTGGGCCTATGTGCAATTTCCAAGCATCTTTGCAGGTTTTAAATTCAAACTACCCCACAAAGGCCTACCAGGGTGTTTCAAAAGGTATATTTTGAACCTTAGCGTGGGATCATTTTTCTGCTAGCTTGTACCAGATGTAGAGGTAATAAGCGTTTTTTCTGCCTTTTTGACATACAAAGTATATTTTGCAAACCTTATGTGTGCTACGACTGTATAATACTTCATATGTTGCTCAGCTATGTCGGCTGAGTACAGCAATACCCCCGTATGTACCTTTGCCAGGTATGTGTGGACATCGGAGGGGCACATTTGGGACACAGCCATTCCAGTTTTTTTCAAACTTTGAATTTTTATGCTGTGCCTATGTCCCATTTTAGAGTATTTTACCAGGCTATATAATTCAAATACCCCATGAAGCCATACCATTTCTTAAAGAAGACAGCCCAGGGTATTTCAAAAGGCATATTTTGAACCTTAGCATGGGATCATTTTTCCGCTAGCTTGTACCAAGTGTAGTGGTAATAAGCATTTTTTTCTGCCTTTTTGACATACAAAGTGAGATTGCGCAGCATATTTTGCAAACCTTATGTGTGCTATGACTGTATAATACTTCATATGTTGCTCAGCTATGTCGGCTGAGTACAGTAACACCCCCGTATGTACCTTTGCCAGGTATATGTGGATGTTGAAGGGGCGCATTTGAGACGCAGCCATTCAGTTTTTTTCCAACTTTGAAGTTTTACGCTGTGTCCATGTTCCAATTTGGAGTAGTTTAGACGGTTGGTTATTGAAACTTCCTCACACACACATACTATTTTTTAAAGAATACACTCTGGGGTAATTCATAAGGCATATTTTGAACCTTGGCGTGGGATAACTTTTTCTTTAGTTTGTTCCAGGTGTAGTGGTAATGAGCATTTTTAAAATGTATTTTTTTACTTTTTAAAACTTTTTTACTTTTAAAAACTAGTTTTTAAACTTTTGTTTTGCTTATTAATTTTTTTTAAACTTTCCTAAACTTTCTTAAAACTTTTTTACAGATTTAACATTTTTCTAAGCTTTTTTTATTTTATTTATTTTTTACCGTTAACCCCTAACTAGCAGTAATCAGCACTAACAGTAAATTCCCCATTTCCCCATAACTCCCAGCCACCCCAGGTAGCAAAATATATAGTTATAAAATATTTAAATTAATTAATTAAATAAATTGAACCCCTGAGGGTTAAAAAATAAATAAAAGTTAATCCTCAGGGGTTAAAAAAAAATTGATCGCTGTAGGCAGTGATCGACTGGCAGGGAAGGGGTTAATTTTTATTTGGACTAGGTAAAGGGGGGTGTTTCTTTTATTTTTTACTTAAACGTTATTAAAACTTTTTTTAAGCTTAATTTTTAACTTTTTAAAGTTTATTTTAAAACATTTTTTAACGTTAACCCCTAGTTAGCCTAACGCCAAATCCCCCAATTTCCCACTAACTTCCACCCACCCCAGCTAGCTAAATATATAATTTTAAAATATTTTAATTAATTAATTAAATAAATTTAACCCCTGAGGGTTAAAAAAAAAAAAATTAACCCTCAGGGGTTAAAAAAAAAATCAGATCATTGTAAAATGTAATCCCTGCCAATTGATCACTGTAGTCAGTGATCAATTGGCAGGGTATGGGGTTAATTTTTTGATTAAAATGGGTAAAGGGGGGTGGGACTTTAAATTAACTTTATTTATTTTTCCTGCAGGATGAGCATTGTTCCGGCTCCCTGCACTTCACACAGAACCCGGAAGTGCAGGGAGCCGGTAGGTAAGTATGCAGAGCACATGTGCTCGCTCCGACTTGCGGTCAGAGCGAGCACATGTGCTGGGCAGCCTGACCGGATGCTCCCGGTCTGCCTCTAATACAGAGGCAGACCGGAGCACCATTAACCCCGCGATCGCTGCGATAGCGGCGATCCGGGGTTAATTTTACCGCGTGACGGACGAGGTCCGTCACTCATCACTAAGGGTCTCCCCTCTGTGACGGACCTCGTCTGTCACCTGTCCTTAAGGGGTTAACTGAGTTACAAGTGGTATATGCCTGAATAAAGCCAATAACTTCCGCTTTTAATTAAGGCCACCAGAATAATTGGGAAACAGACTTATATGTTTTGTTAATACCAGGATGTATAGAAGTTTTAGTGTTGTGATACAACGATAAAATGTTTAATCTGTCCTTTTCCAAGCTATTTAATTTATCAGGGGGACATTCAATTTTGATATTGGTATGATTTGATTCTGTTAAACAATTCTGAGGACACAGTGAAACGTGGAAAAAGCATTTTGTTACTGCGTCAAAAGCTTCTAACGCTTTATGATTCCAATTGTGAGTGTTGGTGCTCTTTTTTTTGTCATTTACATTATAGGGGCGATTATTGTAGAAAAGTTATTGATGAATTTTCTATATTAATTAGAAACTCTATAAAGAGTTGAATAGCTTTCAGACCACGAGGAAGCGGCAATGACTGTATGGTCTATAATTTAGTAGGGAAAGAGTGTGAATGGGCAGTGAGATGCATCCACAAACGATGCCGCCATTCCAAGTGATAATATAAAGTTATGGTTCACACTCAAGGATAAACCCCTGTAATCCACAGAAAAAAATAGATTTCTATGTGAATAAACAAGGGAATGAATATTGCAAAAAGTAACATTTATTGATAATTGATGCGAAAAATTAAATATGACAGAAAATGTATCATGGCAGTCCTCATACATGATGAATATCAAGGCAGGTATGGTAATATGCAAACAGCATGCAATGAACAGATTTGCAAAAAATAGGAATATTGGATAGGATTAAAAAGTGTCAAAATGATAGCAATACCTGCTGCTGCCAGATGAGAGAGAGACCACCCACACCGCTACCCATGTTCACTTCTATATTATTAACGGTAAATATACCACACAAATAATATGAATTATGATTCCTCACTATACATAGATGTATGTGGTTTGATTTATCAGGAGCCTTACCTTGTCTCTTTCTGTAACAAATATCTTTAAAACTATACTTCTAAGAAAGAGCTTGCCTTAACAAAGTACTTTCTGTCATTCTTAGGGTTCTAAGTCCACACACTCTTTATCATACATAGGTGTATATGATTTCATCCTTCAGGAGGCTTACTTTCAGTGGACTCCTCCTATATATCTCCAGAGATTTCTATGTTTGTTTATGTTGAGAAAGCACCAGGGTACTCACCTCATCTCTTTTTGGGTAGCGGTGTGGGTGGTCTCTCTTTCTCATCTGGCAGCAGCAGGTATTGCTATCATTTAGACACTTTTTCATCCTATCCAATATTCCTACTTTTTGCAAATCTGTTTAATTTTTGCCTGGATACTTGGAGTATGATTAACATTTCAATTAATTGCATGTTGTTTGCATAATACAATTCCTGCCTTGATATTCATCATGTATGAGGACTGCCATGATAAATTTTTCAACATATTTCGTTTTTTGCACTAATTATCAATGAATGTGACTTATTTCAACATATTCATTCCCTCATTTATTAGCATAGAAATATAATTTTTCTGTGGATTACAGGGATTTATCCTTGAATGCGGACCATAACTTTATTCTATAATTTAGTAGGTTCCATTTTTAACTCTGTTTCAGAGATCACATACTCCAGATATTTAATTGATTTTTGGTCAAAGAGGCACTTTTTCCAGTTTGCAGAATTTTCAAAAAGTCTAGTCAGTACCATCCTGACATGTTGGTGATCAGAGTGGAGGTCAGATGAATGGATCAAAATATCGTCTAGATAAACTACTGCATATATGGGTAAGATATCTCTCAGTACATCATTTATGAGATCCTGGAAGGCTACTGGGGCATTACATTATTCAGAGGGCATGACTAGATAATAACAATAAAAGCTGATAGCTTTGCATGTCATTTTTCTAACATGATTAAACAGTTAAGAAATGAATACTCCTCCTTTCACTCCTCTCTTTCTAAAACTCATTTGGACTAGACCATCCCTACCCTCCAAGCCTTTTCTCCAGCTACCAAAGAGGTAGCTGCCCTTCTACTTTCCTCTCGTCCCACCACATGTCTGCTTGATCCCATCCCATCCCATCTCACCTCATCAGATCTCTCGCCCCTTGTTTTGTGTCGTCCTTAATGCACATGTTCAACTGTTTGCTTTCCTCTGTTGTTGTCCCTGCTTCTCTTAAGCATGCTACTGTTGTTCCCATCCTTAAGAAAGCTAAGAAAGACATGTCTTGACCCAGCTTCTCCTTCCAACTGTCATCCCATATCCCTGCTTCCTTTTTCCTCAAAGCTTCTGGAAAGACTTGTCTTTACCCGTCTTACTTGCTTCTTCAATTTCAACTCTCTTCTCGACCCTCATTAGTCTGGATTCCACCCCCTTCATTCCACAAAGACCACTCTGATTAAAGTTACAAATTGTATAATTGCAGCTAAATCCAAAAGCCACTACTCCATAAATCGTCTCAACCTCTCTGCTGCCTTTGACACTGTTGATCATAGCCTCCTTCTCCAAACTCTTGAATCTCTTGGTCTCTGTGACACAGCCCTCTCATGGTTCTCTTCCTATCTCTCCCAATGTTCATTCAGTGTCTCCTTTTCCAATGACACCTCCTCTCATTATATTGCCACAGTCAGAGTTCCTCAAGGTTCGGTTCTTGGTCCCCTTTTGTTATCTCTCTATACTGCCTCTCTTGGCAAACTCATTAATTTGTTTGAATTCTGCTACTACCTGTATGCTGATGATACCCAGATATATGACTATGGAATTTGTAGTACACAAACACTGCTCACAAATACAATCCTGCAAGGATGGGCAAATGATAGCATCGTTGGATTTGTAAGACAAATTGGGATCTACCATTTGGTCACACTTGCACTAGAGGGAAGCCAAAAAACTTTCTTGCACCAGGGTCCTCTCTACATTCGTTCCGCCACTGGGTGGAGGTGTCAACATTCCACATGGACATGGTGTTCCAACTTTCAGAAGCTGTGATAGTACAGCTCAGTTGCAGCTTGGGAGTAGTACGTAACACTGGTGCTGGTAGAGTTCTTTTTTTTTTTTTTTACATTAAATAAGTTATACAAATAATTGTGTAAACTAACACAACTTTATTCGTCAAAAATAAGTGTTTGTGTTGCAAAACGGATTGTAAGGGCTGGAGGGAGTAATGATATGCACCTAAATAAAAACTCCATATTTACCTGATCACCCTACTAAAAGAGCATCAGGAGCACAAATACTGCTCGAATTATAAGCATTTTTGGTAAGGTGGTCAGGCTTGTAGGTGATATCAAACTACCACTTGAATCGAATGGCAGCTTATCAAAACTAAAATACATTTATTTTGCAATGTTGCTATACCAATGAAGATAGAGTTCTAATCCTGATATACTTAATATTATAATTAAAGAAAATTAAATTAAAATGTGTGTCATGTTGCCCTCTGCATCTCCAGCATAGTTGGGACAACTGTGGCGAAACCAACCTTGCCACTGGGCATTGGAGAAGCCTGTTTGTCCACCACCTGCCTGCTGACTATGGCCCCTGGGAGATTTGGCCCTTTAAATACAGTATTTGGGCATATTGTATTTTATTATGATGCTGCTGGCCCTTTAAGAACCATTTGGGGACATACTGTGACTTTTGGGAACAATGCACCTTTAAGACTGTGTTCCCTGTCCCCCTAATATACTTTGTTTGTTCCCGTTTCCCACTTGGTTCAGTAAATGGGGCTTACTGAACCAAGTACCACACAGGCGGACCACCAAGAAGTGGAAGTGTGCAGGCAATTTACCTCCCAGGCTGGGAGCCTGCTGTAGGTAAATTGCCGACCGCTGGGTTGCCGCTGTTCGCACAACCAAACACGTGGCGGCGCCATTTTTTTTATTCAAATGTGGAACTGAAATTGGCTACCCAGTTCCACGAACACTGCGGATCCTTACCTTCTCCTACACTGAATTTTCCCGTTCGGCAATTCGAATGCACTTTCGAATGGGACTTAGTCATTTTTTCAGTGTGAAATTGACCGACCGCACAGCCCAAATCTATGGAACTGTTTTGGACATGAAAATGTGCTTGCGGTCGGTCATAAAAGGACTTCCAGCTAACTTTGTAACCCCTGGATGGAATTGGCTGAATTTTAACTATGTTTATAATTAAAGTGTGCTGAATAATAATATGTAATTTGTATGAAGATTGAATGTATATTTTTAAAGTTTCAGTACATGTGTAAAAACTGTATTTCTCTGCCTGTGATAATTACATTAACCCATTGTGTAAGGTAATTGTATCAAAGGCAGAAGGGAGGATTTTGTGTGTGAGTGTCTGAGTGTTTTTTTTTTTTTTAAAACAGGACTTAGTCTCTGCAGCTGTAGGAGAAGGTAAGTGTAGGCGAAGGTAAGGGTCCGTGGTGTTCGATTTCAGTTCCATGAATTTGGCTCCACACACCGCTGACCACATTTGAATGAAAAAAAATGGCGCCACCATGTGTTCGTTTGTGCGAACGGTGGCCACCCAGCAGTCAGCAATTTACCTATAGCAGGCTCCCAGCCTGGGAGGTAAATTGTCTGCACACTTCCACTTCTGGGTGGTCTGCCTGTGTGGTACTTGGTTCAGTAAGCCCCATTTACTGAACCAAGTGGGAAACGGGCACAAACAAAGTATATTAGGGGGATAGGGGACACAGTCTTAAAGGGGCATTGTTCCCAAAAGTCACAGTATGTCCCCAAATGGTTCTTAAAGGGCTAGCAGCAGCATACTAAAATACAATATGCCCAAATACTGTATTTAAAGGGCCAAATCTCCCAGGGGCCATAGTCAGCAGACAGGAGGCGAGCAAACAGGCTTCTCCAATGCCCAGTGGCGAGGTTGGTTTCGCCACAACACCTTTGGGTAGATTTTGCTTAGCCTGTGTGGCGTGAGATACCACCTGTATATGAGCTTTCTGTGAGCTTCTACGTGGGAATAACAGCTCTTTATACCTTTGATGGCATTGGTAGAGGCTAACCAATGTTGCTCCGTGAATGTCTCATGACCCTCTGTTACCCATTGAGCTTGGAAGGTAGGGGGTTTGTCCAATACTGATTGGAGTACCGTCTTATAACGTATGGATAATGTCTTGGGTTTAGTGTGTGTGTTCCAGCATCTGTTATGTATCTTTCACACTTTGTCCAGTAGGATTGCTGAGACCTCTTGGGGTTTATAGGCGTATCTGTAGACTATGCTTTTGAATTGTAAATAGGGGAAAATATATGAGTTGGGGAGACGGAACTTCTGCTGGAGCTCTGGGAATGCGGTTACAACTGATTGGTTAAAACATTTCTCGACACTATCTACACCCGATTTGGGCCAATTGTGGAGGGACAGTTCCAGCGAGATTGCTCTTAAGGCCGTGATGGGTGTTTTAGGTAGGAATTTGAGGTGGACTCCTTACGTGTCACGCCGCCCGACAGGTATGCTCCTGCCAGAGAGCGGTATGGGTCCAGGCGGGCACATATCGTCGCGGTGGCATTTCCACATCACAAGGGGAAAGCCACCGAATACTCACCTTATGTCAAGGCGTCCACCGGGTCCACTCCTGCCCGAGAGTGGACTGGGACCCGGTGGGAGCAACCTGTTGCGGCGGCATTCCCACATGGCAATGGGAATGCTGCTAATTACGCACCTCCTCCTGCGACGCCTCCCAACTTGACTGACAGACATTCCTCCCCTTACACAGCGGCCGGGTCTGTAAACATTAGTGATGCCGGCAGCTGCAAGTTAGGACTGTTTAAGGTTCATAATTAACCCTTCTAGTGCCTAACCATTTTGCCACCTTAGGCTATTTAAACCTTTTTTGTCAATTTCTCTGTGCCCTGTTGTGGTTTCCATTCTGGTTATCTGAGCGCGCGTTTCTGGTATTGTTTCTTGTGTAATATGACCTTGGCTTTCTTGCTGACTATTCTTATCTCTGTATCCCTTGACCTCTGGCTTGGCTCCTGACTATTCTGACTTCTATATTCCTTGACCTTTGGCTCACATACCGTTTACACCAAGCATGCCATCTTTGCGGCCCGGAGAGCCGAGAGTACATGCTGGTGTTATAGCACAGTAGGCACCTGCTTTCCCCACATTGCAGGTACCTACTCTGCTAAAACGTACCCGGTCGGGGAGGATGGGACCGTGGATGCAGCGAGGGAGCTCAGTGTTCCTGCTCTGCACTGCTCCCTTGTGCGCGGAATCTGTAGTGAAGCCGAGTGCCGGAAAATGACTTCATATTCCGGCACCCGGCATCACTAAACCGCGTGAGGGAGCAGTGAGGAGCAGGAAGGAGATCTCCAGACAGAATATCCCCACACCAGCTCCCAAAGGTAGGACAATAAATTAAATGATGTAAGTGCAAGAATGTGTAAATGTGTGTGTGTGTGTCTGTCAATGTGTGTGTCAGTGTCAGTGTGTGTCTGTCTGTCTGTCAGTGAGTATGCATCTGTCAATGAGTGTGTGTGTCTGTTAGTGTGTGTGTCTGTCAGAGTGTGTGTGTCTGTCTGTGAGTGAGCGTGTGTGCCTGTCAGTGAGTGTGTGTGTGTAGGTCAGTGTTGCATTGGCTGCGACTGGACAGTGGAGTACCTGGAGGTGAATGTGACATCGATGTGCTCCACCTTCACAGGGTTTCAAGAAGTGGCGGGAGGATCAGATTTGGCACAGGGTGGTAGAGAGGGGTGCTGTGGTTTAGTAGAGGGTGGGGGGGACTGGGATTTAGTAGAGAGGGATGCTAGGTAGATTTTTTATATTGTACTTTTTAAAATAAACCTATGTTTCTATGAAAATGTAAGGTATTTTTTTTTGCAGCCCACATAAACTTAAACCTTGTTTATGTGGCCCGTGCCAGACATTGAGTTTGACATGCTTTGTTTATGCTATATCTGTATTCTTGACCTCAGCCTGTCTTGTGTTTTTCCTTTTATACGTTAAATCCGGCCATTCTAGGGCCCGGTAATATGTCTTAGAGTTTTATTTATTTATTACTTAAGTTCTGCGTGTTGGGCATTTTAGTGTATCCTGATATTACGACAGAGCAATGGACCCTGCAGACTTGGGTAGGGAAGCTTGAGGAACATGATCACCTCAAGGATTAGTTCACTCAGGCTTTTCAGACATTGCTGGCTCGCACTGCTCACCTTCAATCTGAGATGCCTCCTACTTCCCAGGCTCCACAGCATGACACTGTGGCTGTCCGACCATAAGCCTATACCCTCCACCAAGATTCAGTGGTGATTCTCAGGTGTGTAGGGGTTTTATAAATCAAATCGAATACCACTTTGAAGGATCCCCTGGTTCTTTCCCTTCTGATAGGGCAAAAATTGGGTATTTAGTGAACCAACTATCCGGTAAAGCCCTAGCATGGGCTAATCCCTTATGGGAGAGTGGTAGGACTGTAGCTTACAACTACATGGAATTCATTACTGAATTCAAGAAATCATTTGAACCTCTTGGGAAGGTTAAGAAGGCAGCCAAGGCGTTAATGCGGATAAAACAGGGCAATAGATCCATTGCAGGTTACGCCATAGAATTCCGCACTCTAGCGGGCATGGTAGATTGGGTAGTGGGTTGGTTACAGCTTTTTTGGAAGGGCTCTCTGAGGCTTTACTGGATGAAACCACCGCTAAAGACCTACCGGATTTATTGGAAGACTATATTATCTATATGATGGATATAGATAATCGCCTTAGACCAAAACACGTAATGCCCTTTCCCCTGTTTCTACAGCAAATTGTATGAAAACACCTGCTCCTATAGTTGCTGTCGAGTCCAAACCCATGCAACTGGGAGTGATGAAGCTATTGGAAGCTGAGAAACAGTATCGTAGGGCTGAGGGTTTATGCGTGTATTGTGGTAAGAAGGGAAACTTACGCCTAAACTGCCCTATACATCCGGAAAACCTCCACACCTAAGCACTGTTAGAAGACCGGCCTTACGTGTAATGAAATCATCCTCTATCATGCCTCACAACAGATTCCTCCTCTCAGTTATTCTATCTTGGGGTGCTCATAACATTCCTTGAAAGGCTCTTGTCAATTCAGGAGCTGCTGGGAACTTCATAGATAAAAAGTTTGTTAGCGACCTTCTTATCCCTCTGAAGGAGAGATCCACACCTTTGGCCGTTGAGGCCATAGATGGTAGACCCCTCCAGATACCCATTATAACCCATGAGACCATTCCATGATCCTTATCCATAGGGATACTACTTAGAGAGAAGATAGCTCTCCAAGTCATTTCTACCCCGTCATGTACTATCATTCTTGGGTTTCCCTGGTTGGTGCGACATATTCCGGCCTTGGATTGGGTTAAAGGTGAAATTGGTACTTGGTGAACTAGCTGGAAAGATCAATGTCTTCTCTCTGTCAAACTATAGGTCGTATCAACGTGCCAACAGCCGATCCATTATCCACAGTAGTTCCCCCACAATATATCAAGGTAAGGAAGTCTTTAATAAAACCAACGCCGAGACATTACCCCCACACAGACCTTAAGAATGTGCCATAGAACTCCTGCCAGGTACAATGCTACCCAGAGGTCAGATGTATCCTTTGTCCCCCCATGAAAGTGAAATCATGGAAGAGTATATCCAGGACGCTCTTGCCAAGGGTTTCATACGTAGATCTTCCTTCAAAGAAAGAGGGAGATCTATGACCTTCATTGATTATAGAGGCCCTAACAAAATTACTAGAAGAAACGTTTATCCTATTCCCCTCATCACGGAATTATTTGGTAGACTTAAAGGGGCCACTGTGTTTACCAATGCAGAAAGATTAGTCCTGCGCTTACTACCATCACTGGGTGGCAGCAATGACTACAGTACACATCAGCCCCAATATATAGTAAAAACCAAAGAAAAACCAGTTACCTGCGCTCTCTCCTTTATCCCTATGTATTTTTAAACAAATGGAGGTTTTTTAGTTACCTTTAATGGCCATGAGAGGATAAGCCCACCTGCCAATGTCAAGGCAGACCCCCCCAGGTGGGTCCTAACTCTAACCATTCACCTTGCTTCCTTGAGCTTCTGGCAAAGATCTCTAATGAGACAGAAAGGGGTATTTTTTATATACACCCCTATATATTATTAACCCTTAAGAGGGAACACATGGAATGGGCGGCTGCATTGTAACAAGGCTGAGGGATCCAAAAAATGGATACAAATGCAGAAAGATAAGTCCTGTGCTCACTCCCATCACTGGGCGGCAGCAATGACTACAGTACACATCAGCCCCAATATATAGTAAAAACCAAAGAAAAACAAGTTACCTGCGCGCTCTCCTTAATCCCTATGTATTTTTAAACAAATGGAGGTTTTTTTAGTTACCTCCAATGGCCACGAGAGGATAAAAGGATTAAAGGGGCCACTGCATTTAACATATTAGACCTTAGGAGTGCATACAATCTGGTTAGGATTAAGGAAAATCATGAATGGAAGACCGCATTTAACACAAGGAGTGGACATTTCGAATATCTCATACTGCCATTTGGCTTGTGTAATGCTCCTGTGGTTTTCCAAGACCTTATAAACAACGTCTTAAAGGAGTATATTCATTCCAGTCTATTTGGATGACATACTTGATGATTCCCCAAACATTACTATTCACTATGTTCATGTCTCTCAGATATTTCAAAAAAGAGAATGCACACTAGTGTGCATTCACTTTTTTGAAATATTTATGTTTGGTTGGTACTTGAGGGAGTACCTGTGAGGAATAGCACCTAGTGAGTTATTTTGGTTATCTCTCCACACGATATTATTGTATGAATACTTAGTCCCTTGTGTGTGTTGAGAGATAATGTCTTTTGTAGACATTGGTGGAATCAGTGACAGAAGGGCAGAAACACGGGTCTATACACTGGCAGAGGTGGATGCCATAATTGCTAAATATGGTGTACAACAGAGTGTATTCGTGACAGATCATACTACTCTGTATCGGCGTGTTGAGTATTTGGAGAAGAAACTAACTATCAGTTACACTCTGAGACACTGGCTGAATATTTAAGAGTATAAAGGATCCCACGGAGATTGAGGCTTAACATAAAACCTAATTTCTGTAAGGCACGTAAAGAATTTTGTAAGAACTAGTATGATTTTGAACAAATGTAGCTTGGATCTCATAGCACTTATGATAGAAGGTTTGCAGAAGGAATTGTGAGAAATTGATGGTTTACTAGTAGAAACTAAGAAGAAATTGCTAGAAGGGGAAGATAATACTGTGGTTGAAGAGAAACTTTTAACTATTACAGCTAAGTTGCCCAAACACAAAGAAGAGGTGTTGGGAAGGAAATTGGATAAGTTCCCCAGGGATACTGTGGAATACCTAGATTACAAAGTATATTCTTTGCGTAATTCAATGTGACACGTAATTTTCAGCGACAAAATAAGAATAATTATGACACCAGTATACCTGATCCTGAGGGGACATCATCTGATTCTGAGCCTGGTAGCAATCCTCACCATTTTTTAGGAGGTACCCAATGAGGAGACGTGGTAGGAGGACGAGGAGGTCTGAGCAATCCAGCCTCAACAACGACAGAACCCAAGAGGAGATACCCAGGGAGGACAAGACAGCAGCAGGGACACTGGTAGTAAACATTTCAAGCAAACAACTTTCAACAGCACAGGTGAGCGTATTGGAAAAGGGCTTTGGGTTTGTGTCCACATTTGGAGGGGATAAATTGACAGCAGACATAGAAATGTAACCTTTTTTTCCCCGCTCTGTTTGTTTAAAAAGCTTCTTTTGCTTACAGGAAACACCTGCTGTTGGAGAAGTAGGAGAATCCACTAAATTTGATAGGCAGAAGTGCAGACCAAAGTATAAATACCTTCCTCCTTTGACAAATGCAAGCGTTGAAATCTTTATAAAGCTCTGCCAGATGGATATGGATAAGATATGATAGGGCATTAAAGAGAAACGTAATTTGAGTAAGCAGGAATACTCTATTCTTAATGAATCAAGAAACGATAGATCTATTTCTATAAGAGCAGCAGACAAGGGAGGCGCCCTGGTAGTAATGGATACTAGTGAATCTATTGCGAGGGTTCATCACCAGCTGGCTAATATTCACGAATATAGGATCCTGGAGAAAGATCCTACGGGTGTGTTAAGATAAAATAAATTACTGGGAGAGCGTTATATGTTGGATTGATTGAAAGAAGGGACTTCAATTTTTTTGAATACAGATTATCCTAAGGTCCCGTTCATTTACTTGCTCCCAAAAATTCATAAAAACTTGATGCATCCACCTGGTCGTCCTATAGTCTCAGGATGTGGATCCGTATTACAGCCCCTTTCAAATTTGTAGATATGCATTTACAACCATTAGTTTCCAATATGCACTCTTTTATACAGGATACTACAGATTTTATCAAGAAATTGGAGATGGCTGGGGATGTTTCTAGAGGGACTTTATTGTGCACTATGGACATCAACAGTCTATATACATCCATACCCCATGAGGATGGAATTGAAACAGTGTTGGAGCAATACAGCAGCTTGATATAAGTGAAGCTTATAGGAATTTTATTTTGGAGTTGTTATCTATGGTATTGCATAAGAAATATTTTGTTTTTGGAGACAAGTATTATCTACAGGTACAGGGCACAGCGATGGGGTTCAATGTGGCCCCTACGTATGCCAACCTGTTTATGGCAGCATTCGAGGAAGCCTTTATATATCCTGACAAATCTTTTCAACAACATGTTAGTTTTTGGTTGCGATACATAGACGATATTTTCTTTTTTTGGACAGGGAATATCGAAGATCTGCTGCTCTTTAAAGAAAGGTTGGATTCTAGATTGGACACTATCTCTTTTACAATGGAATATGACCCTTGCAAGATGCATTTTTTGGATGTCCTAGTAGAGTGAGTGAAGGGCACTTATCATTTGACTTATATCAAAAACCAACTGATCGGACATCATACTTGCATGCTGGCTGTTTTCACACATCACACTTTATCAGGCACTTACCCTATGGGCAGTTCGTCAGGACACGACGAATAGTATCTGAAGAGAGTAGCTTTGACAAGCAGGCTGATGATTTGATACAAGCCTTCTCCTGTAGGGGATTTGGTACGGAGACCTTGATTGATTGTAAGAACAGGGCAAAGCTATTACCCCGAGAACAGTTGTTGAAAAAGAAAAGAAGAGATAAGAACACCAGCATCCCATGTGTGACCACCTACTCTACACATTCACATGAAATTAGACACATTGTAAATAGACACTGGAATGTTTTGCAGTCGGACCCTAGGTTGAGAACTTGTTTTAATGAAAAACCTTTATTTTCATTTAAAAGGCACAAAAAGTTTCGGGATCGATTGATGTTAAATGTGGATTTAGAAGAACTGGCAGTTGGAAGAGAGACATGGCTTAAGGCGCCAGCGGGTATGTATAGGTGTGGGTATTGCATTAACTGCAGTGGGGTGAGCACAGGGGATTTCTTTGTACACCCGAGGACTGGTAAGAAATACTCAATAGAGGAATTTTACAACTGCCCAAAAGGGAGCACAAGGGTAGTATCAGAACTGGTGAAGTACAATATCCAGTGGCTCTGCACTTTTCAGAGAAGAGAAATACGGTGTCCCAATTGAGATATATGATCGAACAATCAGTCAAACCCCTGGTGAGGGGTGGATCTAGGGAGATTATGCTGAAGCGATGCGAGTTGCCTTGGAAATATGAGTTGCAGACATTATATCCAAAAGGTCTCAATGGAGAGTGTGATCTCTCTCCATTTCTTTGAATAGCTTTGTATATATTGTGGTAATCCTCCCTGCCTGTGTATGGTTTATTTCTTGGGTAATTGATTTTATTGTTCACATATTTTAGACTTCGATGTGATGATGTTTGGCTGTATGTAAGGCGGGATACACGAAAATTTGGTATACCTGAAGATACGTCAGAAGATTCTTAAGAGTCGAGGTGGATATAACATTAATTGACTCCTCGTGGTTCCCGAAGGACTTTATTTGCCAACAATACTTGGATTACTTGAATAGTGGATTTCATGTGGAATAGTGAATACAATTTATTTGATGATTGTTAAGGGCCATGGGAGATCAAGTTTATTGTCAGGGTATACTCATTAACTGTGAGGCAGTATGTTGGTTATCTCATATGATATATTGAATATGTTAGCAATTTATGCATTTGATTACTCTGGTTACTACTATGCATTATATTATTTTTTGTATATCTGCGAATTATGGTATATGGTGCATTTGGTGAACTATTTTAGTATAATGAACATGTGGATATAATGCCCGCTTAAATTTTTAGTGGGTGTGTCAGTACAAGACATGAGTTTGTATATAATGATAAGATTTTGTTTGTTTTGTATATAATGAAAAGATTATATGTTCGGTGTATCATGAATTGCGTATTGTGATAAGGTGAATGGGGTGGTCTGTGAGGGAGTTTATATTTTGACTGAATTGTTCAGAGAGGCTTATGATTTTTAACCCTAGGGGGAGTATGTGTTTCTATGTGTATATAACCGTAATGAATATTTAGTTATGAGCCCCTGGGGTGGAGCATTTGGAGAGCAGGGTGGGCCAGTGCTCCACTCTGCAGTTTAACGGTTTTCTTGGGAAACATAGATCCAGGCCAGGGTTTTTGGACTGTCTCCAACCCACTGCTCAGCTGCAGGTAATCAGCTGCAGCAGTGGGAATAAACCTCTCCCTGCTAGGCAGGTAAAGGGGGAATGTTTGTTTTCTCTCTTGGAGAGCTGGAAGCAGCAGGCTGACTAAACACTGGAGTGCTGAGAGCTGACAAAGACACTAGGTTGGTGAAACCAATATTATTTTGTTATAGTTTAACCCCTGAGAGATAGGGAACCTGAAGTTAGTTAGTGCTCAGACGAACTAGGTTTTTGTTTATAGGGATTTGTGTTATATTTATGTTTTCATTTACTGCTGTCTCTGTGGTGAAGCTCAACAATAAAGTACCTGGAACTAAGTTACTTTTAAAGACTGTGCATGTTTGTACCCTAGAGGACCGTACTATCTGCAACCAAGGATTACAGTATTTATAATGAATTATGTATGTACAAAGAGATATCTGATGTATATTTAGTAATATTGAATTTATGTGCCTATGGATGACAGCTGTTAAGATGCTTCATTTACAGCCTTTATGATCACATGTGATTATTAAATATATTTGCACTTTACATTGTACACTGCTCAAAAAAATAAAGGGAACACAAAAATAACATCCTAGATCTGAATGAATTAAATATTCTTCTGAAATACTTTGTTATTTAAATAGTTGAATGTGCTGACCACAAAATCACACAAAAATAAAAAAATGGAAATCAAATTTTTCAACCCATGGAGATCTGGATTTGGAGTCACACTCAAAAGTAAAGTGGAAAAACACACTACAGGCTGATCCAACTTTGATGTAATGTCCTTTAAAACAAGTCAAAATGAGGCTCAGTAGTGTGTGTGGCCTCCACGTGCCTGTATGACCTCCCTACAATGCCTGTGCATGCTCATGATGAGGTGGCGGATGGTCTCCTGAGGGATCTCCTCCCATACCTGGACTAGAGCATCTGCCAACTCCTGAACAGTCTGTGGTGCAACGTGACGTTGGTGGATGGAGCGAGACATGATGTCCCACATGTGCTCAATTGGATTCAGGTCTGGGGAACGGGCAGGCCAGTCCATAGCATCAATGCCTTCATCTTGCAGGAACTGCTGACACACTCTAGCCACATGAGGTCTAGCATTGTCTTGCATTAGGAGGAACCTAGGGCCAACCACACCAGCATATGGTCTCACAAGGGGTCTGAGGATCTCCTCTCGGTACCTAATGGCAGTCAGGCTACCCTTGGTGAGCACATGGAGGGCTGTGCGGCCCCACAAAGAAATGCCACCCCACACCATTACTAACCCACTGCCAAACCGGTCATGCTGGAGGATGTTGCAGGCAGCAGAACGTTCTCCACGGTGTCTCCAGACTTTGTCACATCTGTCACATGTGCTCAGTGTGAACCTGCTTTCATCCGGGAAGAGCATAGGGTGCCAGTGGCGAATTTGCCAATTTTGGTGTTCTCTGGCAAATGCCAAACGTCCAGCATGGTGTTGGGCTGTAAGCACAACCCCCACCTGTGGATGTCGAGCCTTCATACCACCCTCATGGAGTCTGTTTCTGACCGTTTGAGCAGACACATGCACATTTGTGGCCTGCTGATGGTCATTTTGCAGGGCTCTGGCAGTGCTCCTCCTGTTTCTCCTTGCACAAAGGCAGAGGTAGCGGTCCTGCTGCTGGGTTGTTGCACTCCTACGGCCTCCTCCACGTCTCCTGATGTACTGGCCTGTCTCCTGGTAGTGCCTCCATGCTCTGGACACTATGCTGATAGACACAGCAAACCTTCTTGCCACAGCTCGCATTGATGTGCCATCCTGGATGATCTGCACTACCTGAGCCACTTGTGTGGGTTGTAGATTCCGTCTCATGCTACCACTAGATTGAAAGCACGCCAGCATTCAAAAGTGACCAAAACATCAGCCAGGAAGCATAGGAACTGAGAAGTGATCTGTGGTTACCACCTGCAGAACCACTCCTTTATTGGGGGTGTCTTGCTAATTGCCTATAATTTTCACCTGTTGTCTATCCCATTTGCACAACAGCATGTGAAATTGATTGTCACTCAGTGTTGCTTCCTAAGTGGACAGTTTGATTTCACAGAAGTGTGATTGACTTGGAGTTACATTGTATTGTTTAAGTGTTCCCTTTATTTTTTTGAGCTTGTGTATATATATATATATATGAGAGAGAGAGAGAGTATTAAAGTACTCAGCATGCAAGAGTTCTCTTATATGCACGTATACATTTAGTGCATCTGTGATTATTATAAGAATGCATATACATTCTCTTTATTTCAATGCATTTTTATTTCTTTCTTAGTAATTGCTTATTTCTACCATGTGATTTTTACTGAAATGAACCATAAGTATGTTTTAGAATTTGCATTTAAATTTGAACCAAACTGTTAGCTATAAAAATGGAATATGAAACAAAATAATGTCCGCACAGTAAATTTCCATCCAAAAAATTATCACTGAGCAGTAAAATGACAAAAATAAAAACACATGTCAACGCTTTTTGTGCCTAGCTCCTATTTATGATGAATAACACAGTTTGTACATTACACTACACTATAATGATATTTATTATTTCCTACTTCCAACGCACAATGTGAAAATCTGCCTTTACATGTTAGACACTTGTAACTATTCATCACCCTGTAGATGAAAATACATTACAATTTATTTCATCCTGAATTTATAATGAACCACCCCCTCACATACACACTACACACACTGCATCCCCTGTACTAACACACAAACACACTGCACTAACACACAAACACACTGCACCCCCTGCACCCTTTGTACTAACACACAAACATACTGCTCCCCTGCACTAACACACAAACACACTGCACCCCCTGCATCCTTTGTACTAACACACAAACATACTGCTCCCCTGCACTAACACTACACACACTGCACCCCCTGCACTAACACACAAACACACTACACACACTGTACCCTGGCACTAACACACAAATATACTGCTCCCCTGCACTAACACACAAACACACTACACACACTGCACCCCCTGTACTAACACACTGCACCCCCTGCACTAACACACAAACACACTACACACACTGCACTAACACACACGCATACTGCTCCCCTGCACCTACACACAAACACACTGCACAGACACTATACCCCTCTATAAATACTACACACACTCTATATCCCTGAATGCACATTACAACCCCAGCACGCACACAAACATATTACACACACTCTATACCCCTTATATACACGCTATACCCCCTGGCACTCACATACACACTCTATACCCCCTAAACATAAAATACACTCCCTGCACTCACATACTTTATACCCCTATAAACACACACATTACACCCCCTGCATGCACACACACTAATTTATATCCACTATAAATACACATTCTACACCCCCTGTACACACTACACCACCTATGCATACATTGCCGCACCTATACACATCCTATATTCAAAAAGGGTTCAAAATCCTTGCCTGGAAATTATAGACCTGTGATCTTAACTTCTGTGGCTGGGAAAATATTTGAAAGGTTATTAAGGGATAATATTCAAGAATTCCTTGAGAAGAACATGGTTATCAGAAAAAATCAGCACGGTTTTATGAAGCACAGGTCATGTCAAACTAACTTGATTGCATTCTACGAAGAAGTAAGTAGAAGTATAGATCAGGGTGTTGCAGTGGATGTGATCTATTTGGACTTTGCCAAGGCATTTGATACAGTTCCACACAATAGATTAGTGTTCAAACTCAAGGAAATCAGTCTAGATGTAAATGCTTGTTCTTGGGTAGAACATTGGCTTAAAAACAGAGTACAAAGAGTTGTCATTAATGGTAAATGTTCAAGCTGGACAGAGGTGGCAAGTGGTGTCCCTCAGCGGTCTCCTTCTATTTAACATGTTTATAAATGATCTTGAAGACCGCATTGAAAGTCATGTTTCAGTGTTTGCAGATGACACAAAACTCTGTAAAATAATACAATATGAGCAAGATATTACTTTGCTGCAGAGGGATTTAGACTGGGGGACTGGGCACTCAAATGGCAGATGAAATTTAATGTTGAAAAATGCAAAGTTATGCACTTCGGCGTAAAGAATACACAAGCAACGTATACCCTTAATGGAAGCAAATTATGGATAACAACACACGAAAAGGACTTGGGAATTGTTATAGACAACAAACTATGCAACAATGTGCAATGTCAATCAGCAGTGGCCAACGCCAGTAAGGTATTGTCATTCATTCTCAGGACGAGAATATAATTTTGCCTCTTTATAAATCACTGGTAAGACCACATATTAAATATGCTGTGCAATTTTGGGCACCTGTTCTGAAGAAGGATATTATGGCACTAGAAAAAGTGCAGAGGCGGGCTACAAAATTAATAAAAGGAATGGAACATATCAGCTATGAAGAAAGGTTAATAAAAATTTAAACCTATTTAGTTTAGAAAAACGTCGCCTGAGAGGGGATATGATAACATTATACAAATATATTCGGGGCCAATACAAACCGTTGTGTGGAAATCTATTGACAAACCGGACTTTACATAGGACATGAGGTCATGCGTTTAGACTGGAAGAAAGAAGATTTCGTCTAAGGCAAAGGAAAGGTTTTTTTACTGTAAGAACAACAAGGATGTGGAATTCTCTGCCTGAAGAAGTGGTTTTATCAGAGTCCATACATATGTTCAAACAGCTACTAGATGCATACTTGCAAAAACAGAATATTCAAGGATATAATCTTTCAATGTAGGGTAATAACTGCTTGATCCAAGGATAAATCTGACTGCCATTCTGGGGTCAAGAAGGAATTTTTTTCCTAGCTTGTTGCAAAATTGGAAGTGCTTCAAACTGGGTTTTTTGCCTTCTTTTGGATCAACGACAAAAAACAAATGTGAGGAAGGCTGAACTTGATGGACGCAAGTCTCTTTTCAGCTATGTAACTGTGCACTACAGCTCCTATATGCATACACACACTAGAGCCCCTAGATACACACAGACACAAGGTACAGCCCTTACAGGCACATCCCTTAGGCCCACACACTCCACAGGCCCTATAAACACACACACACACCCCACACACACACACACGTACTTTACAACCCAGAAACACACACACACTACAGCCCATAGCCACACATAGTACGCCACAAACAGACCCCTTTACACACACAATACAACACAAATAGTAATTGGGGGAGGCGTGTCAATGATGGTGACATTACATATCCCCTTTCTGGCCCCACCCCTCCTAGTGGGCTGATCTGCCTTTAATTGCCTGGGCTAATTTTTGTCCCAGTCCAGCCCTGCCCCCAGATGCCGTGGCCCACCAGGAAATTTCCCGGTATCCCGATGGGACAGTCTGGCCCTGCTAGACTCTGCATGTTAGGATTATTCCTTGTGGCAATGCTCTTGAAGGAAGAAAAACTGCTCTAATCATTACATGGAGAAAGTAGTGCAAGATCAAAGCAATCGTCAAGTGAATTATTGATTGTTTCTTCATAATAGTTAAATATTTGTATACACTACTACCTTCATTGTCCTTTATAATTAACTTCCATTGTATTCACTTTTCCAGTGATAATGTGATAACCTTTATTACACCTGTTATACCTCACTGAGAATAGCAACGTAATGTTAAAAGGAAATACAACAATGACATTCGGCAATAACGTGGCTTAATCTTTTTTTCATGAGGTCCTTTGTTTTGTCTTAAGTTTTTACTAAAGATTTATTCAACGTTTGTACATAAGAACATTTTCCTAAAGATTAATTTCTCTTGGGCATTTAACGCAACAAAGACATCGCCCTCTTTATAATTGGTTAGAGACTGTAACCATTTGCAGATGGTATAGTTTGTTCCTTGTGATGTAATATATGAATTAGACTGCAAAAATGCTCTTATAAAAGTCCTTTTATTACCACAGTGTAGTTTATTTGTATTATAATAGATGGGAGATGAAACAGGTTTGTGTAATTTGACTTAAGAGTATGGCTAAAAATACTAAATCCTTTGATGTTAACAAAAAAAAAAGATCATTTTGCCACTACAAATCAAGCATTATTTATTAAATTATATTAATTTATGTGCTACATTTTTTTTTGTTTGGATATTGTCATTTGGTTTGTTTTCTCCTTATACCAAACCAAATCAAACCTAAACCTCCCCTGGATCTAAAGGGAGCATCCTAATTTTGATCTCCTATCCCTCTATACTGGATTTCTTCATCAATATCCTGAATCTGAGAACTCTAGGGAAATGACTTCAGTTACAATAGTTTGAACACATTAAACGATCTGTTCACGATATGCAATGTGCAGTGAGGGCATTAAGAGTGCATTACGTCCTTCAGAAGCGCTCCGCACATGTGCTGCTCTGAATGTGTCTGGCCAGACAGACTGTCAGCCAGTCTGCTCACAAACCCTTTCATTTACAGATAGGACTACCCATTTTGGGCATTGCCAGTGATGTAAATGGCATCACAAGCACAACTTCCATATGCCCTCCCACCACCTGCCCTGGTTTCATACATCCCAAAGTAAGGTTCAAGATGTGAAAGGTATTTTTAGATTTGTAACATAAAATTGAGACATCGCTAAACAAACGAATCCTTGTAAAATACATATATTACCATAGGAATATATTTGTATTTAGTCTTATGTAGATTCCCACATTATGGAGCTTGGCTAAACTGGGAATTGTAAAGAAACACTCACAGTATTTGCATATTTTAGACAAAAATAGCCTAGCTGGAAAAATAGATATTTTTTCCATTTCAATTTTTTAGGATTTCATTATGCAATATCCTTGTCAGTTCTACAGATGTTCCTATTTAATGAATACATTGCTATATTTTACTATACATATTTATAATACCTGTTTTTCAGAGTATCCTTCTTTGTTTTTCAATTACCATGTTCTTTTAAGGGGTGCACAAATATTGTGTCAACTGTTCAATTATACATAAATCAACATATATATAAGATATTGAAATAAATGTCTCACGCTTTTTATCCATATAGTACATTTTCGCAAATCAACATTTTTCCTTTTTTGCTTTTAGTCATTAGTGTTCCCTTAGCTTAATTTCTGTGTGTATCTTTAGGCAATTTGAATATATATAATGTGAATATCATAGCGGTAACAATTCTGTTAAACAGTGATTGGACTCTTTACTGCTAAGTAGGCACATGTGTATCTACTATCTGTGGAATCCTTGCAATTAAGCTTAATTGAGTTCAAATTTAGAAGTACCAGATGCCGACACATCTGTAATTATTTGACTACATCTGCTTATTTCATTCCCTGTCCAAGCAGTTGAGTAATTATGATTTACTTTCTTGCTTTCCACTTTTCGGTTAAGTAAATAAGTAACTGATTACCTTTATATCTCTTGTTAACATGTATTTTGTATTCTGTAATGTGTTGTCGTTAAACGGTTTTGTCCTATCCTATGTGAATTAGGAACATAATTGCTGGTTGGAAACCTATGCTAATTTAAATGCTTTAAAGCATATGGCTGTGGCACTTTCCATGTATTGAATAGACCAACTTGAATTTTGGAAAATCCTTGAACATCTGTTTAACAAACTGGTACCAGTTCTCTGTTATTTTAGCCTTATTGCAGAATCCTACGCACAACTCAGTGGCTTACCAGCAGAAAGCTTATTCAGTTCATTGCCATAATTGAAACATGGCTTACTACTTTAACTTGAAAGTGAAAACAGGCTTAGAGATAAAGTAAAGGTATTATCTTACATTTACTTTTCCATGTAATGCTACAGCACAAGGGCAAAGCGTTCTTGAATGAATTAATATACACATTGTCCTACTCTAATCATGTTTTCTTTCCAGGATTCCAAGATAAAGCTCAAAGAACAAGATAGCACATGTAATGATTTCAGTACTAGACATCACACAACTAGTAAATGAGATGTCTATTCGTCTTATGTACTTACTTAGTAAATAACAGGATTGCAATTTTCTCCTTTGAGCTTTCCATATAACTGAAAAAAAAATAGAGATTAGAGACATGTACATAGAAAGATAGGAGAAAGGCAAATGACAGATAAGTAGCTGATGTGGGGTTTGCTACCCACTAGGACATTACGTAGCTGGCTGATTTTTAGAAGAATATCTCTGACCATTTTCATATCTTCTGTACTATCACTGTATACATCATAATGTAATCACCACCAACTGTCTCTCTTTGTGGCTTCTTAGATTGTTGTTTTGTACATTCTCAGTTTCCTCAAGCTCGTTCGTTTCTTTAGCAATAATTTTCATGGAAAAACTTGTATGATTGCAATTCTTTCTTCCTCCATTGTATTTTCACATTCTTTCTTCCCCTAAATTAAAGTAAAATTATTTCACAGAATGAAGACATAATTTATCATGTTAGACACAATTTATTTATTACTATTACAGATTAAAGCACGCTGATTTGTCTTCATTTAGGGTAAGCATCAAAGTGATATGTTTGTGTTTGACACATGAATAATTAATCTCAAATTGGCAAGGTTGTTCAGGTGAACTATAAAAAGAGTGCTAACCTAAAGAGGCATGCCTATCATGCCAAAATAGCACTGATATATACATGGATATTTGATGTTATAATTTATGTTAGCACTTTCAGTGTGGCATAGTCTCCATCGCTACCAGACGTGATGACGTAATGTCTGGTGACGTTTGTAACTTGCAGTGATGGCCATCAGCTGCTGAAGGGGGATATTTAAACCTCAATGGGAGGTAAATGTTGTCCCTTGAGGCCCAATCTTAGGGTTTAATGTTACACATATCCAGCCTTTGGAGGCTTTATGTAAGTGTTATGTAGAGATGTGGTTAATGCTTTTAACCCCTTAAGGACCAAACTTCTGGAATAAAAGGGAATCATGACATGTCACACATGTCATGTGTCCTTAAGGGGTTAATAGTCTCTATCACTATATGTGGTTTAGTGTTTATTTGTTTTCTGTGTGGGTACTTATTGTTTGCATAATAAAGTATATGATTACTGTTTTCATATTGGTGTGCATCCTTTTATGTTTGACAGATGGCAATCTTTATTTCACCCTCAATAAAAACCAAAACAGAACAAAACTGGGCAATGCCAAACAATTAAAAAAAATGATCTTCAAAAATGAAGGAAAATTCCAAATTAACAAGGACCAGATGTGTAGGGGGAAATCTATGACAAACCACAAATCATTATGTCCATTGTTATCAACATTTTGAAAAAAAAATTACAAGGGCATTTTGGGGGAGATTTAGCGAAATGTCACTTTTGCATTTAATTCTCAGCAGATTATTTTTCTCACCAGTAAATCTGACAGGTTTTTTTTTAATCAGTTTTTTTCTTTTGTAACCTAACCATAATTTTGAATATACATTTTTTTTGTTGGCATATTGGAGAGTTTTTTTTTTTTTGACATAGGTGTATGTGAATGCAGAGTTGTAGTTGTGTGTAGTGTTGGTATTTGAAAGCAGGGGTACGTTTGTGTGTAGTGTTGGCATTTGAATACACTTGTGTCTCTGTGTGCAGAGTCTGTGTGCTTCAATGTAGACTTGTTTTTACATGGTTACCATAGCAACCACAGCACATGCACTGTGGATGCTACGTGTGGAGAGCAGAAGGACCGACTGTTGGAAATCTTTTCTGCTCTCCCTTGTCAATCAATTCTTCAGCATGGAGTCTATCCTGAAGAATTGACAGACAGGTCAGAGAAAGACTTATTTTTACATATTTTTTTGTTCCAATCTATAGAGTTGTTAGCAAATCTACCTGCATAATGTACCAATTACATCAAGTACTGACCCATACCCACACTCACTGATACATACACTGACCTTACATATACAGACTGACCCATATAGACACATACAAATAATGACCCATACACACACTCACTGATACATACACTGACCCTTACATATACAGACTGGTCCATATGTTTGCACAAAAATACTGACCCATACCCTCACTCACTGACACAAACACTGACTCATACATATGCAGACTGACCCATATAGACACATACAAATAATGACCCATACACACACTCACTGATACATACACTGACCCTTACATATACAGACTGGCCCATATGGATACACAAAAATACTGACCCATACCCACACTCACTGACACAAACACTGACCCATACATATACAGACTGACCTACATGGACATACACAAATATTGACCCATACACACACTCATTGATACATACACTGATGCATACATATACAGACTGACCCATAGGTACACATACAAACACTGACCCCCCGCCCCAGACACACAGTTACTGACTCACACACTCACTGAACTATACTGAGAGCACACTTACCAGCAGCTGCCTGGATGTCTCACTAGCCGGTGTTGTGACTGAGCTACCTTGAAGTTTTTCCCACTTAAAGATAGACACAAGGGTATACACATCAAGAAGAGTGTGTGAACAAGAAATATGCAAACAAGTAACTTAATATTTGGAACCTGTATGGGTCACTCAATCCATTATTACTTGGGTTCTCACTCAATCCTTTATTAGTTTTTGTAAAAAAAATGTTAAAAGAACAAATTCAGCATATTCACCATAACCAGTACAGTCAACTGGACCTAGCACCATTCCAAGGGAAGTAGTCAAAGTTCGATAACTTCAATCCACAGCTGTGAGTGCATACTGTAAAACATCCAGTAACACTATAAAATCATATAGTTACAAATGAGATCTTCCATACACTTATAGGATACAGCAGCCCATTAATATGTCTAAAATAATATTTAATTGATATAGTGCAATATGTACATACATAAGAGTAGGACATCACTCAAAATGTAAACACTCGTGATTTAGAGACAAAATTAGTCTCTATATGAAACTCATGGGCACTTTCTTCACAGGGTATAGTAAAGATGTAACTCCAACTCTTTTTTTAAGAAACCTACCTTCGGTGGAACTTTAACCCCTGGTTCCCATCTTCTACTGCTGCACACTGCTTGCTGTTCCACTTAGGAACCTATTTTCCTGAGGTGATTTCAGAAGGTTGTCTGTTTTATTTCTGTCTGATTTTGTAGGACATCTGTGGATAGATGCTACCTTCCTGACTTGATTGCTTCCAGCAAGCAAGAGCCAATCAGAATCTCAACCTCACTGGTCAATGATGGCTATCTGGCTGCTTTGGGCCTTGTCATGGTTCCAGTATCCTAACTGATATTTTGCTTGGATTCTGTTTTTTTTTTTTGTTATTTTGAACTGGACTACCTGACAATGTTCTACTCTCCTGCCCTTGTATACCTGACCTGGCCTGTTTCTCTCCTACCTGATTTTATTAATCAGTTACTGGCCTGTCTTACTTTCCATTCCGTGTACTAGTCCCTGGCTTGTTTCTGACATTGTTTTTCTTCTGCTCCTGACACTTGCCTGTGTCTTGTATCATGTGTTAGTTTTTTAAAAATCTCCTGGCCTGTAGTCTTATTTCTAGTTTAGTTCTGTTACTTCCTAGTTCCTGCGTACGTTAAGCCCAGCCATTCTAAAGTCCAGTAATATGCTTCTTCTGATCCCTTAGTCTTTGCCTTTGTTATATTGTTAAGATTCTCTTCAGCATTATCCCTGACACTTGATGATGGCAAAGAGGTGCAATGTATTGCACACACAAATAAAAGAATAAAACAAACATGGCCAAATATAACGAAGTACAAGAAATAATCAAGTGGGATAAACCTGCTGGTCTTTCAACTTAATCATCTTACTTAGGTGTATATTATTCAGCAATGTGACCTGTTAAAAGAACAGTTTTCTGAAATGGGTTATAATAAGGAAAGTGTGGAGGAACAATTTCAGAGTGGAGCTTCATGAGCTTTATATATATATATATATATATATATATATATATATATAGCCAAATATTAATCATGTGAGTGGTTCAATTTAAAGTGCTTCCTACCCATATCTATGTACACATTGCACAATGATGTCTGTTTTTTTGTAGAGATATCAATGGATTGCTTTATAGTATTAGTGTATGGAAGATCTCAATTGTAACTCACACCTTTGGTTTGGAGTATTATTTAAATTTTGTGTGGTGTTTTATAGCTGCACCATAGATTTTATTTATAGCGCCATTTCACTGCTTTTTATTTATATTTGTTAAAGTTTGACAACTTACTAAGGTTCAGCCAGGTGCCTGTCTCTGTCACTCCCTTCCCGCTGGAAGCTCTTTCAAGGAGCTTCTTGTTAACTCCAATAAAATAAACCTGAAACTAGCTGAGTGCCCCAGCTAATGTGCACGGTCCTGCATGGCTCCACTTAGCTTAGTAGCCGGAGCTTTCTGAAGCAGATGCCCGGCAGGACCCAGATAAGTTGTCAAACCATTCTGGTTTTTTTAGGGAACCAGAGAACTCTTGGTACTTAATTGCTAAAATGAGCAGCAGTGGCTATGGTGTTTGGAGTGTTCCTTTAATGTAAAAATACACTTGATACATAAAGTATATGAAACAGTGAAAACCAAAGGACTGCAGTCTGAATTCCGGGACTGGAGGCATGCTTTGGAGGGTTGGTCAGTTATATCATGCCCTGAAATGTGCACAGGAGAAGTAAAACCTGAAGCTAGGAGATTCATCGAGAGTAAAGGAAATGTTTGAAGTCAAAGAATGTGTGACTTTAGCAAAGTTTATATGAGAACTAGAATGGAAGTCTTACATACCCATGCTTATAATATTAAACTGTATTTACCGTGAACATTACATTTTACATGTACCACACAGTGCTTTGTTGATGTAGTCATGTCCAGCACTAGGATCCATAAACAACTGGGGCTTGAGCCCAAAGCAAACTTGATAACTCCATACTAACATACTAGTTGGTGTTAGGAGATTTGCCAAGAAAATAATGATATTTTTACATGACTAGTGACTTTTCAAAAGTAAACAAAGAGCTGTGCAAAATTTTTAGGTCATCTAGATACCTTTCAGTATATTTAACACTCTCTATACTGGATTTTTTCTGTTATTCATTCCCTCTCTGTCGCTATTTAATCCTTTGTATACTCCACAGGGTTAATAATAAGATGCATCTCAGGCTTTAGCGACTCAATCATTGTATGTTCCCTAATCGTAATGGACCTCACTGCTGACCGGGTCTCCGTGTGGACCCGCCGAGCAGCCTTTCTGTCCCTTCAGAACTACTATTGAATAAGTCTTGATTCTAACCGGCTCCTATTACCGGTAATGACAGCAGTAGTGATTCTTTCCTCTGCAATACCATTACAATTTGAACTTACGTTTTCGGCTTTTTAATATGCCGACGCTCATTTTCACCTCATCTTTATTTTAGCATTTTTGCAACGCAACGGAGGTTGCATTATGCTTCTCCCCCTTTCTCCCCCCCCCCCCATTTGCAATATTATACTGTCCACTAAGGACAGTGGGGATAATGATAATGATTGTATATGGCATATATATCACCACTGAAACAACTCTTTAATTCCAACTGGGTGCAAATCTTTACCAATGCCAGCACGAATTAATCTATCTCCCGGCCCCTCTCTGGTAACTCAGTTTTGACAGCATTAGCTCTATCCACTTCTTCCCTAGGATCACACACGAGTGAACTTTTATTCCACATTCATTAACATTATAATATTCTGTACATGCTGATCGGCTATGGTTTATGCCGACCTACATGTCTAATGTGGGTATCTTCACACTAAAGGGTTAACTATGGCTGTTTCTCTATTGGCCATACTCACCTTCGAATGAACATGATAGGCTCATCGAAACCAGCGGTCTTTTCTGAACCCTCCAATCAGCTTTATTCTTCACCTGTAAATAAGCTGACACTCACCACACATCGGCTCCCCTCTGATGAGGTGTGGCGAAACGCGCGCGTCAGGGGACTCGGAGGATTCACTGCTATAGCACAGAGTGCGGCATTGTGATCATTTGCACCGCACTTTCCACATGAATCCCGAGCGTTTTTTCTGTTTCTACCTCAGCAGTTATCTTTTTTCCTCTCCTTCCCAAGGGGTTTATCTAACGAAATATGGCTTTCACCGTTTATGGTATCAGATACCTATCGGATACTAGCAGCCATACCTACCCTGGGGTATCTGAGGGTTCTAGGAACAGATTTTCACGTTTATTTATTCTAACTCATTTATCTGTGGGGCACCAGTGATATTTGTATCACCGTTTTGTTAACTAGTTAATTACCCAATAGCTGGTTACACTGTGCCCTAAGGAGTACACATCAAAACTCATGTATCTGTGGGGCACTAGTGATATCTGTATCACCGTTTTGTTAACTAGTTAATTACTCAATAGCTGGTCACACTGTGCCCTAAGGAGTACACACCAACAGCTATTTATACTGTGTCTACAATTGCAACTGTGTTTTGTTGCAATAGACATCACAGAGGCAGCCTGAAAACTTCAGAACAGGCCCTCTGTATACTATGTTCTTATGAATTTGGTTGTATATATTTACATTTATCTTTATTTTTTTTATTTTATTTTTATTTATTTTTTTCATGTCACTAAGATGTTGACATGTTCTCAATAGCAGCTGATTTTTTACCTACTGCTTTTTCGCTATGTGTTTCTGTGTAGATTTGGAGATACATTGCACGCTCAGCCAACTGAATCTCTGGACCATCTGGCAGTAACACATATTTCGTACTACCCACCACTGGGTCACAGAGCACTCCTTTCTACTTTCTTTTTCGATTACATTTACTCTCTTTTTATCTTTGCATTATTAAAAGTTAACTTTTATATGTATCCGGGGCACTCAGCCTGTCCTCCCCTTTTTTGTTACTACTCTGGTAGTTTATTGTGGGTTACCCCCACTATTTGAGTGCTTCCCTAAGCTTCCGTTTTCCTTTCTTCTCCATACTAACATACTAGTTGGTGTTAGGAGATTTGCCAAGAAAATAATGATATTTTTACATGACTAGTGACTTTTCAAAAGTAAACAAAGAGCTGTGTGTTCCAGGCGCTTAGGTAGTGATTATGGTGAATTTCAGAACGCTACAACACTCTGGTGGGAGTCCCTCTCATGCACCACAAAATTGTATAGTAGAAGAGAAAGGGAGAAACGCCAGCGGTAATTCATCTTAAGAGTGGAGCATTCAATAAATTTGTTAGACACCTACCCTTAAATGGGTGACCTGATGTTGTCTTAACAGAATTGCATAAAGTACGTCCAGTTCAGGTACGTATGTGCATAGAAAATACAGAAAAGACAAACAATAGTGTAACACTGTATAACTTAGTTTTGAAAAAGGGAAAAGCACTAGGAGGATATTTCACTCACATGGATGAGAGCCCTATATAGGATAAGCTCAGATCACATTTGCGTATGTGCCGTCTGGTGGCACTGTCCCTTTGAGTGGATATGGAGTTTCTTCCTCAATATAAGGAGACAAAAAGGTGACACAATCGGGGACAATCTAGTGTAGTATATTTAAAAGGATATCTTTCACAAGTATATACCTTTAAGAGACTTGCTCACCTTGTCTAGAGCCCTAATGCCTGGCTCTGGGTTGAAACAACCTAGGTGTCTGTAAAGGGGACACCACCCTTTGTGGAACAGAAGCAGTGGTTCAGGAACGGACTTGGATAAAATTCCAGATTTATTGAAGTACGTAAAAAAAAAATTGACTTATTGATTATAGCTCGCCATTCAGTTCTACGTTCGCCTAGTTTTCCAGAGTAAATGAAGCGCTCAAGCTGAATTTCCCCAAAGCAGTAATCAGGTACCCAAACATCAACCGAAACATGATGAAGGGTGTAACAGGAATGAATTTTATTGTGCCACACTGGCTTTTATGCAAGTTTCAAGCCGGGGAATAACCCCCTGGACCTTGTGGAAAACAGGGACACAACTTAGTACAACCAATAGTAACACAGAGGAAAACAGTGACAATCCAAGTACAAACAGTTATTCCCCTCCTCTCTGCCTGGAGATAATTGGGTCAGATAAAGTAATAACTTAATTATCTTTGGGCAGAGGGGACACAATTTTAACAATTTCTGGAAAACACCCCAAAACATACAGAACCCCCACAAATGTCACATCCCCTGATAGCCCCAATCTGGGTGACTAACATATCCAAAAATCACCCAGATCAGTTCAGGGATTTTCAAATTTCATGGAAGTCCCATTTGACTGACCGCACACAAGGCTCCTGCCCAGAACAGTTACATAAGTTTAGGCTGTTCGGTAATAAAAGAAAAAAGGAAAATAGGAAATGTAAAATTAAAAAGAGAGCAAAGGGGAAGAAAGAGAGGAAGCAGGTCATGTTGTGCAAGCTGTGAAGTCTAAAAGCAAAAAACAAACATACCTTTCAGGTGGAGATAAAGGATGAGCGGGAGAGAAAGTCAGTCCTACGTTGGTGCACGTTATGAATTTTGCAGCCTGTAGATGGACAAAAAGTCAGAATTTAACTGGCAGGGACTATCTTTACTGTATGGTTGTTTGGCTATATATATATATATATATATATATATATATATATATATATATATATATATATATATATATATATATATATATATATATATATATATATATATGTTTATAATATATATTGTATAGAAAGCAGTTTATTGAGACAGGGCAACATTAAAGTTTCAGGGACACCACCATCCCTACGATGCACATTCATAGTCATAAACATAGTATTGGTGAACTGAAATAGAAATGTATGTTAAATGCTTTTTTTGCCTTGCCACTAAAACAGGTGTATTTTGTTATTTTATAAATATATTATATTGTTAGCCACTGGTGTAAATAGATTTTACTGACTAAATGAATTGGTAATATTCAAGGAAAAGTCTGACTTGTACTAATCTCAGTATTTAGTGGAGTTTTCATACATACTTGTTTGTTAATTGTCTCCAACTAACAATACATTCCAACCACTTTTTTTCTAACCTGCAGGGAAAAATGAAAGTTAATAATGTTATATGTTTTATGATATATGGTATATTAATGTATATTGGTAAGTATGTATAGTATCCAAGTATCCAGATAGTAATATAGTATCCAAGCGCACAAATTACTTATAATGTGATAAGTAGTGTAATATCAAAGAGCACAGACTTCTGAAACCAATATAAGCAGTGCAACAGACATTATGCTATCATGACTCATCTAGTTCTTGCTTGCGCCAAGTAACCAAGCAGTATTGTCACCAGGAGATGGCAGACTTGCAATTAATACTTGTGTATCGTAAGTGATGTGAATTATGTTTTTTTTTTTTTTCAGATAAGTACCAGTTATATACTTACCTGTCTGTCTGTCTGTCTATCTACCGACTTTCACCTAAAATGTTGGTGTTTGTTTCTTTAATGTATTGCTTTGACTGTAAGAGATATATAACATTCATAAACACTAATGCTTAAAAAGTTTAATGCCATGTAACAGTATTTCAAAATACTTATTTCACCTATTAAATTTGTGCAGTCAGTGTACAATAAATCTATTCATACACCATGTGTAATATATATTTTTTATGTAATCTGATACTTTGTTACTGAATCTGTCAATTAACAATGTTATTTTGTAGATATCACATATCTGAGTTTTAACAAATATATTGCATCCAAGTACACATTTTGTAGTTTATATATGCTGTTTTAAAGCTAGTACAGTGAAGGCCATCAGAAGCAAAGCACTCTCGGGAACCAGGAATGGAAACCATGACAGGGCAATGAACTAGAGAACTTCAGGGATTTAAATATCCCTCCTTTGACTGTGATTGGTCAGAGTGTGACCTCTGACCCCAGAACGTGCGTGTGCATCGACGTCCGTCACATGCACGTTTGTGTGACCCTGGGGGGCGGGGCTATCTATGGCCACAACCGCATGGTCGGCGCCATCTTTAATTCGGGCAGGAGAACCCAGCGGAGAGGCTCCTGACTCGCCGCTGAGCAGGTAAGCTTAGTTAGTCGGCGTGTTCGCACCAGTTGGGTGCGACCGCAGCTTGCGGCGTGCCGGGGGCCATAACAGAGAAATTAAGTTTGATGGTAAATATTACAATATGTTTTCCAGGTAACCTTTTAGGTGAGAGGGTATGTAGGGCTACTATATTTAAATTGATGTGGCTAGGGCCATGTGAACCCCTGACAACTGTGGAGGAGAACAATTGCAAAAAATTGAGGGATAGTGGACACAGGTGTGTCCACCCACTATGTAAATTTTTTTATACATCACCTACCATCCATGGTTGGGGGTTGGGGGCTAAAGGAAGGGGATAAACAGTGATTCTACCAGATCCCCATGGGTGGGACTAGGTCCCTTCTGTTATTTTACAGACCCCCCTTTCCATGGATAGGTCCTTTCTAGTAAGTGAGCAGCAATGGCTGCCCATTCGCTAGTTTTTAATGCTTAGTAGATATGTGGCATGTGAGGGCATAAGGGTTAGTGTGGCGGAACCAACCTTGCCACTGTCCACTGGAGAGGCCTGGTTGCTCGCCTGCTCCCTTTAGACTATGGTCCTGCATTTTAAACTTTTATTTTACCGGCAGAAAGGTTTATTAGTGCCTTTCTGTGGACTGTTAAAGCCATGCTACCCCAGATAGCTATGCCATGGAGCCCAGCTGTATACTGAAAGACTGTATGAAAGACTTTGGCTCCATGGCGATTGAACTGTATTTATGTGATCTGAGCCCCATTCGGTAGTAATGTGCACTCAGATCTAAGCTATCTGGGGATATGTAGAATGTCTATGTTTTATGGAATACATGTAACTGTATGTAATTGTATGTCCTTTATTGTATTGTTACTGCCATGTGGTTAATGGAGTCTTGCCTCTGTCCTGGGAGACAATTGGATTACTTCACAATTATCTCCTGGACAGAGAGGAGGGATTGTGATGTAAATGTGGGTGTGTTTTATGGTTCTCCTGTAAACGATTGGTTGTACTGTGTCCCACCCTGTGGGATGTCCCCTTGCATGGGGACTTGCATAAAAGCCAGTATGTGGCCATTACAAGTGAGTTCCTGCTTAACCCTCAAAGTGAAGTGTCGTCTCATTATTGGGGGAGGATTTATTGTATGCTGTTCCAGTTTGACTGCTAGAAGTGTAAACCTATTCGCATGGTTTTTCCTATTTGGCTGTTTCCAGTATTCGTGTGTTTGCAGTTCGGGAGAGTGGTGACTGCAGTAGCTGTCTGTGCATCTGAAAGGGGAAGATCGCCTAAACGGTTTTTAACCTCTTGTGGGCAAAACGGTCCGTTACAGTTAGCATTTTAAAATATGGGCCACAAATTTTAACAGTCTAGGTCCAGATTTTACCCATCTGGTAGAGTTTGATCTGGTTGAAATCCAGACCACATTCAGGCTCATTCTGAGTCTTCTCTGTAAAATCCAGACATTGTTAAATAGCGATAAATAGGATACAGCATTCCGAATGGACCCCTACATCACTGGGTGCTTTTGCCCTGTTTGGTCTGGGGCCATTCATAGCTCAATGAATTAACATTTGCAAATGTGGAACAATGATGGAGCCTGGTTGCAATTGTCACAGCTGAAATTATTCTAGATTGATTCTATAGAGTCAGGATAACAAATTAAATAAGGAATGAGTGCCTTAGCTACTATGATTTATAAATACATTTATATTATAAATATGTCTGTTTATTTTGTTAACTTATCGTATGAAATGTTTTCAAAGTACAATTTATCATATGTTTGTTACACATGGAACATTATTATGATGAAAAATAGCTTATTTCAACTCTGATCTCCTAATTCACATATGAATAGAAATTAAATATTACAGTCTAGATAGAATGTGCCCAATCATGTTTTTGTAAGTACTTTCTCATCAGAAACAGTTTAAATGTAATTAAAAACTCATATATACTGAAATAAAACAGAATTATATTTAAAATGTCACAAATATAAATATGCAAATCAATCTGCCAGAGAGAAATTAACAGATTGCTTCACAGTTTCAACGAAGAAATGGGATAATGTTTAAAAAATTATTATTTGATAGTAAATGTTTCAAAATCAATATCAACCTAATATAAAAGTGAGTTTTACTTTGATTTAGCAGGAATAAATATAAAATATGCAAGTAGTGATATTTTAGGATTGAACATACAAGTACAATAAATGTTTTTATTGCAAGATTAGTATTTGTAAAGATGTATCTTAAATTCTTCTTGTTTTTTTTTTTTTTTACATTAGACATAATCCCTAATCAGTCATCATTGTATTGCAGACAATACATGAACCAACTTGCTCATTTAGCACTGTAAAAGATTAAAATTAAATAAATGGAAATTTACATCTGTTCCTTCTACAAAACAAATAAGAGTCTGTTTAGGCGCTCTCCTAGGAACCCCTGATCTCATTTGCTCTGTAATAAAATGGATAATTAACATTCATGTTCGAAGTTGAAATGTTTATGTTTTATGTTTTTTATATCAGCATAATTCTCAGTTAGGGCAATGCTGTCCCTTTTCTGCTACTGTGTTTAATAATATTCATGTTGTGTTTCAAATTCTTATTTAGCATTTAGTGTACCTTTTTCTTCATGTTTTTATATCTTGGTTATTCTGTTCTGTTAATTTACAATTGTCACCAATGGAGATATTGAAAAGTAAATATATGAAAGATTAAAAAGCTTTATTGTTCTTGCGTTGTGTAATGCTCTTTGATAATTTCTGTTGCCAATTAGAATATATTTCCGGTATTTTATTATAGTGCCAATTTTTTTTCATCTTGTTCGCATATTTTGATGATTTAAAATTATATTATATAAATACAGCATATTCTGCAGAATATTATAACTATAGAAAGGGGGTATGAAGAAAGTCCAGCTGAAATGAACTTATAAACAGAGAAGATTTGAGGCAGGCATATATATAGATTTGCCCACGAAGAATTACTGATGAGGTGGTCAGAACAGGATTCTAATATGAGTTTCCCAGTTTCCAGTTCCATTGATGTTACCACTGCTCTAACCGGCTGATGACTTAACCATGATTCCATCTCAAGCTGTTTAATTAGATGTTCTAAGAGCTGGAAGCGAACAATCAAGGATAATCTCTGTTTTTTGATAAAATGGTATTATGTAAGCAATGTTTTAAAACCAAACCTAATAAATTCACTAACAAACTTTTTGCTTCAAAAATACATTTTGTCATTAATGCACACATTTTGCAGTTGTTTTGAAGCTAGTACTGTGAAGGCCATCAGAAGCAAAACACTTTTAGTTAATGAAGGCAAATCTCAGATAACTGATGCTTCTGGCGAGCTAAATTCCAGTGGTCAGTTTTAAAAAATAGTATGACACCACATTATGATCCAGCTGTATAAGTAGAACTAACTGACAGATGAAGATGTAGAAAAAAAATCTAGGAATGTAATGTTATTCTATGACAGAGGGTTTAATTCTCCAGTTCTTTGCAATTTACTAAATCTCTTTCATTAAATTATAACTATCTTTTACTATCAAATATACGTTGCATGACAAATAAACACAAAAAAATTATTACAAGTCAGCCTTATCACATCCATCATTCACTTTTGTTATAGTCAATAATAGTTTTGTTTTTCACTTAAAGAATCCTGTGATACAGTTGTAATCAAACTTATTCAACCCCCAATTAAGTCAGGTTTTATTAAAATTTACAGACTTTCAGCTCAACACAACAGATGCTTCAATTGGTTTCCCCAAAATTCAACTGAAAATGCAAGTTATAATGCATTGAACATAAATTCTTCAGTCTCAAAATTATTTAACCCCTGAATAGAATTCCTCACAACAGCACAAATATGCAAAACAGGTGTTGTCTCAAGCACAGTTGATGCAACTCATCAAGGGCTTTAATAGTTGCACCAGGTGTGCTTGAGCTGGAACACTTAATATACTTGAACTGGCTAGGGGTTTGTTCAGTGTCATGTTTAGCTGTATGCTAGAAATATGGCAAAAGAATGGTCTACAAAGTGAAGAGATTGTCGCCCTTCACAAACAAGGAACAGGATACAAAAAGATAGGGAAGGCACTGAATGTTCCTAGAGACAACTTTGGAAGCATAGTTTGCCAGTTTAAAGTTGAAGGAACTGTGGTTACACTGCCTGGGCAGGGTAAAAACAAGGAAGCTATCAATGGCTGTAAAACAAAAATATGAAAGTGTAGGTACACTGGAAACAGAGATGGGTCTATTAGTTAATGAAGACCAGGAAAAAGCAGAAATTTTTAAATAACTCTTTTTCTTCCGTATATATTAATGAGGATCATGTGACAAGGCATATGCAAATGATTGCTGCAAAAAAACTTGCCGATATCTTGTGATTGAATTACTCAGGAGGTGCTACAGCAGATAAAGAAAATTAATGTAAATAAAGCTCCAAGGCCTGACAGTATTCACCAACGAGTACTTAAGATGCTAAGTGTGGAAATAAGTGATCCTCTGTATTTAATCTTTCAAAATTCTTTTCTTTCAGGAATTGTACCAGAGGATTGGAGGAAGGCAGATATTGTTCCTATATTTAAAAAGGGTTCAAAATCATTGCCTGGAAATTATAGACTTGTGAGCTTAACTTCTGTGGCTAGGAAAGTATTTGAAGGGCTATTAAGGGATGATATTTAGGAATAAGAAGAACTTTATTAGCAATAATCAGCATGGCTTTATGAAACATAGATTGTCAAACTAACCTAATTGCATTCTACAAAAAAGTAAGTTGAAGTATAGATCAGGGTGTTGCAGTGGATGTGATCTACTTGGATTTTGCCAAGGCATTTGATACGGTATAAGTTAGTCTTCAAACTAAAAGAAATTGGTCTAGATGAATATTCTTGTTCTTGGGTAGAACATTGGCTTAAGGATAGAGTACAATAAGTTGTCATTAATGGTAAATTTTCAAACTGGACAAAAGTGGTAAGTGGTAGACATGTGCAATTTGTTTCAATCCGAATGTACATTTGTACGAATTTCATGCCATTTGGACATTCGGATGCTTATTGTGGCGAAAGTAACCTCGCCACTGGGCCTGCTTGCCAGCCTCTTGCCCAAGGATTATGGGCCCTGCAAAAAGACATGTTAAAAAGTGACTTCCATGGAAAAACCAAACCACTGAACCGATCTGCATGATTTTTGGACATGTTGGTCACCCAGATCAGGGCTATCCGAGGATGTGACTCTTGTGAGGTACTTTTGGGGTGTTTGTAAATTGTGTGTTTTTCTTTACCTTGATATAATTAATTATCTCTTGAGACACAGAGGAGCAGTATGTTGAATGGATTGCTTGTCTGTGCCTCTTCCCCTCCCCCTTTTTCCTGTCCTATTGTTTCCCCAACAGGGCGTTGTCCCAGGGACACTGCCAGACCAGTTTAAACTGGCTGCGTTGTCCCTCCTCAATCTCCCATCAGCCCTTGCTATTGTCTGACCCCACCCTTCCTTGTACTATAGTGTTCTATGTAACCTATTGTATGTAAATGACGCTGTTGGGGGTTTAAATGTATGTATAAATTGTAAGTGCTGGCTTGCATTAAACAGACCGGCTTATACCTTCATGAAGTCTTGGCTCATGTTTGGGGGATTAGAAAGCTACACTCTGGGGATTGCTATAATCACTATACTCCCAAGGGTATAATCACTAGCTCTTGTAGGAGCCTGTTCCTGCTATGCTCTCCAGAGTAGGAAAGGTCTGCCCACTGGGAGCTGAATCCTGGTCTTGGGTCCAGGGTGGGTGAAGGACGGCGAGACCCCGGCGCAGCTGCATCGTTGGAAGTGGGGTCTGTAGTACTTATGGTGTTTGGTGGAGTGTTTGGAGCCCTCAGAAAGCACTAGGAGCATCGATTGGTGGAGGTACTTGGTTGGAGTGCCGGCGGTCCGTCACATTTACGATTGTCCGAAGTTCCGAAGTGACAAAGTTCGGTAGTTCGGAAGTGCCGAAGCTCCGAAGTGATTCAGATTTCTGACAAGTGGCAAAACAAGAGAGAGGGAGGAAATTGCCACTAAGTCCTCCTGAAGATCTTTTGCAGTCACTCAAAGGTTTTTCACAAGCAGTCAGGCAGGCATCTGATGCTCTGCCTGTACTGAGGGCCTTGAGGGGTCAAGGCACTCAGTTAAAATAAAAAAAAAATAAAAAAAATAATACTAAATGTAAATTTGTAAAAATAATTAACCCCTACCCTCCCTCCCTCCCTCTCATTCCCCATGTACTTACCGATCGCCACCATTCCCCCACCGGCGATTGGTTTTCTTCTGAGCCCAGACAGTCCCTCCTCTGCAATTTAGGACCCCTAAAAATTGTCTCAGGGGATCATGTGACCACTCTAAAAGAGCGGTCACATGGCCACAAGAGGTGTCCACAGTGCTGCCAGCAGGGGGACTGCTTGAAATTCCCCCTGCTGGTGGAAAAAGTTAAAAAAAGTTAAATTAAAAAAGAAACATTTAAAATAAAGTTACAAAATTAACAAATATATAAATATCTTATATATAACGTTATACTAAGTGTATTTTTTATTAATATATTTAATTATATATATGCATACATATATTAATAAAAAATACACTTAGAGTAAAATTACACACGGATATATATAATGTATATAATAACTATATATATATATTGTATATATATTATTATTATTATAAAAATTTTATAATAATTATTTAAAAATAAATTAAAAACTGTAAAACAAAAATTACGAAATTATACGTGTATACATATATATTATTTTAATCTAACTGTATTTTGATATATATATATATATATATATATTGCGGTGATGTGGTCATGGTGATCACATGGCCCTGGAGGTCCGCAGTGGCCGGAGCTGCTGCAGGGGGACTGCTGGGATCTCCGGCAGTCCCCCCTGACTGTGATTGCCATGTATTTTGATATAAATATATATATATATATATAAATAGGTTATGGTGGGGAAAAATTGTGATTGAAAACCCCTTCCACCTGAAGTATGTGGATAGTTAATACAATGCTAAACAAAAATCTGCACACCAGTCAAGCCATAAGACTTGCTTTTCCCACAGAAATCCCAAATCAGCAGTGATGTTACAACCGCAAAGGATTCTGGGTGGGCATATGCAAATTAGTTTAACAAAGAATCACATTTTTGCCTCATTCCATTTTAAACATGGATTCCTTTTAATTTGTGTTTGCAGTATACAACTGCTTGGAACACAATTTAGGATAAGATGCAAAACCAGTGAACCACTCATGGACAGCTGTTTCGTTGTTAATGCAACTCTTCAGCATGAGGTTGGTTACTGGTTTGCTAATTGAGGCTTGGTAGTGCTTGGGAAGCAAAATCTAAATAGGTTATGGTGGGGAAAAATTGTGATTGAAAACCCCTTCCACCTGAAGTATGTGGATAGTTAATACAATGCTAAACAAAATTCACACCAGTCAAGCCATAAGACTTGCTTTCCACAGAAATCCCAAATCGCTTGAGTGATATTTTACAACATAAAGGATTCACCAAGATTGTGGCGCTATATGCAAATTAGTTTAACAAAAGATCCACATTTTTGCCTCATTTCATTTTAAACATGGATTCCTTTTTAATTTGTGTTTGTGTACAATACTTGGAACGCAATTGGGATAAGATGCAAACCAATTGAACCACTTTCATGGACAGCTGTTTGGATTGTTAGTACAGAAATACAGCAGGGTTGGTTACTGGTTTGCTAATTGAGGCTTGGTAGTGCTTGGGAAGCAAAATCTAAATAGGTTATGGTGGGGAAAAATTGTGATTGAAAAACCCTTCCACCTGAAGTATGTGGATAGTTAATACAATGCTAAACAAAAATCTGCACACCAGTCAAGCCATAAGACTTGCTTTTCCCACAGATATCCCAAATCAGCAGTGATGTTACAACCGCAAAGGATTCTGGGTGGGCATATGCAAATTAGTTTAACAAAGAATCACATTTTTGCCTCATTCCATTTTAAACATGGATTCCTTTTAATTTGTGTTTGCAGTATACAACTGCTTGGAACACAATTTGGGATAAGATGCAAAACCAGTGAACCACTCATGGACAGCTGTTTCGTTGTTAATGCAACTCTTCAGCATGAGGTTGGTTACTGGTTTGCTAATTGAGGCTTGGTAGTGCTTGGGAAGCAAAATCTAAAAAGGTTATGGTGGGGAAAAATTGTGATTGAAAACCCCTTCCACCTGAAGTATGTGGATAGTTAATACAATGCTAAACAAAAATCTGCACACCAGTCAAGCCATAAGACTTGCTTTTCCCACAGAAACCCCAAATCAGCAGTGATGTTACAACCGCAAAGGATTCTGGGTGGGCATATGCAAATTAGTTTAACAAAGAATCACATTTTTGCCTCATTCCATTTTAAACATGGATTCCTTTTAATTTGTGTTTGCAATATACAACTGCTTGGAACACAATTTGGGATAAGATGCAAAACCAGTGAACCACTCATGGACAGCTGTTTCGTTGTTAATGCAACTCTTCAGCATGAGGTTGGTTACTGGTTTGCTAATTGGGCTTGGTAGTGCTTGGGAAGCAAAAATCTAAATATAGGTTATGGTGAGGAAGAATTGTGATTGAAAACCCCTTCCACCTGGAAGTATGGCGGATAGTTAATACAGTACTTCAAACAAATCTGCACTGGTCAAGCCATAAGACTTGCTTTTCAGAATCCCAGAGTAGCAGTGATGTTACAACTAGCAAAGGATTCTGGGTGGGCATATGCAAATTAGTTTAACAAAGAATCACATTTTTGCCTCATTCCATTTTAAACATGGATTCCTTTTAATTTGTGTTTGCAGTATACAACTGCTTGGAACACAATTTAGGATAAGATGCAAAATCACAATTTTTCCCCACCATAACCTATTTAGATTTTGCTTCCCAAGCACTACCAAGCCTCAATTAGCAAACCAGTAACCAACCTCATGCTGAAGAGTTGCATTAACAACGAAACAGCTGTCCATGAGTGGTTCACTGGTTTTGCATCTTATTCCTAAATTGTGTTCCAAGCAGTTGTATACTGCAAACACAAATTAAAAGGAATCCATGTTTAAAATGGAATGAGGCAAAAATGTGATTCTTTGTTAAACTAATTTGCATATGCCCACCCAGAATCCTTTGCGGTTGTAACATCACTGCTGATTTGGGATTTCTGTGGGAAAAGCAAGTCTTATGGCTTGACTGGTGTGCAGATTTTTGTTTAGCATTGTATTAACTATCCACATACTTCAGGTGGAAGGGGTTTTCAATCACAATTTTTCCCCACCATAACCTATTTAGATTTTGCTTCCCAAGCACTACCAAGCCTCAATTAGCAAACCAGTAACCAACCTCATGCTGAAGAGTTGCATTAACAACGAAACAGCTGTCCATGAGTGGTTCACTGGTTTTGCATCTTATCCTAAATTGTGTTCCAAGCAGTTGTATACTGCAAACACAAATTAAAAGGAATCCATGTTTAAAATGGAATGAGGCAAAAATGTGATTCTTTGTTAAACTAATTTGCATATGCCCACCCAGAATCCTTTGCGGTTGTAACATCACTGCTGATTTGGGATTTCTGTGGGAAAAGCAAGTCTTATGGCTTGACTGGTGTGCAGATTTTTGTTTAGCATTGTATTAACTATCCACATACTTCAGGTGGAAGGGGTTTTCAATCACAATTTTTCCCCACCATAACCTATTTGGATTTTGCTTCCCAAGCACTACCAAGCCTCAATAGCAAACCAGTAACCAACCTCATGCTGAAGAGTTGCATTAACAACGAAACAGCTGTCCATGAGTGGTTCACTGGTTTTGCATCTTATCCTAAATTGTGTTCCAAGCAGTTGTATACTGCAAACACAAATTAAAAGGAATCCATGTTTAAAATGGAATGAGGCAAAAATGTGATTCTTTGTTAAACTAATTTGCATATGCCCACCCAGAATCCTTTGCGGTTGTAACATCACTGCTGATTTGGGATTTCTGTGGGAAAAGCAAGTCTTATGGCTTGACTGGTGTGCAGATTTTTGTTTAGCATTGTATTAACTATCCACATACTTCAGGTGGAAGGGGTTTTCAATCACAATTTTTCCCCACCATAACCTATTTAGATTTTGCTTCCCAAGCACTACCAAGCCTCAATTAGCAAACCAGTAACCAACCTCATGCTGAAGAGTTGCATTAACAACGAAACAGCTGTCCATGAGTGGTTCACTGGTTTTGCATCTTATCCTAAATTGTGTTCCAAGCAGTTGTATACTGCAAACACAAATTAAAAGGAATCCATGTTTAAAATGGAATGAGGCAAAAATGTGATTCTTTGTTAAACTAATTTGCATATGCCCACCCAGAATCCTTTGCGGTTGTAACATCACTGCTGATTTGGGATTTCTGTGGGAAAAGCAAGTCTTATGGCTTGACTGGTGTGCAGATTTTTGCTTAGCATTGTATTAACTATCCACATACTTCAGGTGGAAGGGGTTTTCAATCACAATTTTTCCCCACCATAACCTATTTAGATTTTGCTATATATATATATGTATATAAAAAACATATATTTTATTGTATAATATATTATAAAATAATTAAAACATTTTATAATATATTTTATATATATATTGCATATATCTCAAAATACACTTATAATGAAATCATATGTATTATGTATGTAAACTATATTATACATATATAAGAAACACAAGTGTGCGCGTGTGTGTGTGTGTGTATATATATATATATATATATATATATATATATATATATATATATATATATATATATATATATATATATAATATATATATGTGTGTGTATATATATATATATATGTATGTATATATATATATATATATATTCTAGAATTAGTGCATAGAAAGTGTTAAAATACCACCATTTGAAATACCTTAGGGTGTCTACATTTCAAAAATATATGGTTTGATAGGCGTAAATTACATTTGCCGGCTTAAAAAAATGTCCCAAATAGGACACGGGTGCATGATGACCAGCTGTGAAAATTCCAAGTTGGAAAACTGGAATGCGCACCCTCCAAATACGGTCTTTTAGCCCCCATAGAACCCGACACACCTGTACATGGGTAGCATCTCTGTACTGAGGGGATGTTGCTGAACACATATTGGGGTGTTCTTTGGCAGTAACCCTTAAAGTTCTCAGTACATGGGGGCGGGGCCTGACCGCCATGCTGACCGGTCGCAGGCCGGAGAGGCTCCTGATCAATCAGGTCCAATATGGCTAAAAACTTAAGCAACACAACAAACTAAGTGACCTGAAAGCTATATCAAGCAGCCGGGCAGAAGCTGGGGCCACCGCAGATCCTGAGATCGGGAGTGCCAGAGCCCTCTGCGGGTGATACGGGACTTCGGGGTTTGCGGCCTATGAGGGTGGAGAACGGGACGGACGGCCGCTGTCCTGTTTGCGAACCTGGCCGCCACGCAACAGCCTTGTGATGCACCTCACAGGCCTCGCCTCCCCCCCCATGGACCGGGGGGGTCATCCCGGTCCCCACCGGAGGGAATCATCGCCCTACAGAGCCCAGCACCGAACCTACCTGGAGGCGCGCACCACGAGCCGGGCCTCTAAAATGGCGGCACTGCAATCTGCACTACACCACAAACCTTGCATGCCTGCAGACGAAAACAACCCGCCGAACCATACCCTTACTAAATAAGCCTGATC